>JAEUWR010000660.1:0-174221 GCA_018524895.1 Podaxis sp. C-F-101400 | reverse complement strand
CATATTTCCTTAGCTGAAGGATCCTGCATTGGCTTGCCCTTGCCGTCTTCGGAGAGGCATCTTCGTTTAGAGGGTGACATGAGGATGCTTCCAGCGTGTCGCAGGGGCTTCGTCGTTGTCGTTGTCGCTACTGCTGTTCGACTCATAGGATTTGCGGCTTGAAAGGTACATATATCTTTCTGTCTGGAAGTGTGCGATGGGTGTAGTGGATTAAGTCACTTCGACTGAGCTCGACGTCGAGGGTTGGATGGCGGCCTGGTATAGCTGACGCGCACATGCCTCTTAATTAACAGTCACGTGGATATCACATGCACATCTGACCATGATCTTGTGACTTCTTCCTCATCCGGCGCTTTTTCCGTCAGTATTTCACGCCTGGATGGATTTACTTAACAAATCGAGATACTATCAGGTGCTATCACGGGTACCTTAGATGGATCCTGGAAGAATCACTGAATCAATATATATTATACTCGCTGTCGCTGTTGCAGTGATCCTACATTATAACAGGATAACGAACTTGGTCATAGATCAATGTGTAATGAACCGGAAATTCGTTGCTACTTAGTACTTAATGGTGGCACTACATGGATGCCAAAGCTCGCGCCTCAATCAGAAGAACACCAACGACTCGGTGTCGAATAGAGATCACCGATGAACTCTTGAAATAATGACGCGAATCTCGATGCAATAAATCTAAACTATGATAGGCTCAAACCACGGCAGAATGCTCTAGGTAAAAAACAGTTACTTTCTGTCCATGTCTGAACATTGAAAAGTTGGAGGGAGAGTGGGGACGAGCAAGAATAAGGAAGTCGTTGGAGGCATGTACTTCCAAAAGAGGTGGAGACAAAAGGAACAAGTGGCTGAAGCCAGATGGAGGTGGAAGCCAGTGTGGAGAGCGATCGGTTCATAGATGTACTCGATTACTGTGGTATACCTCAAGCATCCCTGCCCTCAGGTCTCCACACCGACTTGATCGGCCGTGTGCTTCTCTTCTACTCTTTATCTGCAAGCCTTCCAGATGTAGGGTCAGATGGCCAACGAATTACAATTGAACGAGAATCCAATAAGTATAGCATCTATGGGTAGAGGAACATGAATGTATACCGTGATACAAATGTACAATAAGACTGAGGCCTGAGGTTCGAGGTAGTCGCGTACGAATGGGTAGCAAGTGCGCAAAAGGTTTGGAACAGCATTCATGAAAAGAAATGTAATAAAAGCCAATGTGGAGAAAGAACAGCCATTCCATCGGAAACAGTCATGCGGATGTTACCGTAGGATTCCGGCTGGGAAAGAACGTAACCACCATGTCAACGTTTAATCCGCTTAACATCCCCGCCCTCTTCAACTTCTAATGGCGCGAAAGGCTCTCTTCGCGGTGTAGCAGCCTGTTGCAACCCCATACCCGGCCGTGGGCCACGATGACTGCCGACATTTGTCCGCGAACTCCCCTCACTCGTCGAAGCCACCATAGCGTCAACAGGTCGTTTCATACCAATGCCACTGCCAGTGCCAACTCGTTGGCCCTGATGTAAATTGGTGTTATGATTTTGGAGGGGGTTCTAGAAGAAAAAATGATAAGCGAGATCGGCCATGTTTCACTAGTGATCGATCGTAAAGACTAAATGCGTACCATTCCCGGAGGAAAGTGGAATCCTCCAATTGACGGCGTTAATGGACGCTTTCCTCCGGATTCACCAGAGCTCGAAGGAGCGGGATTAGGATTTTCGTTCTCATTCTGAATCGGTGACGGCCTGTTGAGCGGTCGGTGGTTCCGTTGTGCTGGAATATGTCCAGGCTGGTTTTGGCGACTAATGCTATTAAGAGGTCGGAATGTAGATGCCTTCTGGTCGTTTGAGAAGCTACTAGTTGACGAAGAAGCAGCTTGCACTTGTTCTGTAGGCGTGGATTGTTGGATAGGAGGTGACGTTTCCAACGGGTTGGTGTTGCTTGTTGGGTTAGGGTCCAGGATTTCCTGCCACCGCCGCAGTCTAGTCGCCTTCTCCCTTGGCGGTATACTGTTCTTCGAAATGTCGCCAACGGACGTTTCACTAGTAGTCACGCTTACATCTCCGTCTGGGGGTAGGAAGGTTTCATCAAGAGCAATTGGCTGGCCCATGTCAGCCTCGGTCTCAATCGGCCGTCCCAAATCACCCTCCTCTATCCCCAGTGCGGCAAGGAAGACGTCGTCATCTCCAAAATCGAAACTTTCTTCAGCCTCTGCTTTAGCTATGACAGGTTGTCCTGTTTCTGCGGGAACGGCAATACCGATTCGTGAGTCCTGTGCAGAACCTTCCGTGAAGGAGACGCGGTGGCTTTGTTGCTGTTGTTGCTGTGGGTGATGCTGTCGAGGATGTCGCATATACTGATTTGAAGTATCGGATGTTGATTGGACGGATGCGTTGCCATCGGTACTTGACGAAATGTTGGAAGTGTTGGAATTGTTGGTGTTAGCAAGGTTCTTTGATGGTTGCCTTTTTATGGGAGCTCGCCCATTCGGCAAAGGTTCTCGATTGTTGATAGGCTGTCCAATGGTCGAGGATGATGCTGATATTGAGGGCGATGTTGCAGTGTTGGGGTTGAATGGAGGTACAGGCGGTCTCGACGCGGTTGTCGGAGGATTGATCGAAGGTTTCGTCTCTTCCGCAAACTCCGGTCTTCGGTGAAGCTCGCTCTTATCAAATTTAGCCTGAGACGCCCTTGTTAGCTAATATCTGGGTTTCAGAACGAAGTACATACCGGCGGAACCCTCATCTTTACAACTTCCTGGGTATATGCTCTGTCATAAAGACAGTTTCCCATCAAGTTTCCAAAATTCCTTAATGCACGTTTGAGACCATCTGTGACTGCTTCCTTCTTGCACTAGAACACGATCGTGAACAGCGTGAAGCGCTTCAAGATGTAGATGTAGATAAACACACCTTGTCCAAAGCTTGACCTTTACTTGGCGAGTTATCCGCCGTGCCACACCCAATATCCTCATGGTATACACCATCCCGGAGCGTTACCCTTACAACGGCAGAAACGCCTACATTATACCGTCCTGACTCGGTGCGATCCACGAAATCCGTAGTCACGTTGACCACGTTAGAGCTCCATCCATTGAATCCAAAGACCTCGTTCGCCAAGTTTATAATCTTCCACCCCTCCGCATACGTTAGCTTCGGCCCCCCTCTTGGGCCCTGTCTTTGGGAGATGTATTCCGGGCCAAGTTTTTGGTTGAGTTTCACTTGTAATGCAGCAATCTTCATCGCTGTCTCTTCAGACATATTCTCGTTTGCAAAAGGTGTTGATGTAAACGGAATTGGTGAGCGCGAGGAAGGGAAAGAGGGGACTGGCGTTCCGTGCATCGATGGGTTAAATGACATGGCTCCAGAGGTGACAATTGACGAGTTCATTGCCTGACTTGCGTAGTACGAGTGGACTAAGTGGCGACTAAATGCACCGGCCATGCAGTTATACTGAGTCGAAGTTAAAAAGACATCCGGGTCTGATTATACGATTCTTGTATCCAAACGCGCGTAATGTGAGTCGGGGAAAGAGAATGGTAACTTTGACGGCACCGAGACCAATCCATCACGCATCACGCGTCGGTCACGAGTTACAACCGTTGTAGCACGTGACCTGTATTATGCTGACTGCTGCAAACATGAAGTGTTTTGTTCGTGTTTTGTTTTGCTATCTGCGGCGGCGCGGTTCGGCGCACGTCGCACATGTGCTTGAAAAGAATAACCCACCAGAAAAAAAAAAACTCTCGACACTCGCGATTACACCGCGATCAAAGAACCATTCAGCCTTTATATATCGTCATAGACTCGGATTCACGTTTCCAATGTTTTGGAGCGTAACCCCGAATGAAAAAGAACCTTTCCAAGGATCAACGAATGGTAGGTAAAGAGGTTTATGCGTTCCATGTTCGGATTTCACGCAGATATCTCATCACTTCCGAATCCCAGTTCCTGAATAGCTTGGTATTTTCGCGTAGACAAGTGTCCCTACCTACGGGTAGCAAGCTTCTTCTAGATTCTGATTCCGCTGTCCCACTCTCTCCGTGCCAGAAGACTCTAGGGTGGGTTTTACGCATTTGGATCTATTATTAGAGAACCCGATACCTGTGGAGGGTCAGAGTTTGATTCTCAGGGTGCAGAAGATGAGCCGTGATCAATGGACATCTACACCTCACATACCCCGGAGCCATAACCAACTTGGGCGGCGCGTGAGTAACCTCGCACCATCTGCGCATGGCATAATCCTAACATTTCTCACAGTCCAATCAAAGTGCAGAAACCCCGACTTAGCTCGGCATACCCGTTAGCAAATAAGCTTCGCGGTAAACGGTAATTGCTACCCCAGTGACCATTTGCTCTTCCCGCTGATACAAATATATTTCTTCCTCAAAGACATATCACTTTATTAGATGGAATAATCAACCCAAGACCAGAACTCTTATATAGGACGGGTCTCTTGATCGCTGTCACCGCCTACTCCCGCTTGTCAACAAGCCCGTCATTCATATCCACCCGCGCCCTAACCGCGCCCTAATGGGATCTACAACGTCCTACCGATCTTCCATCAATGGAACTATGACCTCATCCTATCCAGGACCAGAGGCTCATACGCAATCCCAGGTTCCCAATCAACGCCTAAATCCAGGCCATAAACCTACCCAAATTGCCGCTGAACCCAAAGTGCGCGACGTCAAGATCAGTCCAGATGGCAAACTGGTCTTATACCAAGTCACCCCATTCTACCGCGCCGGCGACCGCACACTGTCTGAACTCTGGCTCGCGGAGACTGACCAACCTCAAAGCGCGACCCAACTCACAAGTGGGGAGTTTAATGACCGTGGGGGCGTTTTTCATCCCGATGGGACACAAATTCTGTTTTTGTCAGATAGGCAGACTCCCGGAAAGGGGAGCTACATTTATACTCTGGCGCTTGGTCAGCCTCCGCTCGTTGATTATCGGGGCTATCACCGCAATGACACCCCTGGTGACGCGACGAAGACGAAACCCGAGCCTCGCATCTTAACATCCAAGTTCAGCAAGAAGGGGGTGCAGGGTTTCGAGATCTCTCCTGATGGGAAATGGGTCGCGTTTACGAGCCAGGATGAAAGCACACTGGAGGGCCTGCAGAAAATGCAGGAGAAAAACGATGCGAGGGTGATTGGATCGAAGGATGGATTGTCCAGGCTTCGGTTGCATAATTTCGAAACAGACGAAATCCTTACACTTGGGAATGTGCCGACGGATAAACAGGTCGAGGGATTCACTTGGAGTCCTGATAGCCAATCCCTTCTTTATCGCTTACGTGAAAATAGGGGGACCGAATGGACGGAATTTGAGGTACTCTTGGAATCCATTTCTGTGATAGACAAAGGTGCGCAGCCGAAATCCCTTGGAAGCTACCCGCGATCGCCTTCGGGATCCAATATCTGGCTATCCTCGGGGCATATTGCGAGTCTCCAGAATTATGAACCACACAACTCACTCGACGCGCGTACTCTTCACATCCACCACCTTCCCACTTCTCAATCTCACTCCGAGCGCATATACGGAGTTGAAGAGGATGCAGTACGCATCCTCCGCGCACACATACCCCATCCGAGCACTCTCACCAACACTAACGACGCCAAAAAAGACATCCTCGCAGTGGAGGTGAGCTGCGACACCGACTCACATATCGACATAATCACCTTCGACCCAGACAACCCACGTTACCCCCATAAATTCACCCTCTTTCACACTTTCTCCGACGCAATCTGGTTCAACTCCTGGGACGTCAAACAAGTCTGTGACCCCTCTGATCCGTCAGTTGTAACATACGTCTTTGCTGCGGTGCTGAGCTCTGGACCACGTCATGAACCGCCCAACGTCTGGTCTGGTAAAATTCAAATGCACGCAGATGGGGAGGACACCAAGGAAATACCTACTTTATCCAGGGCGAACGGCAACCTAACGAAACTCTCGGACCATCTGAAGTGGCTCGTCGAAGCTCCGGTACTAAATACGGAGGTTATCAGGTGGAAGACGAAGGACGGGATTGGGCTAAGCGGATTGGTCAGATTCCCTCCCGGGTACAGCCCCGGATCCGACGGTCGGTTGCCAGCTATCTTGTTCCTGCACGGAGGACCTTATAGACGAGATATACCCGGTACGTTCGTTACCTGTATATATTGCACTCAACGCATAATCCCCCGATCCTCCATTCACAGACTATATGCCGTACTTCTGCAACTGGCGGGAACTCTGTGCCTCGGCAGGTTACCTCACAATATCACCCAACTATCGCGGGAGCCAAGGCCGCGGTCACGCGTTTGCTACGTACGCAAATGCCGGGATTGGTGTTTACGACTGGCCAGACTGCGAAAGTATGGTCGACGAGGTTATTGCGCGAGGATGGGCGGATCCGGACAGACTTGGCGTTGCTGGGTGGAGCCACGGTACGTCGTAGAATCCCGATACTAATAATGAGATCCTCGTCAATTGAGTTGAGTTCTTGGAATCCTTAGGTGGATCGTTAACTGCCTGGGGAGTAACGCAATCCAAGACGCGATATAAGGCCGCTGTCGTAGGGGCTGGAGCGACGCATTGGGAAGGTATGGTTATGGAATCTGGGTCTCCAGAACTCGAGGTCTGCCGCTTCAAATACCTCCACACCACCTTCTTTTCATTGAGTGTTACGTCTTAGGCCGCCATAGGAGGTTCTCCGCCATGGACCCATCCCTCGAGTTCAATCACTACATTCACTTCTGAACGCAAGACAAGCCCAATTCACAACGTTACGGGAGTCACCACCGCCATATTAATTTTACATGGAGAACGCGATGAGCGTATTCCAACTGGTCAGGCGTATGGGTTCTATCGCGGCTTGAAAAGATGTGCGGCTCCCCGAGGACGAGATGGAGCACAATTGGTCGTGTATCCACGTGAACCCCACGGGTACGTATTCCTACGTATGCTCGATGAAACCGAGGTTGCTGAAATGCACACTTGAATTAGATTCGTAGAGAGGAGGCACGCGCAAGATGTGATGGAGAGGGTTTTAGTTCACTTCAGCACGTACATATGATACATACAGATGCCCGTAATTAAGCCAAGATCGCAGAAGCAACCAAGAACAAGGAAAACAAATAGAGAAAGCAGAAATAATTGTTGATATTAAACCCTCGACCCATTATCCAACATAATCCAAGTTAAATGAGCAAGTAGATGAAGAACTAAACAAACAACAGTGATGAATGAGGGCCTAGAGGATATAATGAGAGCAATAAGGTCGAGGTATGTGTACAATAGAGTGAATGGGTAACACACAGACCGCAGACAGAGAAACAGGGATACAAGAAAGGTGTTCCTCGAGACAAATAACAGATACGCCATGAAAACCGGAAACGATCACGAGAGCGTCTCGTCCAGCATGCGAGACAAATCTTCTCTCGCCCCTAGCAGAACTTCCTATACCACAAAGTCAACACACATATGCTTCAATACATATGAAAAATCAACTTACAGCGACAAGCGCCTGCCTTGCCTCATCCTTTATTTCCTTCCACCGCCCCTCATAAGTCCTCAACAGCTCATCATACTCATCCCTCTGCCTTCGGTCACCTCTCATCGCCGTCCTTATCACAGCTCTCAAGACACAAATCCCAGCAACCCACTCAACCTCGTCGCTCTCCCACACCGCATCCCTCGCCATCATTTCCGAAAACGCTCTCCCCATAGCATACGTATATCCACTGTTATCTGTATCCCCGACCCGACCCACACCCATCAACCCAAGCTCTAGCGCAGCAGCATGTATACGAGCCCACTGGATATGATCCTTTTTCCTCTGACGATCCGCAGCAATCCTCTGCATCTCATCAGTAAGCGACGACGTCAACCCAGGCGTCGTAGTAGACACCACTCTCGACTGAGTCGAACTACCCGCACCAGCGTTCGCAGTCGTCCTCGAAGACGACGTCGACGAAGAATGGGTCAGAGGCGGTGCATGAGGTATCCACGTCGAATATTTCCTAATCAACATCTGCAAAGCCCTGGCACCAGCCATAGGCCCGCTTACACCCGCATGCACGATCCCAGTTGGGAAATACCCCGACGCGTCAAAATACCTCTGTAGAAATATATGTGGGTCGCGACTAAATGCGCCGGCTGTAGAGTCTGCTGAGACGGCTTCGAAGAGGGCCTCGACTACAGGTGTTAGAGGGGTAGATGACAGGGTTGGATTGCTCATGATGAACGTTTGTATCATTGATGATAGCGTAGAGGCATCGACGCCTTGGAGGAATGCATCGCGGAGGGTGACTTGGGTGACTTGTGTTACTGGGGTGATGGTTGTGATGTTGAGGGCTGCGGCAGCGGGGTGGCTATGGCTATGGTGGTGCGGGGAGGGTGCTGGTTGGGGGATAGGTGGCGGTGGCTGAATAGAAGCTGTTGGTGTGGGCTGTATTGGAGGAGCGGTGGGCGTAGGTTGGAGGTTGGTATACTGGATGGGCTGGATGAGCGTCTGTGGGGCATTGACAGGGCTTGTACTGCTTTCGCCATGCGAATAGGGGACTATGGTTGGAGATGGAACGCTGGAGGTCCATTGTTGTAGGTCATTTGGGTTGGTGGATGCTGCAGCTGCAGCTGCAGCCGCGGCGGCTAAAACACGTGGGTGAGCATTTCAGCAAAGGGAGGGATCGAGAAAAAAGACATACCCTTCTCAGCTGCCTTTTTTGCGGAGCGAGGTCGACCCTCGAGTTTCCGCCTTGTGCGACCGACGGTGTTTTTAAACCAGTTGTATATTTGCTGTTGCCACACAGCAGGCCTGGTCAGTACCCGAGGGTGAATGTGGCGCAGGACTGTGGACTTGCCTCACGAAAGCGTGACTCAGACTCCTCTACACCGATAAATTCGTCGGGGAGGCCAAAGCGTGCGATGAAATCCGAAGCCCGCTCCAAGGCAAATTTCTTCGCATCGCCGCGTATGGAGCCCTGGGATCGTCGCTCGAATTCGGGGAGGTTGCTAGGGTTGGAGATGAGGATTGTGCTGGAGCAGGAGAGGATACACACCTCTTGAGAAAAGCGAGCTGCTGGTCAGTGTAGGCTTTCGGCAGCCGTGGTTTGTGTACCCTGGGATCGCTCGCCATGGAGCGCTGGGCCATCTGGTGCAGAGCCCAGGATCACTGGCAGGATCACACACACACCAACAATCTCTCGGATTCACCCGAGGTTCCCTCTTCCCACGTGGAATATGCATTGTCTATTAATCCTGATATCTAGTCCTATTAACATATCTGGGTATACTAACACGCCAAGCCCATTCAGTTCTTGGGTTTCCGGCTAACAACGAGATACATCGGAGTGAACAGCTACACAAACACATCAGCCCCCGGATTCGTCTTTACACTGCGCGAGATCCCACATACCTTGCTCTGACCACCTTTTACAAGCGCATCAGCTGCAACCTTGAGCGATTCACTAACATCATACGTCCCCTTGGGCAACAGACCAATCCATTCCATCAGCCGAATGGCATTGTGGCTAACCAACTTGCCACTCCAACTCATTCGCCATACAGTGATGTAATCCCAGAACGTCTGCGCCTTCCAGATGTCACCTTCCAAGGGGTAGTACCAAGGAATCGGGTCGGAACGATCAGCGAGATCCTCCTCATGCTCAATTTCAAAGCCAACCGTCTTCAAAGCCTCGCGAGCCATGCGAAGTGGCCGCATTTCGGGAATCCCGTTGCCCAATTCAATCTGGTGCGCAAGAGCCTTGTGCTCAGGAATGGAGGGGTCCCAGTCGTCAGTCATACACCATTCGTACACACCAAACTAATTTTTCCACGTCAAGAAATTGAATCCCGAGTAGTGACGCGTGAAAAACGTACAACACCTCCAGGTTTGAGAACCTTGAAAATCTCACCATAGACACCTTCCCACGTCGGCGCGTGTACAGTAGCCTCAATGGCATAAACTAAAACCATACTCTTCAGCCTCGTGCAATTGGACTCGGAAGAGAGAAGAGAAAGAAGAAGAAAAAAAGAAGAAAAAATCTCACCTGCGTCGAAGTAACCCTCACCAAACTGCTCCGAAAGCTTCATAAAATCACCCTTGACAAATTGCACTTGGTTTTCCAAGCCCATCTTCTTGGTATACTTCCTCGCACGACCAATCTGGAACTCATTGTTGTTCAAGCCAATAATGTTCACATCCGAGAACATGGCAATTTGCCTTGCAGGGCCACCGACACCACAACCGACATCAAGAACCCTCATACCAGGGCGCAGGCGCATCTGCGAAGCGAGGTAGTGCTCATGACGAGCCAAAGAGGCGAGGAAGGCCTCGCCCTTGTAGAAACGGGAAAAGTGGAATGACTGGCTCCAACCGTACTCATAAAGCTCAGTTGCACCATCATAGTAACCTGGAAGCTGAATGTAAATTTGGATTCTCAATTCTGAACGGGGGCGGATGCTGACCGTTAACGACTTCGGTATAGTTGTTCAACCTCTTCTCGTTGTCCTGGTTCTCCTCGGCATTAGGATCCTCCTTCCAGAACTTGGTATAGTTCTCAATGCGGTTATCAACACGGCCGTCAGCACGAGTGGTCATTTCTAAAGGGAAATGGTTAATTCTTGAACTCGACAGGTAAATGAGAAGCATTGAGGTAAACATCGAACAAGGGAGGAAGAGGTCAGAGACTTGAATGGTTCCCTTACGGGAAAACCAAACTCATTGGGTCGAAGAACCCGTCATTAAAGAGTTTTGCAGACTAAAGTTTTCATCATAAACTCCACCCAAAAATACACCAAACCCCACAGGCAAAATCAAACACAAACCAACACAAAAACTCACCTCGAAACAAATAGTATTAAGTAGAAGTACGAGGAAGGGGAGGGTAGAACGTATGATCGGGGCAAGGACAAGACGAGAGATGGAGGTGGAGGGGAAGGGGGAGGAACGAAATGAGTGTGGGCCGACTTTAAATACGTTAGTGGTCGGTATTCGCGTCAAAAACGTTTGAGAACAGAAGAATCAGGTCATTTTGAATTCTTAGACGCCCTGAAAAAATTCGGTTTCAATTGATTATTCCACGTGATAAGGACCCGCTGATGTAATGGATCAGGGCGTGACCTTTTGAGGAACACCCCACTAATAAGACGTGGATTTGTGAAATTGGTGCAAGGTGGGAAGCGCTACCGTTCAGAGCATTGGTACTGTTACTGTGAGACGTTCAGCGGAATATCATGTGGACTGCAGCTGGGATTCTAGGCCAGTTGCTCAGAGGTTTCAATGCTACCACGACCAACAAGCCTGAATTTACGGCCATTCATCTCGTCATCCGTGACGATGATACAGTCAACTCCGTCATAATCCATACCTGTCATAACTATAGCTCTCGCTGGGGACCAGGTTGACTTGGTTATGCTTTAATACTCCCTTATAACCCATACTTTTTTATAACCCGAACATGGGACAAAGCGTTATGGAGTATGACAGAGCCCACTGCACCACATACCCTCCCTTGAGCAATCCAACGCCAAGAACTACGCCATAACTATTCTATCAAAGACAACCACAATCTTATCCATATCCCAGATAGCGAAATCCCAATGGCGCTCGAAGCGGTACATTATTGTTTTGTTTCATTGGGATAGAGTGGCTGAGACAACCCGGGGCGACCTTAAATCTATTAAGTAGTGGAGTGTATCCTTGTGTATCCTGGATCGATGGATTAGGGTGACAACCCGATAAAGGAAGGCGGAAGGATTCTGTTGTGGAGATTGTTTTCGAACCTTATGTCGTGCCTGAGAACGGCTTCTCCACGATGCCACCAAACAATTTTGAACATCTTGAAACCACGGTGTATCTTTAACTATCGCTAGCGGTAAGCACCCAGGCTAGTGGCTGCAACTAGCGAATGCTTTATCGTTCACCTCCGACACATTTTCCCCTGGTCTCGACCTGCTTTTGGACACCCCCGAACCGCCGCGTCGGTTAGCGACCGGAAATCGAGTTTTCACATTTTCCTTCAATGGCTCCCTCACAGCCGCCCAACCGTCCTGGCCTATTCGCCCCGTCGCAAACACAACCCCCGACGATCCCCCATGCACTTCCGGTTTCGATCTTCCCGCGCGCCCCACAACTCGCACTAGCTGTAAGTACCGAAGCTAGTAGCAGCTACTAGCGAATACTGCCGCTCACCCCCGAGACGATCTTAACCCTTTGTTGGTCCCCAAACAACATATTGTTGGACACCCTAACCTACCGCATCGACTAGCGACTGAACATCGAATTCTTTCCAAAACTTTCCTTCAAATTTTTCCTCACAGTCACCACCGTCTTGACCTTGCCTTATTCTCCCTATCATGGACCAACCCTCCGTACGCTTCCTTTTTTGATCTCCTGCGCGCTCCATCTTATTCGTCCAACATCAATATCGCCCATGTGGGCCTGCCTTTGGGTTCCCCTTCTCCAACTTATTCATTTTGTAATCCCCATATCAGCGGCCTTCACCTGGTCATCTCCTCACATTCCATCATCTCCTCGGACGAAAGGCTAATTTTACATTTACTCTACCGTAATATGTCGTCAGTCTCGAGTGGCATCACAAACTATACTGTAGTTCGCATGCCCAGCGTGCACATTACCTCGTCCTCTATGTCAATGGCCTACGGCAGGTGCATCAGTACGATTTCCTTCAGAGCAAGAGAAGCCTCTTCTCGCGGCACGATGTATAAATCCCGAAGATGGAACGCCGGGCCTAACCCTTTGCGATCTTCACTCGCTGCTAATTATGCTGCGAAAGTCATGGAGATCCGGTCATTATGGGGTTGTTCACTACGTTCCTCAGTCATCATCACACCTTCTCTTCATAACTCGTCTGACCTGACCTACCCTCGGCTAAATTGAAACCGCGTGGTGTCTCGGATTGTCCGAAGTCGATGACTCTACTCCCTGATCTCGTGCATTTGCCACCGGTGTCATGTCCTCGTCGTACTAATGTCAGCCGACCATTGCGGCGCACAAACGCACGACTGAACGCCTGCAATTGCCCCAACACCTTCCAAAGAATCCGTCCCAGGCCACCTTCTTTGCTGCGCACGAATATTTTCGAGGTACTATTTTTACCCTCCCATCACACCCGCTCATTACTGAGATCGTTCATACCTAGGGTTTCGTACTGAACAACTTCCTATGGTTCCTAGCCAAGACCCTGGACGTCCCTCACCTTCTCATATTCCCCTGCTTTACCCGACTCCACACACAAGAATTGGGTTTCACTCAGCGAAATACCTTTTCTGGATGTTCCAGCCCACGATATTGCATCAAATTGGGCAACAGATACGCATACACTGGCGGAGGTCTGGCCTTCCTCACCTTGCTTCGCGATAATCTCGACAATGGGTGATTCTCTACTCGTTTTGCTCGGATATTTCTTGGTACTTCATCTACTCTTCGTTGTTCTCCCTGCGGAGACGTCGCCAGAGACGCGACAAGAAGACAACAATGTGGAGTTTACTGATCTTAGGTGAACTGTTATTCGGCCGAAATGCGCAGATCAGGTACCACGCCAGTGAAGGGGAGGCAGGGGATTTAGTGTGGTTCAACAACTCGCGAGCGTTAGGGCCATGTCATGGCCCCGAATAGTTGAGAGAGCGCTTCTAACCCATTACACCAGAAATCCTGATCCTGGTTTTGTTAGATCACCCTGGCAACAAACTAAAGGGTTTGAAGGTCTGTCACCACCAAGTCACCGCTCGCCGTCCGGCAGACCATGCATTTCAGTTTGTATTTCCTGTATTTCGGTTTTTCTGCTGTGATGTCCGCTGTCTCACCAAATCAAGGAGCCTGGTCACGTTGTCAACCAACGGTTATATTTTTGTGTACCCTTGGCTATCGGATCGCAGTCACTTGCGGGTGTTTCCCTGCCTGTTCGGCATCCTACTGTTTTCCGATCAATTATCGTGTTTATTTAAATGCTCACCTCATGAATACTGAACCTTAGCTCCGAGGGGAGTTATTTGACCGATCGGAAGAACGGGTCGGTGTTAATCATTACTGAGGATGTTTCTTTTAAACCGTTCTTACAGTATGCACGGAAAATTTTTTGCATGAGAGCCTAATTTTATGAGGCTTAGGGCCGACCATACCGCTTCGTTGAACATCATCGGTGGAGTCTTGAAGTCATTGTACCGAAAATATTACACTCACCGCGGAACCCTAAATGATAGCCTGCGAATAATCAGACCCTCCGTGCGTTGCTCAATGGTCTCTGGGAACCGATCTCACGAAAGTGGCCTCAAGGCGAGAAATTCTAGATTTCATCGTTGATGGATCAGAAGGGAATACTAACCAGTCAGTTTATTTTTGACATAAGTATTTTTTGGAGCGGAATCGAGCAACAAAGATGACGTTAACTACTCGCGTCTGGTTCACAAAACGAACAGATATGGGTATTATTTCATCAATCCACGCGCATCACCGAGTAGAAGAGATGTGTCGCGACATGTTGATGGCCCAAGTCGTTCTATAATCCTCCGGTGTACATGGGGCCCTTTTTCATCTAAATTGCCATATACACAGTTTACTTTTATCTTTTCGGTGTGAGTGTTATGTTTCTGTCAAGGTCAGCTTCCGCAGTTTTTATATTTTCAGACTGATACATAGTTGTTGTGATTGAGCAAGATGAGGTTTCGGGTGAAGTTGTCCGACTTGTGAATGTCTACCTTTGGGCCGTGGCGTTCCAGGGAGTAGATGATTGGGAGAGGGTTTTGTAAGTGTCCTCCAACGGCCGATGGTTTTTAGGTGGTGAGCCAAGCACCAGACGCATCATGTTACAATACGACGGGGTACAATAAATATCTTCTTGGGGTCCCTGTCCGGAGAGCGAAACATGTTTTCTGTTCTTGGCACGTCTTCGCGAACCCAAAGGCACACTATGTGGTGGAGTGGCAGCTGGTCACTGGTTATATTGGGCCACACAAATACCACAATATGCCCAATGTCGTAAACATATCTGTTATCATCCTGATTAGGCGCAAGCGCGGCGCCTTCACATCAAGCACATCAAGCAACTCCGACGACATCTAAACATTCACCCTTAAATCCCCAAAAGGCACATCGGCCGAATTATTGGACGTTCTCTGTGAAACAGGACTTACATGTTAGGTGCATATATGCAGAGGTGACTTTCAAGCCTCCGAAATCGGTGGCTGAAGTGATAGTGTGGAGGTCTGACGTGTTTTCAACCTCGGCATAGGTTGTCAGATGACCAGCGTTGTGCTCCTCGCTTAAGGAATAGAATTGGGTGCTATTCTTCTCCTTCTCATGTCTTTCAACTGCGAAGAGATGGGAGATGGCAGATGAAGTCTTCGAAGATGAGAGGCATGTGCTGAAGATGGACCCGGGATGTTCGTGAGGTGAAGAAGGAGATAGGGTTGAGATATTATTCGCCTTTAATTAAAGGCTTTATAGTATCATCCTAATGCCGGTCATGTTGGGAACATTGATGGGTGTGCATACCTGAAGAGCTTTGTTTGGCTTCAGCTGAATGTCGGTTAGTCTATAGAATGTCGCAAAAAGGCGACTTGGACCAGTAAAGCTGCAGTTCTCATTTCTTAGCAGCTCGCGTACGCTCCTCACGAGTGTCGGCCTTCAAGATTATTGACAGGTTCAATAAAATGCAAGATGCGTGATCTTCTTTTCACATGATGCCTGGAGATCATCGGCCTCTAGGCTTCTGTTCATGTGGATTCGTCTGAATTTGCTCGATGCTCCACTGCCCCTGAAATTTAGACACGATTACATTGTCGACAATTTCCCCGCAATCGCCTGGGGCTTTGGGGTATTGGGTAGATCTGCAATAGGCTTGGCGTGCTGTTTGAGTTGTGCAAAGACCGGAATGATGCGATGGCCCTAAGACGTTTGTATCAGCCGATGCGTGTTAAAGGGCGTCTAAAAATAGACGGGGAGTTTCTTCGAATTTCCGACGAGCATATTGCAACCCACGGAGGCAAAGATTCGAAGGGGCGGAGGGTTATTCCATGAATCGCGGGGTAGCTACATAACTGGTGATGAGGACCTGCAGTCGGGCTTCGAGTAGGCTATTACTGTTGGTCGTCGTACCCACGCGTGTTAAGGGAGCAGAGAAGAATTCCCACCAGGTCCTTCGGCCGACGTGGCCTGGTATGAAAGGGGATGCGTCGTCGGCTTCTTTGCATCTTAACCGGATCTCAATCTGAGTTCGGCGCAACCACCACTCGTTGGATGGACACCTAATACCCCGCACCAATCTTTGATATTTCTGTCATTATTTCAACACCATGATCACAAGGATATACCGCATTCTAATTGGGGACAAGGAACCAGGGATACCGTATACGCTGGTGAGTCGTGACGTTAAAGAGGAGCGAGATAAATAGGGTCGCGATTTGCGGACTTTTGGACAGGCCTTTTCGCTTCCTCTGTAGCGCGACCTTGAGCTACAGCCTCTACATCATGTCTTCAGACAAAAAGCAACCGCTGACGCCAACTCCTGATGAAAAGATCGAGGACATATCGTCTGAGGAAGGACACGTCTCACCAACCCCTATCGATCCAGACCGCGCAGCAGAAGAGAAGGCCTTGGTACGGAAGCTGGATGGGCGGATTTTACCCCTTGCCTGCCTGCTCTACCTGTTTGCTTGTGAGTCTCCCTCGATATTTTAACGGCGATCAGGATGTTGACCAAGCCATCCAGATCTTGACCGCTCGAACCTCGGTAATGCAAAGCTTCAGGGACTCACCGAAGACGCCTTGGGTGGTGACCCGACTGGCGAGTTGTACGACTGGGTTAGCGCAATATTCTTCATCTCCTATGTCAGTGTGCTCCCATCGACTCCTTCCATCGCATCGGCACGAGCTCATGCATCCATCTCTACAGATCATATTTCAGATTCCCGCCACTGTGATCTCGAAGCTGTTCCCCCCCCGTATGTGGATGGCGGGCTCAGCTATAGGCTGGGGGGTGTCCTCTACCTTGATGGTGAGCGCATATGGTCACTTATTTGAGTCAAGGTTTACAGCATATTCTCAGGCAACCGCCTTCAACTTTGCTGGGATGATGGTCACTCGTGTATCCTTGGGCTTCTTTGAAGCCGGGTTCGGCCCCGCTATCCCCCTTTACTTCTGTGAGTTGAACAGCAACATGATATTGTGTTGATCGTTGATTTATTGTGGCTCTTCACAGCGTTCTTCTATACAAAGCAAGAAATGGGCCTCCGGGTAGGAAATATCATATATTATGCTTCATGACCATTATGCTGATCATGATATGGGATAGATGGCATACTGGTTTGGTTTCGCCGCGGTCGCCGGGGCCTTTGGTGGTCTGATCGCTTTCGGTACCCAACACATTCACGCCCAGGTGCATAGTTGGAGGCTTCTCTTCATCATTGAGGTATGCTATCAACTACTAATTTGGCTGGATACGTATGGCTGACCGATGGTGACCTTTTAGGGCATCCCGCCAGTGCTGCTCGGCATCGTCACGATGTTTCTCCTGCCCAATCGGCCCGAGTCTACGACCTTCTTTAATGAACGCGAGAGAAGGATTGCTCTCGAGCGCATGAACAGGGATTCAAGCGGTGATACAGGCGCCACAGTCAACAAAGGTGAGAACGCCGATCCTGATGCATGTGGGATGAGGAGATTGACTATCGCCCTAGCGCATATATGGATGGCAATACGGGATTGGAGGGTATGCGGATTTACTATTTCGGTCGTGATGGAGCATTCTTGTTGATTCATATCTATCCAGATTTACACCGGCGGAGTGATCTATTTTGGGCTCAATTGCGCCCTGGCATCCATCTCCGCATTCCTGCCCACTATCATCAAGACCCTTGGCTACAGTTCGTATCCTATCTTCTTCAGCCTAACTTACGTGCATTGACATTGGCCTAGATAATGCCCGTGCGCAATTACTCACGGTTCCCCCATATGCTTGTGCCGCCGTTTTATTGGTTTCATTTTGCAAGGCTTCAGATCGTCTCCAAAGCCGTGGCATTTTCATGGCAATCTCGGCGTCGATCGGAGGCATCGGATACCTGTATGTTCTTCGCGTGACATATTTGCAATTTATCAGCTGACAAATCCGTATAGGTTGATGCTCGTAACACTAAACCTCCGCGCCCGCTACTTTGCGACCTTCTGCATCGTAGGTGGAACGTATACTACAATTGGAATCATCATTGCATGGTGTGAGTATTGCTTGATGTCGAAGTAATCGACAGCCGGCTTATCCGGCCCCGATAGACGCTCACAACTTGGGATCTGAGACGAAGAAGGCGACTGGTATTCCTATGTTCATGGCTATTGGCCAGTGCGGAAGTGTCTTGGGATCCCATATTTTCCCCACTGCCGAAGGTCCGCGTTATATGTAAGGCATTTCTTGCACGACCTCAGAACAACTTGACTGACATATTTTTCATACAAACAGTAAAGGCTTTGCGAGTACGTAGTGGCTGAACATTTGCTCAGCAACACACGACACTGACACTTTATAATAGTCCTCTGTGCCCTTGAATTCCTCGGGGCCATTTGCTCTATCATCCTCACAGTAAGTCCCTCCTTCAGGCCACATTATCAGCGGCTGAACCTATCGCTCAGATATCCTACCGCTGGGATAACGCCCGTAGAGACAGACTCTACGGCAAGCCCAAACCTGGTACGAAGATTAACACCCTGGAGTTAGCAGACAAAGTTTGTACATCTGTTTCTGCTCTGGCTTGGCGGCAGTACTCAATGCTACTCTTTCCTAGGCACCGGAGTTCCGTTATGTTCCTTGACGGCATACATACGTTCCGTGATTCCTGCGATTAATGCACCTTTGGTTCCGAATTGGATGTCATGTAATAATGTAATTGTAACTATTCCCAAAGCAACGATGTCACTCTCGCTTTTGTTGATGATAGACCAAGGAATGCTGTCTAGTTCGCGACGACCGCCACAGGGACTAAGAGGTTTATGTCTAACCTGCCCCGTCAATGCTACTTGTAACCGGTTGCTCAACGAGAGACGATGCGGGTCCTCCACGTGCCCTTCATGAGTGGTGTAATAGTTCCATAAGGGAATGTTGTGAATTTTAACTGACATGCATCAGTGCACCAGACCGATTAAGCATATGACATTGGAAGCCCACATGTCAATCAAGTCATCGACCGAGGGCGGGGTTCTCAAACACCCATCAAAATGGAAACGAAATCCAGAAGACTGACAATCCGATGCCGGACTGAGTCACTAGTGGTCTTTGCTTTTGAATTTTTTTTTTTGATGCACAGTACCAAGTATGTTGTTTGAGCAAATAGGTCGTCACACGTAGCTACACAGAACACTTTCGAAATGAGTTAGATTGTTGATTCAAAAAAAAAAGAGTTAGGTGACGAGGTTGCTGGCTCATAAAATGGAGAATCAAAAGCCTGCGAATCGTAATTTGTTGCTAGCCGAAGAAACCGGACAGACGGGCCCCAACTTTACAGGCAGTGGTGCATATTTGAAGTTTGCCTAGACCCGGGAGGGCATGCAGGCGGCTATTCAATGCGGTGACCATAGGGCACTCGTTACGAAAAGGGCTGAATCCGATATGTGCTGGGAATATCCTATGTGAGGAAGATTGACGACGGTTAGGATGGATACGGATATCTGGGGAACGTTCGACGTACAACTCGAAATGGCCGGGGCGACTAGTAATGGCCCCGTAAACTGACGGGGAGATGGCATGACAGGTGTTGAGCCACCCGAGAGTGGAAATTAGGACTACTCTGAGAGCCTTCCAGTGACGCTGAGGCTGTAACTCAAAGGAATGCACCAACTCTGATCGCGCCGAAATCCCTATACAGGGAGCATGTGAGCGCTTTCATTTCAGATAGGCCGCATGATTTGCAGAACGATGTTCGGCGGAACGTGACTCTGCCATAAGTCTTTCCCCAGGAAAAGGCCCGTTGGAGTGACCCAGCCGGATGTTTGCCCTTTTGATATCAAGCCAAAGCTGGACAAGACAATTTAAAAGAGAACCCACGTAGGGGCATAGGCGGCGCTGAAAATATGTATATCTGCCCGAGATCGCGGAAACTATGCTCTAAATCGAACCCCTCAGTCCGGGATCTGTTACATACGTAGCTTCGGCCGACACTGGAAGGAGTTCACCTCATCAGTTCCAAGAACACACGAGTCCGACGGGAGTATCAGGTACATGCAGTACCGTGCCCACCAGGTTCTCGGCATCTAACGTCCGATCTCAACCTTTTTGTTCATTCATGTTGTTTATTCCCGTGTTCACTGTACACAATCAAGCGTAATACAAACTTGCAAGTTGATACCTATTCAAAACAAGTCGAGGAGCATAGAGACGAGCTCAGCAGGGAATTTGGAAACGGGTTCGTAACACCAGAAGTCCTCATCCCGAATTTGATAGATTTTGTGTCTTGGGCGAGGGTCAGTGATCATCAAGGGTTAGATAGGAGGGATCCACAAAAGAGCTTACTTGGAGCTGAGGTGAGAACGCAGGCCGTTGAAGTTGAATTTTTTGTCGGATATCTTTTTCTTTTCTTTCGCATCGTCCACTGGTGGATTGCCTTGTTGAGCACCAGAATTACCCTCATCCTCAGATTTGGCGGTGCCCAAGTCGGCATCCTGAGACAGAGTCTTCTCGGGCGCACCAGAAGAAGCACTAGAATGATTGTCCTCCTGTTCTACCTCCTTTAGCTGCTTTTGCACCAGCTCCTCGCGCTTCCTAATATTGGTACAGTGCTGGCATCCATAATTCATCTTTCCGACCCACTCTTTTGCATCTTTGGAGTTCCCCAGCAGCCACTGTGTAAGACCAGGACGATTGGGTCGTGGTTTCATGGTAAGGACAATTTCAGGCTGAACGATCTCGACTTTCATTGGAACTGGGTGTCGGTGAGAATGCCCGACCTAGGAGTATGTCAGAGCTAGGCGACGGCAAACGCGAATAAAGAGTTTACGATGCACTCCGGACGCAGAAAGAGTGGCGGATCGCAACTCATGCAGCGCCAGGATGTTTTCCCAAAATATGAACGAATTGTTGTCAGTTCTTCTGTCGTGACGTCGAGACGTTCGAGGCATGTCGTCATGGCAGCACAGGCCTGTCGCATGCTGTCGGGACGTAGTGAAATCAGATTTGGAGAGTGCTCACCTGCTCATCTTTGACAAAGTTGCTTGCGCTCCAGGTCTGAGTCGCCGCCCCCTTTCGTCGCTTCTTCCCGTCTTTCTCTGGACATTGATGGCGACAAGCTCCAGCAAAATCAAGACATTCATCTATTTCATATTTCCGTTCGACACCGCCACAGACCTTACACTTCCACCTCGCATTGAGACGCAACACTGGGTGAGGCATCCGGTGCGCAGGGACCATATTATTCCATTCGCTTGAACCTCCCAGGATCTTCAATAATTCGCGTTTCGCCTGCTCTACCCATTTCTCGATTTGTTGTTTGATCATATCCTTCATGAACGTCTTTCCGCTAACGGCTGTTTCCACTTCGATTTTCGCCGTAGCCAAATCCGAGGACTGCAGGAACTGGATTGCAGGGAGCTGAAGGAAAACTGCAAATGGAGGGAGGTGTGGGTAGTATTCAGGCTGCGACATGAGCTTTTGGTAGAACTTCCAGATTTTGTTGCGGCTGGTTTCCTGAAGCCGTTTAACTGCTTTACGATCCTTCTTCTCCTGGAGCCGGTGAAGATCTTGAGCGATAGCAGGTCGCATCCTTTCGAGTTCTGTGATAGGATTCATGGACCGATGAACCGCAAGGCAATAGTGCCACGACCAACCTTTGTCTGTGATCCCTTCGCGTCGCTTGAGTTTACCGTTGAAAAATTCACCGTATAGTGTGCTGGTGAGCATATCGGAGTAGTTCCATCCCTCACTCGAGGCGAACGCTTTACCCCTGAAGTATTCTCTAGGCCGAAATCCGGGATAAGTGTGAAATGCATACCTAGTCTCGTTCTGATTCTTGATGTTACGTATCTCCATCTCCCACTTCTTGTGCCACTTGTGAAGATCGACGCAGAACTATGATAGTTTTAGGCTGTGACCCGGACGGGCGGGTGGTGATTACCTTTATCCAAACATAGATCTGTATGATTTCTGACTTATCCCATTGTGGTTCTGTCCACACCGGGACAAAGGAGGTAGAGGTGTTACTGTCATAAATATTATTAAAGCAGAATACTTGTTCATGCATTTACTCCACATACGACTTCACCGTTCGTGGCATGGTTGGGAGCATTATTTGCCTTTTGAGCCCTGCACAACCATCAGTTTTAGTACTACTAGATGAGAATAAGCGCGAGATTACAAGGCACGTCCTTCATAATATTGTCTATAGGTGGCCACCGAACCAATCAGCTTTTGTACTGGTGAAACTGAAGCCGAATTCCCGTACCCGGGAGAGGATGGAATTCGAGACGTGATAGTATCGACCAAACGGGGTGGTCTCCTCGCTCGAAAGTTTCTTCCGCAACTACTCCCCTGCGAATAGTCTGGATGACAAGCAAGGAAATGTGATATGGGTTCTCGCACATACCCGACTAGAGTAGCACATGCTTCCTGGGCAACATGTTAATAAGAGCCAAGGTCAAATCTGTGGGATACTGACACTACCACATAGGCGGGTTCCTGATGCAAACGAGTGACACATTCTCTCCGTGGTTTTCCTACAAACCTGCAAACAAGGATTCGAGAGTCAATAGGCCATCTCAGTTCACGATGGACATCTCAGCTCACCCGACATACACCCCCGCCGAAGATAAAAGCGGCATAAGCCGGTTCGCTGTGGACAAAGCACTGGACGCCCATTAACTCTACACTCGATCCATCGTCCTCGTACAACGTCTTGTACGCAGCAGGATCGGGCAAGCCAACTAAAATCCTCATCTTTTTCCAGATTAAGGAAGCAGCCGGGTCTAAAAGCTTCGCGTACAAAGCTTTGCACGTTCGCGCGACGGCAAGAAGATCTCCTGGGTCGCCGGTTTGGAGCAATATTTCTTCGAAGATGTCGAACGGTAGGTGGAGAAATGCAGAAGCTTTCGGCACAGCCGGACCCGTGCCTTCTGCAGCCTTTTCTTCTGTACTTGTGTCAACTTCATCAAGCCGACGTTTTTTGCACGTAGGTTCGCCATCCCTCCAGCCCATATTCTCCTGGGTCGGATCTCCTTCCGTAACAGGGGGCGAGGTGATATGATCGGTGTGGTTGGCGATGGTCAATTCAGTGATCGAGGGTTCATGTGAGACTTCGGTCAGAGAGTCATCGGAAACGACCACCAGATGAGTCTCTTCGGCTCTGATGTCTGTTTCCGCTGTAGCACTCTCGCTCAGGTGCCTCTCAAGCCCATGATCGCTCGATCCGGACGTACTTTCTTGTTGTGCTCCAGGCTCTCCCTCAGGAACGATGTTCGCGGAGTTACGGAGACTGGTGTCGCCATTACAGTCCGAAGAATTAGCTGACATGGAGGGTAGATTGAGTTGGTGGGGATTTGAAGGTTTCAACTTACAGCGCGATGCGTTCCCCTTTCATTCTGATTTATCATCTGCTTAAGTCCACTTGCGTTGCAAGGTCACGTGTATCAGCTATTGCTGTATTCTGCATCTCTATGCCGCTACAAGCAAACTTCTAAGACGCGGTGGGCACGTACTAGGCAATTACGCCCCTCGGCGGGGTGGTATCTACGTATATATAAATAGGTCTGAGGTGGTGTGCGGAGAAGTCTGGTTTATGTGGTAAGTTAAACTGCGGGTCGGCCGACCCCTGGGTCTCGCGGGAGGTCTTAGTTGGTGGGCATCATATTAAGAAGTAGAACCCCAAGCCACAACTGCCAGCTTCTATCTCGTATCACTTCCGGAAAATCAGCAACCATCGTGTGGCAGTAAAAGTCTTCATCGCGGATATTGTAAATGCTATGCCTTCAAGCAGGATGTGAAGTCAGCAGAAAATCAACATC
This sequence comes from Podaxis sp. C-F-101400, assembly GCA_018524895.1. NCBI lineage: Eukaryota > Fungi > Basidiomycota > Agaricomycetes > Agaricales > Agaricaceae > Podaxis > Podaxis sp. C-F-101400. The sequence goes on along the minus strand of JAEUWR010000660.1, from coordinate 150,227 downwards.
CGTGGGGCCACCACGTACTTGGACTTAAGGTGACTTCTTAGACCATTAAAATTAAACTTGTTTTCGAAAGACTCTTTCTCTCCCTCCTCGTTAGCGCTGTCGGAAGCACTAGCTGCAGTAGTTGGAACTGGGCCCGGTTCTTCATGCGTCCGAATGTTATGGCAATGTTGGCACCCATAATTGACTTTCCCAATCCACTTCTTTGCGTGCTTCGTATTATGTGTCATCCACTGTACGAGACCGAAGGTGGTGGGTTTCGGCTTCAATGCGAGGAAAGCCGGATCTGATATCAGTTCGATATCCATCGGGACTGCATGGCGGTGGGAATGGCCAACCTACAAGTGAGGTTAAAGACGTCTGAATCTGAAGAAACGAGAAAACCCACAAGGCTCTTAGAATGAACCACCAGAGGCGGATCACAACTCTTGCAGAGCCAAGACCTTTCCATCCTGCTCCACGCCTCGTCAATTGCCTTGTCTGCAATATCGAGACGCTCAATACATGTCGTCATCACAGCACAAGCCTACCACCGTCATCAGCACCACACAAAATAGAAAAGACCTCGAGACGCGAAAGTTGTACCTGCTCATCCCTAACAAAGTTATTCACATTCCAAGCATGACTCGTCTCCCCCTTCTTTAGCTTCTTCCCACCCTTCTCCTTACACTGATGCCGACAAACCCCATGAAAATCCAGACAACCATCTTCTTCATAATCGTTCTCCACCGAATCACAAACCTTACATCTCCACCATACATTCAGCCTTAACACCGGGTGCGGCACGTTCCGTGTCGCTGCCATCTTATCCCACTCCCACTCCTCCTTTCCTTTTCCTTTTCCTTCTGTTGATCCTTTCGCTACCAATGTCTCCAGTAAATCCCGCTTAACCCCATCAACCCACTTGAGAATCTGCTCTTTGATCATCTTGCTCATGAACGACTTGTCATTGACAGCAGACTTGACCGAAATTTTTGCATTTGACAGTTCAGGGGACTGGAGAAGCTGGACTGCGGGTAGCTGAAGAAAGACAGGAAAGGAGGGGAGGATGGGGTAGGTCTCTGATTGTGACAGGAGCTTTTGATAGTATTTCCATATGTCAGTGAGGTTATTTTGTCGCAGCTTCAAGACTATTTTGCGGTCGCGTTTCTGTTGGTAAGAGTGGAGCTCGCGGGCGATGATGGGTCGGAGCCTTTCGAGGTCTGAAGATAGATTTTGGATGTCAGTGAGTGTTGTGTTTATAAAGGTTATACAAACCATCATCGTCGATGTTCTCGCGTTCCAGAAGTTTATCTTTGAGGAACCGGCCGAATGAGGTATGTTTGAGCATATCCGAATAGCTCCACTCTGCGTCTCTGGCAAACTGGCGGCTCCTAGCCAGAGTCAACGAGGATGTGAAGAAAAGAACGCTTATTCTAACCTGCTCTCGTTCTGGGTTTTGACCCTGTTGATCGTCGCTAGCCAATGAAACTGCCACTGGTACAAGTCAGTACAAAACTATGCAAACGCATCAGCATTTCTGCAGAAAATCGAACGGGAATCAACTGTCGGTTACCTGCATCCACACATTATTCCTCGCTAAGGCAAAGGCCAGTTTGAGCGTTGCAGCTTCAGTAAGCCGCATAGGCTCCTTCTTACTCTTAGGCGCCTTGTTCTTTGTGCTGTTCCGAAGATTGTAGCGCGACTTCCCTTCTTTAACGGCCTCTAATTCAAACTCCTGCTGAATTGCAGCTTCAATAACGGAACGACGAGTCATCCTCAGTCCCGCGGGCCCTGAGGGGTTGTTAGAATTCCAGTGATTGGGTAGGGAATTGTTGCCTCACAGGGAACATCAAAACGGTAGTATGTGCCAGGGGAGAGGACATCTGCGGCTTCGAGGACCGGGGCAGTCCGCCATGCGACCATGCGTTTAAAATCCCATTTGCCATTGTACTCGTCCTGGTATTCGTACAGAAAATCCGCCCTGAATCACAGTGAGTACCAGGAGAACTTTTTACTGAGCGATATTCACCTCAGTTTGTTACAGCAAAGGGGCTACATAATGATATTTCAAAACCAACAAAAAGTGAGCCAAACGAAGAGCGTACCGACGAACACACGCGCAGCTTCACCGAGTACGAGGCATACATCCTATTTGTGGACTGTCCGCAAACCTGCAACAGAGTTCATCATGCACCGCCAACGTCAACTCATGAAAAAACGCATACCTCACATAAACCGCCATCAAAAACAAATGCAGCATATGCCGGTTCTCTCTCCACAAAACACTGAACACCGGTAATACATCCAACGATCTTCTGCCCACCCAAGACGTCCACGATTTCTGCACGAAACTCCGCAGGGTCAGGCAACCCGACAGCAATCCTCATCTTCTTCCAAATGAACGCCGCGCCTGGACTGAGAAGCTGTGCACATAGGGTTTTGCACGTTCGAGCCACGGCGAGGAGATCAGCAGGAGAGACGGTTCGTAACAGAATTTCTGCAAGGATCTCAAGTGGAAGGTCGAGGACTGGAGGGTGAATGGTCGTGGCCTCGGGGGAGTGAGAAGTGGAATAACGTCGAGTTTTGCATCCAGAATCGGAGTTTGTAGAGCCAAGCCGTGGTTTCTTGGTCGCAGGCTTGCCCCTCGCGTCGATATGGGTCTTGACAGAGTGCGTGGCTCCAGTAGAGGTGACAGATGTGGATCCAGACCCCCTTGCTCCTCGACCAGGTTCTACTTTATGCGCGTCCAAAGAAGCAGCGATAGCAGAGCCTCCAGCGGGCATAGAGTCTGGAGACGCGGCTGGGACAGAGAAGCTCGCGTCGATAGACGTGGGTTCCTGAGGTGAGGCTGAAGGGCGTTTTAGTAAAGACAATCGGGGTGGAGTGCTTCAAAGTCACAGACTCATCGAAGGGTGTACTGAAGGATCTCTGAACGCAAATCCAAAAGGATTTCAAAGAAGCGTTTGGGTCTTGTGTTAGGATGGTAATAGGTTGGCAAGGCTTCACAAGTGTCGGGGCGATTCTCCGCTCTCGTTACATTCCATGCTAAGCTGTATGCGGATGGCTAGTCCACAGTCACAGTCACCTGACCGTTCATTCGCGCGTGCATACTATTTATTACTTACTCTATATGGAATACTGTAACCACTGAAAGTTCAAAGGGCCTGAAAGGGCTGGAGCCAAAGGGAGAAAAGGGGAATGCAAAAAGATTGATGATCCGCGCATACGACGGCTGAGTGGTGTGAGGTGGTGTGCAAGAAGGGACAAGTCAAATTTCGGGCATGAACACGAGTCAGCTTATATACATAAACGCCGTCATGATTTGGGAGAAGCTACATCTCATGACTTGGAGGGACTTTCATTCTGAGTGGACTATGTCATGGAGGAATGAATAGGAGGAGGAAGTAACACAATATCCGAACCTTCACGGCGCGTATCCCCATCGGAACAATATCAACAACATATGCCGATACGTGTATCACAGCATACTCCTCAGGCTTTCAGGAACCAGTAGACATCACGACCCGTAATTGCCGAGCCCTCCTCTGCGCTTGTCTGCGCGACCGTACACGACCGTTCCTCTGAGAACTCCGGAAAATCGGCGCCGCTACACCAATGATCAGAGTTATTCTCTCCTTCCTCGTCCCACTTCTATGACGAGCACCAGAGTTCTAATAATGGGGTCATGCCTTCCCTGATGCAAGTAGACGTTGCATTCTGAGTTTCTAAGATGATCGTCATGGTGAAATCCTTGAGGCTTGAAAGCTTCTCGCGGCACTCGGAGCTTGTTGGCTCTGATTCTTCTCCCCTCTACAACCATTAGAAAATGCATTTACGCTACCCTGACGCACCCGTTATCGCGTGACGCGAGTATGACGAAGTCCACAATCGCGGAGTTTCCCCACTAATGCGAAGTCGACAAGATAAGTTTCATATCACAGGGAACTGGGGGCACAAGGACTAGACGGGCAGCCTTATACACCTACAAGGACTCTGTACGATGGCCTAGATGGCATGACGGGTAAATAAGGTATTTATGACTAGGATAAGGAAATGGAACACAGGGATGAGATCAGTTTTACACGACGCAACTTTGTGATGTGCTCTTTATGGTGCCCAAAGCCTGCTTATTCTGATCTCCCTCCTAGTCTCCAGTACTCTTGCCATCGTCTTCTACTTGGCAAAGACCGATATCCGTGTTCTGCCTGCCGTCATGTTAATCTAAGTCCTAAATCCACACAACCCTAGCTAATACTTATTCATCGATGGGTTTCACGGTACAGGACAGACCCTGGGCCGCCATCAGCACAGCGCGAGCCATCCTCGGCATACGGCAAATTGGAGCAGGGGACTCTTATACAACAACGATCTTCCCCGTAGTCGCGTCAGCAATCAGATTCCGCACGGTATTCTCGCTAACTGAGGACAACGATCCTATATGAAGTCCCTGGGCGTTGGTTATCATCTCTCAGATAATGCGTAGGTCCCCGGCACCCCAACTAAACGTCGATTAAGTCACTAACTCATTGCGTCAAGAGCTCTCTCTACGTCGATCTGCTCCTTTCAACGGCTATTCCAGCAGCGAAGAAGCCCCCGAATATGCCGCTAGCGCAGCATCCAGCCACCCGTCCTCTATGGAGAGTCTTGCGGAGACATGCAACCGAGAGTAGTAGCATCACAATGAAGTCCATCCTGCCCAAAATTATAATCGAAATTAAAGGAACGTTCAAATTAACTTGTAACATCAAGTGGTCACGCATAGAAAGTAATATCCCATAGCCTCACGATCCCATCCGCACCAGCGGTCGCAAGTCTACTTGGGCCAACCCACAACACACCATTAACACCATTCGAGGCCGCGTTCTTGATACCGATATACTTTAACGGCTTCTCGACGCTCCAGATGTGTACATTCGTGTCAAGGGAGCCAGATGCGACATGCTTAGAGTCGGCCGTCCAGGAGAGGGAGTGGATGCGCGCGGTGTGCATTGTCCACCGGCTGGTTACCATCTATATCGAGGGAGGCAATGAGCAATACAAGATAGTGATAGCAAAAAGGACAAGAGGCAGACCTCTTTCTTTGCGACGTCGTATAGGACAATCTTTCCGGCAGACTGAGGGAGGTATCAATGAGCGCTCGATGCGGATGCCGAAGGAGCTGGGATACACTCACGTCACCGACAGCAAGGTACTTCCCATCGGGCGAGAATGCCAAGGCAGAAACCAGGACCCGATTGTTCTCAAGCACAGCTGTCTCCTTCAAAGACTTACCATCCCATTCATGGAGCCGTACTTTGTTATCCTGTGAGGTACATTAGCCCCTTTTCTGACGCGATGCCTCCCCCGATGACTGTGGCTCACTTCTGCACCAATAGCAACGACTGCATCACAAGCTGCAATAGCGCTCGGAGCATACTTCGGCTTCAAGTCAAATACCTTCTGATTCGAACGGAACGCTTCAACAGTGCCGATTTCTGCTACAAAGACCGTCGAGTCGCCTGCAACTGCAATGGATTTGGGTTGGGCAGCGGTAGGTGCTACGGCGGGCCTGTAAACGAAGCATGAACCATACATACATACAAGGCTGTTTCCGACAAAGAACTTACACGAAACTGTCGCCAGATATCTCCCGAACTTTGTCGTCCCACCCAATGGAATGGACGTCACCCGAGGGCGAAGTTGCCAGTCCGGACACGTACGTTGAGTGATTTGTGCCAGACACTGGCGCAGATTCCCCATCTGCGAGAGAGTATGAATATACACGGCCAGATGCGGTCCCAGTGAGGAAGGTATCGGATTTGGCTGGCGTAATCGCGTTGATAGCGGTTTGTGGGGCCTGCATACATAAATGACTGAGGAGAAGCTGGCAAGTGTATGTGGTCGCGACTTACGGTGAAGATCCTAGCGGGCTTATCGGCCGCTCTGGGATCAAAGACATTCAGGTCTCCACCCAGCGACAAAGAGACGAGATTATTCTCTCCGCTCCAAGTATTACCTAGCTGTTGATCATCAACTCCAGATCCAACGGTCCATGTCGTAGTCGCCTTGCGGGCTTCAACGTCCCCTGTAAAGCGAGAGTATATGATTTCCAAACCAGCATCGTTTGAGATGACGGCTACTTACACAACTTGACGGTCTTGTCCGCAGACGAGGTGAAGATAGACTTGCTATCCGGGCTCCAAGAGACAGCGAACTATACACCGAATCAAAATCCTATGGAACAAAAGAATGAATCCAAGACGGCATACAATGCTCCCTTTGTGTGGGCTATCCATAATCTCCGCGACGGTATCACCAGTCTTGCCATCATAGAGGAAAATCTTCGAGTCAGAACCGACACTAGTAAATAAATCACCCGATGGGGAGAACTTGACATCTTGAACGAATTTCGTGTGGGTCTTGATGAGCTGCGATGGCGGACAACATCAGATCCCCGGAGGATGACGAGTTTACTGGAATGGTTACCTTGTCAAACTTGAAAGGCGGTCCTGGCCACCATTAAACTTCATATCCAGTTCTAAATGGGGTATAATACCTACCTTGGTGGAAAACAATAGTCGTATCGTCCGAAGCAGTTGCAGCTCTGTACGGCCTTTGTTGGCGAATTGAAACTGCATTGATCACTTTGGAATGTCCGCTGATATCTCCGGTAGAAGTACCCGTGTCCATATTAAAAGCATATCCGAATCTACAACAACGAATCAACAAACTCCACAGAAAGAAGGGAGAGAGGGCAAACGCGCCGTTCACGTCCATCACCAACCGCAATAATCCTTTTACTCTCCCCATCCCACGCAAGATCATTTCTTCAACCCCCCAAACCGAAACATCAGCACTCACGAACCAAATCCAAGTCAACGAAACTCACATCTTCCCAGAAATAACCTTATACTCCCCCTTCAGCGTCTGATCTTCACCAACCGTATCCCAGATCCTCACTTCCAACATCCCCATTCACATTCCATCCAAACCGAAAAAGCAGAGAACAAACTCACCAGTCCCATTAACGTCTCCAGAAGCACAATAATACCCCGAAGGTGAGAACCTCGCAATCGTCGCGTTATGCACATGGCCAAGGTAGGTCGTCGCGCCCGTCGAGGGTTTCTACACACCCCGCAAAGAAAGTCCAGAGCAAAGTAACAAAGAACCGGCAGGAAAGAGCAAGTGCCGATGAGCAGGTGAAATAAGTCCATGAGTCTAAGTCATTCAGGGATACGATTAAGGGCAATGAGCAACCCACACTCAGATCTCTTATCTACACACATATAATTCACACCGCAACATCAATCAGTCGCCGTCCAAAGTACTTAATCCAAGACTCACGATAACGGTCTTCCCATTCGTGTACACAACCTTATCCTTATACGAGCTGATCTTGGTCGCAGCTCCGCGTGTGGTTACAGGGTTCGAAGGAAAGAGGCCACTAGGTTTGTACGACATCGTGATTCAGAGTCAAGTTGAAACAAAAGCAAGTAGGGGTTGGTGATCAAGGCAGTACTAGCCCAAGAAAGACGGTTGCTTAAAACGTCGCGCCGTGTACAACTGCGATCAATACTGCGGCCACTGCAATCCTCTCCGCCCCGGCTTGCCCTGTGACTGACTTCATTCCCCGCAGACCAAAGTACAACACCGCCTTCACTTACACAGACACAAGATACCCAATACAGCGGGAAATCATCATGATAATTCGTCACATGGTCGTGAATATATATACCCCAGCACTCTAACAAAAAAGGCAACAACAATCATCATAAAACTCGGTAAGAGGTCGTGAGACGCGATCCCATGGATCGCGTACTGGTGCGCGTGTACATGTGCGTACGTCGGCAGGCGGGTAGGTAAATCAACAAGCAAATGGGAAAATATCATCAAGAGAGGTAGTAGTGGATACGTAGTATCAGAGAGAAAGACGCTATAATGGATCAATGAACGGTAACTAACTAAGGTGATGTAAAGGGGAAAAGATTCCAACAAGGCTAAAAATGGTACTTCCGAGGGGATATGCAGAAAAGATACGAGGAGGTAAAGGAGTAAGATTATACTGGGGCCGTGTACAGACTCTTACCGAGTCAAAAGAAATGAAATCCAGGAGCAAGGGGGAACAAGGGAAATGGCAACGGGATGTAAGGCAGGATATGAATGGAAAGGGGAAGGAAGTGGTCAGTCAGGACAAGGGTAAGAAAGAGGGCAGGAGGAAAAGAGGTATATGGCGAGGAATCCGGCAAACCGCTCGACGTTCACTTGGCAATACCAAGGCCTAACACTTTATCTTTCAAAATCGCCGGATAGCTGTTCATCAAATGCGCGAGTGCCCTCAAATCCTCCTGATCCAATAACGCAATCGTAATCTTTGGCTGGACACAACGTCAATTATTGCAGGAGACAGGATAAAGTGTATGTAAAAAAACTTACAGCACCCTTGACGCCAAACGACTTGATGACCTTGAACCTGCAGAAACCAAATCACCAGTCAGCACCTCCGAACCAAATCGGAACCAAATCCACGCACAATTTATCACCCAACAGCTGCTTCTGCTGTTGCATAGGCTTATCCTTCAAACTATCCACAAACTCATCCGTCGTCTGCACTACGATCGGATCCGCCCTCGCAACAGGCAACACCACACCAGGTTCATTCGCAATCTTCACAATCTCCACTGCCGGCAACTTAGCCAACGCCGCCACAGTCCAACTCTTCCCACTTGCACCTGCATTCGTAGTCGTACTAGCAGCAGCAGGCGTAGAAGGCATAGGTGAAGCCGCCGCCGATGCACCTCTCGACGACAAATCGGGCGTCCTGGGACTCTCCTCCACCCTCGTGGCTCCTGCAACCTTCTTCGCCTGCGGTGTAACTGGAGTTGCCTTGGTGGGTTCGATAGGCGTAGCCTCTTCAGGACCATCGTCACTCTCCAGAACCATCTTCGCATCTACCAACTTGGCTCTCAACACCTCTGAATTGAATAAACACATCGCCCTCTCCCTCTTTGGCAGACTCATCAAAAGGTCCGTCAACTCGCTCTGATTGTTCCTTTCAAGCTTGCATACGGCCTGATAGATCCTGTCGCGCTCCGACACGGGAGGTACAGACCCCGAAGGTGAAGATGTACGAGGAGGGGTGGAGAGTGCCGCGTTAACCGAGATAGGCGTGGATGGGTGTTCTGGAGCGCTCGCGGTGGCGTCTGGATTCGCGAGGAGGGAATCTTGAGAAGGCGTCGCGGAGGGTGCGGGCGATTGCGATGGCGGCGAGTCGACAGACGGAGGTTTCAAGTGTTTCGCTTTCCAGGCCTCGACTTGGTCCTTCAACCTCTCCGGATCCTCGATAGTCTGAAGAACATCGCTCAAGGAGGCCGTCACGAGCGAATCTACAAGTGCATCCATCTCGCTCGAAGGGACAATGTCCAACGACCTCACACGACGCATAAGCTCGCCCGTCAACACCTCTTTGCGTACCACAGGGGTCAAGGATGCAAGATCGTCATATCGCATGGGGAGATTCAGTGTGCCCGAAAGCGCAGCCTACATTCAATTACTCATTATGTCAACTGCTCCAATTGGAGGTGGCAACCACTCACGTTGTAATAGCTCCCGGAACCACGCCTTCCCCTCTCGGGACGTTCATTGTAACTAGCCTTTGGTGATCCGAGGATCGAAGGGCGTGTACGAGGGCTGGACCATCCACCAGCTATAGTCTCACCCGCATCACTAGCGGCGGGACTAGTGGCCCCGCTAGAACTCCTAGGATGTCCGTTATGGCCTGCGTATCGTTGAGCAAGCTTTTCCTGGCGTAGCTGTTTAGGCTCGTGTAGGCGGACGACGATCGCCTTAGATCCCAGTTGTGCTCCGTTCATGGCATGCATGGCCGCAGCGGCTGTTCAAATCTTGAGTTATACACGCACTGTATCAAGGGGTAAAGAGACATACCTTGATCAGGCGTTTGGAACGAAACAAAACCAAACCCTCGACTCGCCCCATTCTCATCTCTCATAACACGGGCACTATCGTGCATTCAGCGTAATGCCCCAACGTCTCAAGACATCAGACCACACAAACCTGACGATTTGACCAAACTACAACGGCATTGATCAGACAAAGATCAACGACGCCACAAAGACCCTCTCACCTGACGGAAATGGGTGAACAACCCGTTGGAGTCAATCTCGGAGTCTAAATTCTGCACCACATGCGCGTCAAAAACGCCGCCTCGCTATCAATGGGCATATCTCGAACCTTGCAGAACAGATTACAGGGGTCAATCAGTCCGCTGTGACTGGCCGATCCCGGGCCGCTGAGAGGCGCCAACTGCACTTGCTGCCCAGGCCCATGAACGAACGGGCCTGGAGATCGAACAGGAAACGGCGCAGCACGGGGAGGCGAGTACTGCAAACCAACCAAACCACACGTTAAATACACACACACACAACGGATGCCCAAGTCCAAGTAAATGGCAATAAAAACACACACCTGAGTAGGATAAGGCGTATACTGTGGACTTGCAGGAACAAAGCTCGGCGCAGCAGCATTGAAATCAGTCACAGTGCCACTGGTCCTCCTTGGCGTATACAACTGCACCGCAATATTCTGCCCCTCCACCTCCGCACAATGCATCGCTTCCTCCGCCTGACGGGCGTCTTCTTCACTCCAAAACTCCACCACTCCTGTATCGGTACCGAACTGTGTATGTGCACGAACCGATGCCAAAGCACCAAAACGTCTAAAGAGGTCATACAGCTGCGAATCGGTGTATCCGGGCGGAAGATGCTTGACAAGGCGGGGGTGTGCCTGGGGTGGCGGGAGGGGTGTCGGTGGATTGGTGGGAGGAAAAGGAGAGAGAACAAGTGGGACGGGAGGGGCGGTGTTTGGGATGGAACGCGCCTGGAGGACGGCGAGTGCCTTCTCGGCTGTTGGTCAAAGGGCACAGGGTTAGCACAATTGAGAAACACGTGGAAATGAGGCGTTTTTGTGAAAAGGGGAGGGACGGTGGATAGGGAAGTGGTTGACAAACCTTTCTCTAGAAACTTGAACTCAATCGTGCCCGAAACAGGATTGCCAGTGCCATCGCGGTTGATTTTAGGTCTGAAAGGACCATAGCCTGCAAGGGCAGTTGCAAGGGCCTCATCGGAAATGTAGGCAGGTAGATTGGAGATGTAAAGAACGGGCTCCGCGAGGTAGGGATGCGGATGTGCCTGGAGAGCCTGGTGAGCGGGGTCTTGGTTGAGGTAAGAGAAATCCATGATGTGAAGTGCCCGGGGGTGGGAGCGGACAGATTGAGGACAGGACAGGCAGTGGGCAGTGGCCTTGTCCAGGATAAAGTATTCCTCTCAAAAAGTTCTAATACCACGCTTACGTAACCATCTCTCATGATCTATTGTCACAAATAAATAAGTACATTGTCTATCGTCTATGGGGCCACAACAAATATCTTCACTGCAAAGAATAAGCACCGTCGTCCAGCAACAAAAAAAAAAATCGAACGTACAGGGTGTCGCCGCCGGGCAGATATGCTGTGTGTCCGGCGATGCAATCGCACAAATTCTCGATCTGTTGTTACATGTCGTCTCCCAGTTCTGAAAAGACGCAAGATGTATGTAGTTACACTAAATCCTCCATCAGCCAAAGTCCCGTGAATTATTGTCACGACTCACCTGAAAGACTGACTTGCGTCATCATCATGTGTCGTCCAAGTCGTAAGAACATCAGAACCCGATGACGGTTTTGTCTCCAACGTAGTAACGCCAAGGACTCTCTGCACAACTTCCTCCCCAACACCTCCAGTAACGTTCCCATCCACCGGAGCAGCCGCGACAAACATGGCAAACATCGCAAGCAGCATTACAACGAACTGAAATCTCCAATACATCTCGGCCGTGTCGCGTGTCGTATCGTGTATCGCGTGTGGGAAGGGCAGAGGGAGAGAAGGTGGCGCGTGCGTATGGCGCAATCCCAGACGAGCCTCGACCAAGGATCAATATATACCCAGCAACAACCTTCGCCTTCTCAAAGAATTAATCACCCAACCAACCAAGTAGAGCTAATCCCCAAACCCACTTTCGCAGATATCCCAACCGAATCTTTCCGAATCCCACGAGTTTCTTCACGTTAAATGTTAAACCTTGCTCCACTGGGCCTCTGCGCAATGAACGACCCAAAAAGAAGCTCTGAGCGCAAAGTGGCAGTAGCAGTCCCCCGCGGCAATGAAATCCTACTTCGCAGCAGGAAGGGAATCCAGACTCTTCGAATCGCACAAAACTTCTCGGCTTTATATACCTCTTCCCCGGGAAGCTTGCCAGACCCCTGGCGTAATATTAGAGGGTGGCGGTACCACGAGTATTGCGCCCAGTTCCCATCATGCATCATTAGTGACCTTAGGATCTATGTATGAGTAATGTCCGTGTCGGCCTGGAGATTTACGTTACGAATTCGGTGCGCCCAATGACAAATTTAGATCTTCTGTTACCCGCTACGCCGCGTTTTCGGCATCAGTCCGACGATATTTCCCATAGTCACCAATGACGCACCAACAATAACATATGCAACGATCAAATCATCTCTTCTAGATTGGTCATTCCCACAACAAACTTCGTATCCTGGCCGTCCTGTCCGCAAGAGGATTCATATTCCCATCCGGGTCATTAATCAAGTAATCGCGAAGACCTATAAAACGGTAATGGCATGAACACGGACTTTATGCTCAAATTGCGCGAGTCTATCTGTGATAAAATATTTGAATGCATGGAGTTAAGAGGTCAGAGGATACTTGATCGCGAAGGAATTATTTCCGCCCTTGTCATGTCATATCATACTCAGCGTTCAACCCCCTTACTACCCTTGTCGTACTCCGAAACAGCCGGTGGCAACGGAGCTGAAGACCAAATGCAACCAACAGACCGCGATAAATAATGGACAACGGATGACCTGTGCCAAATAAGAGCCAAAAGAAGAAAAGAATATCATTCCAATCCAACAACCGGACGACGGACAGGCAACCAACATACCCAACTTAAAATAATATTAATTCATCACCAACGCCAACAATGTGTCCATCTCCAACATCCACACCAGCTGCCAAGTAACACAACCCCCGCGCAACCACCTGAGCACGTATCCCCGTCCACTTCATTCATCATCAGCAATCCCCACATCAGGATAATTCTTCAACGGATCCTTCCTCAAAGCCTCTGCTTCAGAACTCGGAGTTGGCGCCTTCAATCCAGCCTTCTTGACTTTGATAACAGAATCTGTCGCGCCCAAAGTAGGTGACGCAACACCCGCCACTAAAGAAGTCTCCGTGACCGTCTATAATTAACCAAATATGAATCTCACGGGTAGGATTCTCAAAATTCGAAGGATTGACTAACCTCATCCCTAAACGGTGTGAACCTTGGCGTTGCCGGAGGTCCTGCCGTTGTCGTAGACGGCAAAGACGCAACAGACCCACCGGCACCACGCTCCTGGCCACCGACATCTGAATCCACAAATGGTACGAACGAACCCTTCGCCGGCGTTTTAGGTGGTACACCCGTACCTACCGACGCCTTCCTCTTTGAAGCGGGTATAATAGGCGGCGGCGGCATCTCCTCCGGTCCAGGATCCCTATACACAGCAATCTTCGAACTCGAACTCGAAGCAGCAGACACAGCTCGTTTACTCTTCCCAGCCTGCTTCAACGTCGTCCCACCGAGCTTCTTCACCTCTGGCACATTCTCCTTTACCCTCGTCTTACGGGTGCCTAGATCCTGCCAAGCATCGGCTGATGTCGCTTCTGCAGTAGTTTGTGACTCTTCGCCTGTGGGGTCTACGAAGATTTGGAGTCGGGAATTTGGTGTGTTTGAAGAGGAGAGTGGAGTCGAGACGCTTCGGGATGATGTTCTAGAAGTGGAGGCGAGGGAAGAGGGGGCGCGGGAGGAAGGTTTGACAGAGGTAGTCGCGAGTGCTGGTCTAGGTTTCTGCGAAGACGTCGTAGGAGGGGCAGGTGGAAGCATCATATTGCTCATCATCCGCTTCTGGAAGTCATTGTATCGCTCTTGTAGATGATCCAAAGGAGCAGCGCGTCTCGCAATACCCAGACTATACGCATCATCTGCCTCTTTTCGCCTAATGAAATAAATCAATTAACACGGGGTGAAATCTGATAAATAAGACGCACCGGCCATCTCTTTCCAGAACCGCTGCATATTCTTCATACAACAACGCAAACCCCGTCCCGATTTCATTCGCAATTAGAAACTTATAAATCACAACCGGCTTCTCAACGTAACTCGCATACAACAACCACAACTTCAAATATTTCACATTACCTCTCCACCTACCCCCGGCATGATCTTTCAACACCCTCGTCGCCTCCTCCAACAATTCCAACAGCCCCGACTCGGCACTATGCCCTTGAGGATAATTATCCAACGTCCAGTTAACAAACGCCCAATAGGCATCTAGGGCATCGGTACTGCCAGAGTTGTCATTGTCATCATCATCACCAGCAAGCGCAAGTTCGACACTGATACGAAGGCGGTTACGTGTAGCCGAGAGTTTAGCTTCTCGTTGAGCGTGTGGAGTGGAGAGGATGGCGGAGAGGGCAGTTACGCGACGGCCGGTACCTAGGGGTTGGACGTTCTCTTTTGCAGCTTCGAGGACGTCACAGTCGACGATGGTTGGAGTGTTGTCTTGGAACACGTCGTCTTGGTCTGTGGGGAGCATGGTTCATGAGGAAATCAACGCATCAAAGTTTGTGCACGAACCTTCGACGAGGCTTTGGGCGCGTCGAACGAATGGTCATGTGATCGAGTCACTTGAGCTGAAAGCGCAATGAGGCCCGATCATTGGGAAATTTGGGAAATCTACACGGAAGGACGCCGTCTCAGCCGAAATAACATCAATGGGATAGTGTAGGCAGAGTAGGTCCGGGAGTAATGGGAGGTATGTATGGCACAATGTTTCTATTGTGAGTCTCTTGAGATCAATCGCACCATTTGCATAGATTTCCTGTTAAAGTATGGACTGGGTATGGATTATTATGGTATCACAACAATTAGTTTCCGTGTTGGGTGCTCTTTGGGTGGGTAGTTGGCCAAATAGGTACATGGATGTACTTATGCGGAAAGTACCTACAAGTTACATACAGTATCGATGCAATGACCCCATACCAAACCAGAACTATCCAGAAATTAGAGAGACATCTGGAGAGATGAGTGAGGAGAGGAGAGGGGCGAAAAGGGAGGCCACGCATGTGAGGCGAGACTGTCAAGTGTCATGACACTGACATCTTGGGTAAGTCTGCCGTAACTGCTGGATCGAACAAAGTGCATATGACATCGTCTTTGATTGCGTTCCTGTGCTAGGTTGTGGAGGGGGAACAGGGGAGATGTGGATCGAAGGCGTGGGAGGAGGGTGGCGGATGGCACTGACAAAACTAGACACCAGGCTCCTGCCCCCACACCCCAACTCTCCCAAATGACCCTCAAGGATCATATTTTCATTGGACTCTGCTTAGTCCAACTTTGCCTGGCTCTACACCACCCACGGATACGATGTAGGACTATGCCTAACGATCCTAGGTGGCCGGATAAATCCACTTGGGACCATTTCAATGCCTCCCTTGACGGCCGCCTTATTCACACTGTCCCTATTGCCTCCCCGTGCCATGGACCGAACCATGATGCCGCCAAGTGCGATATCATACGGAATCAATGGCATCTGCCCAGGCTACAGTTCGTTAATCCTAAAATGTCATCATTACTTCAAATCTAAGGCATTCATCTTATACAGCGTGGAACACCCATCGTCCATCACAGCACCTGTCTTCCTAAACAAGAGCTGTGATCCATTCACTGCTGTGAATGATCAATGCATCATAGGAACCTACGTTCAATACTCAGTCGATGTGGCGACACCGGATCATGTTATCAAGACGCTCGCATTTGCAAAGAAACATAACATTCGGTTCGTAGTAAAGAATACTGGTCATGAGTAAGTCCTTGCGTCACGCTTTTCCCCAAAGCTGACATGGTCCTGCCCAGTGGCATGGGTAAATCAACTGGTGCGGGGGGCTTGGCGGTTTGGATGCATCATCTCAAAGACGTCGAGTGGATTTCACATTATACAGGGTCCGGTTACACTGGACCCGCTGTGAAAGTCCAAGCTGGAGTCACTGGAGGTGAACTAAACCAGGACGCCGAGAGCAGGGGACAAGTTGTTGTTGCCGGAGGATGTCCTGTAAGTCCTATCCCAAGCTGAGCTTTTCAGTTCGGACTCTGGTAATGACACAAGTCAAGACCGTTGGGTTTGTAGGAGGCTACATACAGGGCGGCGGCCATTCTGCGCTGAGCTCCTTGTATGGCATGGCTGCAGATCAGGCTCTGGAATTCGAAGTTATTACTACTGATGGCCAATTTGTTCGTGCATCGCCCTCCGAGAACAAGGACTTGTTCTGGGCATTGAGTGGCGGAGTGGGTCATTCTCGCACCCAGTTTTGATTATTCATACATACTGATGGGGCTGGACAGGGTGGAGGAACTTACGGCGTCGTTTGGTCTGTCACAGTCAAAACATATGCCAATATGCCAGTTACAACAGTCCATGTGGCATATCAGCCTCCGTCTTCAGCTAAGTCTGCTCTGGATGTGCACTGGCGGAGCATTGCCACCTACCTAACAGAGTCACCCAAGTACCTCAACGCCGGTGCTTTTCACAGCCTTATCTTCAACAATGCGCTCTTCCAGGCGGCTGTCCTCTTTCCGAGGAAGACTCCCGAGGAGGTAGCCGCCTTGACTCAGCCATGGCTTAGTGGGTTGCGAGCCCTGAATATCACTCCACCTATTTCGGAAACTGTCCAACACCCGACCGTGCTCAATGCATTAACGACGATAGCCGAATCTTTTGGTGGAGAGATCCTCGTCGGACTCAGTCTCGCTGGGGCGCGAATTCTACCGAAGAGGCTCTGGGAAGTCGAGGGAAGTATGGCACAATTATTCAGCACCCTGCGAGGAATTGCCGACGATGGGGGCACTATTGCTAATGCTGGTTTCAATCCTACGAGGGAGATATCTGGAAATCCAGACAATGCAGTCCTCCCTGCTTTCAGGACAATGCACAGCATATGCTTCGTCGCCTGGTATGATATCCTTTCATTAGGACTGAATTGGTGTCTCCTTATCCACCAATTTTGATGAATTAGGCCCTGGAATGACACGGCAAGGTTCGATGAAGAGTTTGCAAGTGTGACAAGGACAGTGACTGCATTGGAGAACAGGCTTGTAGCGATTGCTCCTGAAACGGGAGCGTACTTAAACGAGGCAAGTGTTTTGCCTTTCTTCTCTTCTCGCTCGAAAGGATTGATATTTTCCGGTCGTTTCCAGGCGAACCCATTCGCCGTTAACTGGAAGCGAGACTTTTACGGTGTGAACTATGACAGGCTATTGCGAATTAAGGACAAGTGGGACCCAGATCAGATGTTGTATGGACCAACAGCCGTTGGAGGCGATAGGTGGGTCACGGTCGAAGGGGGAGGGCTCTGCCCTGTAGTTGGATAAGGAAAGGGTGTTTCACCTCGGCTCTACATCCTCAGCGTGGCCGTGTTGGCTCTCATTGACAGAGGTCTATGTGCGTAATTCAATCGACTGCTAGTCTTATCAACATCAAGTGTACTCCTAAATGTTGATAATCTTTCTCCGACGATAATGCTCGACTGTAGCTTGTGAATCAGTCTAGGGAATCCTAGACGTGCGGTTCATAATTTGAACAGAGAAAACATGGGGTGATGCAAGGAATACAACGTAACCAAGAACACTAAACCGTCAAAACATTATCACTCAGGTATCGCGACTACGTTCGATAGCGGAAGGTGCTCCCTGACTCCTTCCCTCACTGTTGGTGATGACGCCTGCCACACGATCTGCGGAGGTCACATCCATACCAACTGGGCGTTTCCCAAACTTCCCTGATTTGGTGCCAACTACATCGGAGTAATTCTCCCCATAGCTATCCCCTATCCATGACATTGCGAGATCATATCTTAGGTGACACGAAAAAACACATCCCATTCTGACGAATTTCCACTATGTTTGACACCGATGATTTACGACGGGACAATGCCACCAATATCAACCACACCCGCTTTCTCTATACCTGGATTTGGTCAAGCCGATCCACCACCTTTTGGAACCTGTGTCTCCGAATATGTTGAGTCGTGGCTTGCCTGGGTCCTGTAATTTGAATTTCTCCCCAGTGACAAAGAGACTTGGTGCGAAGTTTGAACCATATCCAAGCGTGAACCTCCAAGGTCGGCGCGACTGGTATAACCTCATTTAACAACCTTCCGAGGCCGACTAGCTCAGTTGGTTAGAGCGTCGTGCTAATAACGCGAAGGTCTTGGGTTCGATCCCCACGTTGGCCACTCAGGATTCCAACTGTTTTGTATTTTTCATTTTTCACTTTTCATTTTTTGTTCCGACTCTTTCATATTGAACGTAATGCGGAGGCAAGCACAAGAACAAGAAATGATGCATACTCGTGAAGCAACAAAAGCAAACAACAAATATGAATTTACGAAGTACACTACGACAACGCAACGCTCTCAAGCCATCTCAACATCCTGGATGGGAGTGGCAGTAGCCGTCTCAGTCGATTCAGTTGTGCTAGGAGCTGCCGGAGCGGCACCGCCCTCAGCTGCGGATGGCGAGTTCGAGTCTCCCATAAAAGCATCCAATTCCTTATCCAATTCTTCTGCAGTAGGTGGTTTTTTCGGTCCCCTCTTGGGGCGTGGTGCCCGTCCTTGTCGCGAGCGGATAGGACCGACGCCGCCTCTAGTCACGTTCCATCGTTAACAAACCAGAACCACAGTGATCTGATAACAAGTTTACTCACGCTGCAGGTGCAGTAAGCCTAACATTAGTGTCATCCCTTGCAAGTCGATCCAACAAGGGCGGTTTTTGGATTCTGTTGATCAATGAGCCGTTCGGTGCACTTGAAGAACGGACGCGCGGAGGTCTTGGAGCGAGAAAGTCGACTGTCATTGGTTGCCCTATTTGGATTAGGAATAAAGAACGACGGTTAGCGACTGGTGGAGTTATGACATGTATGACACTATCGACGTACCTTTGGCTAAAATACCATTGAACTGCTTCTTGGCGCGTACGGCCTCTGCTACCGTCTCAAACGAAACGATAGCCTGTCCCGAAGAACGGCCGCTGCGGTCGTACTGTTGTTTTCAAACCGTCGTCATTCCCAGAATTCATCAACGCGATCAACCATTAACGAATTCCAAGATGAGGCGGTTTGTGCGACCAAGAAGTGGAGATGAGGTTACGCAAAAGGGTGGATGGGGAGGGAATGGGAAGGGGGAAAAGGTCGGAAGGTTTGGTTGGCTTGGGTTTTACTTCAATGGAGGGGAGAGCTCGGGGGCTTGCCGTACCCTTATTAGTGGCTCACGCACGAGCGTGCCAATTTGTCCGAATATAGCCTGGTTGTAAGTGGAGAGGTTTGATTAGTATGATGGAATGGATGCCTGTGGACCGGTAGAGATGAGAGGCGAATATGCCAGGAGATGCACGAGCGCCTGTATCACCGCGGGCGAGCGAGGATAAAGAACCACGAATACGAGGCGTGTTTCAAGCAAGGCAGGAAGGACGTACAGTCAAATCCTTGGGTGTGATTTCATAGTGCAGGTTTGAAACGAGGATTTTGTCCGTCGGTGCGCCAGATGCAGAGATTGTAGGTGTTGTCGTTGTGGGCCTTGAGGAACGTGGGGCAGCGGTATCGTTGTTGACGCCCGGTGCTTTGTCGTGTAGCCATTGGCCTTCAGGAGCTCTTGAGGGTCGCTACATTTCACAACAGCACAAGGGTGGAACGTCGGAAAAGTGGAAAGGAGATGTTAGGCTCGCTCGGAAGGGGTGAGCGGATAAGGATACTAACACTGTAGGGCTTGCGAGAACGTTCAGACTTGAATGATGCCATCTTGTGGGAGTCGCTAAGTGTGAAGAGAAGGAAGGAGTGGAGGAGAGGAAGTCCAAGTGATGGTTGGAGGAAAGGCTGTTATAAGCGTGAAAAACGTCTTCAACTGGCTGTGGGTCCCTTGAGCGGTAAATGAACACAAACAACGCGGAGTTGGGCCTCGGAGTCTCGGATCTGCATTCGGGAATAGGTCCGGGCATCGCCCGGGTTAGGCGTTCACACAAACTCAAGAAACTATGCATTCTCAGTTAAACGCTGTATTGGAAGATAAAAAGGAATATATTAGGTCGTTGATTAGAACGGTAGTTTCGGTGCCTTGACAGTCCTCGGTGGCTTGAGGGGATCGGGTCTCCTCCTCTTGTAGTACTAGCGCAGCCGCCTTCAAGTCAGTATCCCTAGCATGCGACAGAGACCAGAAACTCACGTTTTTGTAGTTGTATATCCTCTTCTTCATGTCCCGAAGGAGAATCGCCCTCTTCCTCATTCTCTCCCCCCGCACACGTTCCCACTTATGTCCCTTGAACATCCTCTTCTTGCCAGCATACAACGTAATACCCAAGGCCGCGCCGCGAACCTTCTTCCTCTTCGCCTTGCCTTCCCAGGCGACCGGCTCCAACCACACAGCTTGATCCTCCCCGGAGTCCTTTAGCTGTTCCTTCAGAGTCTCAACCGAAGCGGCAGTAGCTGCCTTCTGTGCCTCCTGAATAGCTTCCGTTACACCAAGTCGCGTCCGTGGACTCTTCGGACCGGGGGGCAATAAGCGTAGAAGTCCGCTGGCCTTGGCTTTCTTCACCAACTCAGCCTGCCTCCGCAGCGAGTACACTGGCGGTCTCCATTTGCCTGTCTCCGGATGTTTGCGAGGGATGAATGGGTTGGGGAGGACTGCGACGTTGGACTTGGGTTCAAGCTTCGGAGTGGTTTCTTTGGATAGCGGGCCCAGCCGACGAATGTGCGTTTCAACTCTGAGGAGTTGGTCAAGTCTAAATTTTTTGACGGCCTTTGCTGCGGCAAGGTTGGACATGATGTTAGCCCCGAGAACTGGGTATGTTCTCGTGGGGAGTGTCTGCCGAAGTTCGGATTGTTGGCGTAAATTTCTGGGCCACCCAAAATGGAACTCCCGGCGTTGTTGTCTAAACCTGCCTTTGGCTCTAGCATTGGAGTCAAGCAAGGACAAATAGTGCGGGTCCTGACGTCATTGGCTGCTGATTCGGAAACTGGAAATTCATCGAACCCTTAGGAGAAGGCACCATTCCAGATTTCGAAGAAGGAATGGCTTTCAGTTTTTGATTTCCATCTCCCTCGGCCGAGAATCCCTCATCGCGCAGCTAACAGCCGAAAATCTGATACCCATCCTATACAGTCCCGCTCAAGCGCGCCTCCTAATTGACTTATAACCTCTGTCTGAAGACACACAGAAGCGTCAGATCGCCATGTCTTCTCTCACAGACCATCTCGTGAATTTACCCACCGTGCCTACCTATTCAGAGGCCATAAACCATCCATTCCTCATTGCCGCAGGCCACGGCACCCTCACCCCCGATCTCCTGGCGCTCTGGCTATCCCAAGACCGGATTTACGCCGCCCACGCCTATCCTGCTTTCATAGGCTCCCTCATCGCGAACATTCCTTGGGACGAGTCCCACGGTCTATCCTCGCCCGAAGAACAAAAGAACCAACGAATCCTTTCGATCCTAGTTTACTCTTTGGAAAACGTTGTACGAGAGGTCAACTTTTTCAAAGAGACAGCCGCAAAATGGAAACTTCCTCTGGAATGCTGGAAGGAGAGGAAGGGAACAAGGAACTACACTGCCGAGATGGCTAAGGTCTCGAAGAATGGCAGGATTGAGGAAGGTTTGGTGTTCTTGTGGGCTATGGAACGCGTATGTTTCTCGTATGCCTATACTCAAGATTTAATTTATGACACCCTCATAGGTCTATCTTGACGCTTGGTCCTTCGTCGCCAGCCAACTGCGCGCCAGTGGCCAGGATAAAGCCAACTCTCCTTTCAGCTCCTTCGCGAACAACTGGAGCAGCCCCGAATTCGTCGACTTTGTGAACAAATTGGCCAAGCTTGTTGATGATCTTGATATCCGGCCGGGGTCGGATGCATGGAAACGCGCCGAAGCCATCTGGACGAGAGTCGTTGAGCTTGAAGTTGATTTCTGGCCTGTGGAGGGGGAAGAGGTTTCTCAACGCTTTTCGGGGAACTAAAACCAACACCAGGCTTAAATCTTGATTTCTGTATCTTGTTTATGTTTTCGTGGAACACTATCACGAACTTTCTTGACCCATATCAGAGGCCTGTGAAGCTCGCGCTCACGCCTTGAAAGTTTGGGGAACGATTGTCAAAAGATGATATTGAGATAACCCGGGAACATGCGACTAACCGTAAGGCTTGGAAAGGCACGTCCACCATTGCCTCGAGCGAATTTACTGGGATGACCCCTGTGGACCTTCCTAAACCTAATGACCCATAACGGAAGTTCCGAGACTACGGATGACGTCTTTCCGGATTACTCACTCTCAGACTCTAGCGCCTCAATATAAGGTCGGAGACTTGTCGCTTCACTAACAGCAACCTGCCGTTCCACCCTCGCTTTATCCTTTACCCTTTCACGAATGGGATTGTTTGGAAAGAAGCATAAAAAGGAGGTGAATGTTACTCCCTTCTTCTCGTTTACTGCATTCACTCATTCGTTCGATGCGTTCCAAAAGAGCAATCTTGAAACATCGCACTACGCGCCTCACCATCAGACCGAAAGTAACGAACCTTTCACCCCAAACCCCGCATACAGCAACGAACTTGGATACACAACCCATTCGAGTCCTCCGGGCTCGTATGGCACTAGTTCTGGCTTCGTGAGTCTCCTCTTTCTTCCTTCTTTCTTCCTTGTGTATTCCCGCCCGTCCTCATGCATGCGACGTACAATGTAACAGTATGGTTCAGGCCAAGCCGTGACCCAGCCGCTTAATCCCATGCCTGAAGTCTCTTACAAACACGGGCATGGCTACGCCAATAGCACAAGTGTTGACCCACGATACGCCGGACAGGGCTCAGATATCGCGAGCGGCGGAGCAGGATACTATACCTCCAGCAACGAGCATCCATATTCTCACAGCGCAGATGCCAGTCACGGTATTAGCAGCTCACATGGCCCAGAATACGGCGGAGGTGAAACATTTTGAGGAAGGAGCACTACGGAGAGGGAACGGTCCGTTCATTTTCCTTTTCTTGAAAGCACGGAAGAGTATTCGTAACTCCTACTAATTCTTATCCTCTCTTTCCACGTTTTTGGTGGTGTGGCTGACTGGCTCTTGTGACTCGGGTGTCTAATTGCAGGGAAGCGGAGGTGACGAGGACTCGTGATGATGAGATTGCAGAAGCGGAAAGGTTGGAACAGGAGGCACAAAGGTTGAGGAAGAAAGCAAATTATCGAGGTGCGTTGACGGACTTTGCTCCAGGATTACTTTTTCCGCTGACGGGTTGGCGTGTGGTGTAGGCCAGGCCGCAACGGGGAGTTACGGTAATTATAGCAGAAGAAGGGGATATGAAGACGATTACGAGAACCAAACATACCGTGGTCACAATCACGGAAGGTATGGATATAAATGAGGTCCTCGCGATTTCTACGACAACTTTGCTATACAATACTGACCTTTTCACACCTTCTAATAAACTGTCTCACTGTCTAAAAAGCCAAACTTGTTGAAAGCCGTTAACACGACGGCTTTGTGATCCTTCTCACTCGACGCTGGGGCTAATGACGTCATACAACCCCTTTCTTCCCTTGACCACATTAGGTTCACAAAAAGCAACAGTCCACTCTACTCCAGAAAGCGGGGCTAAACTCCTTCAATCAAGTCTAATTTGCGTCATATTATCGTACTGTGGCGAATACGTAAACACAAGCAAAGCACGCCGCCTGCAGTTATAAAAGAGCGGGGATGCCTCTGGAGGTCGTTCAACGGAATCGGTCATCACTTCTACAATGCCTCTTTTCAAGAAACACCACAAGACCGTATGTTGCGGTGGCGCCTTTAGTTGCCCCTCAATTACTCACCACTTGTGACGACACGCAGGACACTGACCGTAATACCGCGGCAAACCAAGGGCTTGGTTCAGACTTCGAGTCGCGCGACAGACCATTGAATGAGGGCTATTCTGGCTATGAAGGTTCTGCCTACCCCTCCCAACCTGGAGCAGGTTATGGTGCCGTGCGTCAACAGTCGATCTTCTAGCA
This sequence comes from Podaxis sp. C-F-101400, assembly GCA_018524895.1. Classification (NCBI taxonomy): domain Eukaryota; kingdom Fungi; phylum Basidiomycota; class Agaricomycetes; order Agaricales; family Agaricaceae; genus Podaxis; species Podaxis sp. C-F-101400. The sequence continues at coordinate 126,066 of JAEUWR010000660.1, read as the reverse complement.
GTAATTTTTCTTCTAATCTCTAGTGGACAGTCTGGAACTCAAGGATATGGGGGTGGTGGAACCGCGAATCAGCCGTATTCCGCTGCCGGAGCCGGGACTGGTATCGGGTATGGACTCGGACATGGTGGACAACAGCAGCCTAATGTGCCCCCAGCTGGGACTCTGAACGATCCAAACCAGTCAAGGGGCAGTACTGGGCAGAGGATTACGGGTAAGATGGAATCTGCTGTAGGGTCTGCTGTCGGTAGTGAAACTTTAAAAGCGAAAGGCTTCCAAAAGGAACAGTGAGCTCTCTTTCTCTTCTTTCGTTTTCCTTGAGTCTGGATACTGACCTGCCTTGTAGAGAAGCTAATGCAATCAAGCTTCAAGGCCAGGAACTCGCTGAAGCTGAGCGGCTTGAGCGAGAGGCTATGGCGCGTCGGGAACGCGCTGTTGGGCACGGTAAGCACGAGGCGCACTTCGAGGGGACCTGACTCGGAATGCTAGTAATACTTTGATTGTCTGACTCAGGCGCTCACCCTGCGAATATGCACCTTGGAGCTGGAAAGCGAGATCAATATTCTTGATTGTTACATGCTAAATTTGTCGAGTTTCTTAATGAATGAACTATGTTTCGCATGTATTACCAGGACTGTCATGTACTCCTTCGGAATTAAGGACTCCGTGGATTTAACCTGCTCGCGTTCCCACCTAAAATGATTGCTATTTTGGCCACGTCGCACGCTGGAAAGATGTGCTATTAAACTGGCCTACAACGATAATAACCTAGGCTGGTTGAATAGTACTAGTAGGTTCCGCCTCAGTGACCTGAAAACCAAGATCAGAGTCATGATTCCTCATTTGCCTCAACCTCTCATTATTGACCTCATTCTTCTGGCTAATCGCCCTTCCCAAGGCGACCTGATGAATGATTATCACAGACGCGAGAGACTTCCCACCAAATTGACCAGTCAACCACGAAGTTTTCTGCCCTAAAAATGTGAACATACCTGACAGGCGAGAGCAATCGTCGCGACAATCAGTCCAAAAAGCTCTCCTCCACCAATCCCAACTGCCCCAGCGACCGTGATGGGGACGTTGATCGCAGCAGCCTGCAGGAGAATAGCAATGATGCCGAGATGTTGCGGTGTGGGAGTCTCCGGCCCAAAATACTTGACGACCATACGTCGGTGTAGAAGGAGACGTAAGGTGATATAGAGTGTGGAGAATAGGTTAAGAAGTATGTTGGATGCAATTGCTGTTGCTTGTAGGGCGGATGCCACTGTTCTGAGTCGACTTGTCTCGATGAGAGCCCCTCCAACAGAGGCAGTGACTAGGTGTTGAACCGGTGTGTTTTGAGACAGCCGCATGCCACTAATTAAATTGAATCATACCAGTGGTTATAACCCAAAGGCATAGTGGAAAGAACCAGAAGATATTCCACAGTTTGGCATTATTAGGCCCCAAGATTCGGTGAATCTTATAACATCGCCATACCTTGGGGAAAATCCACGTTAGAAGCACTTCTTGTTGTAGGGGAGGATGCTTACAAGAAGCCCGTCCGTCAGACCCACAATGGCTACTGGTGTCAATTTTCCGACAAAAACGAAGGCATTCGATATCCTGAGTTGTTGACTGACGGGGCTTGATATAAAGATGGCCGGTAGATTGTTCCACACGAAAAACGCGGCCTCATAGCCCAGGTTTATAAATAAGAGCACAGCGAGGTATGCTCGCAAATACTTCTGTTGCAGGGAGGGCAATCGGTCTTTCGGCGATAAGATCACAAAGCAGGCGATTCCGAGGGTTAGGAGTGCACCATCGAGTAGGGCTACAATGACGATCCCAATTGACAGCATTAATTGAGTGCGTACATCTGCTGCAGCTATACCGAGTGGGTCAGGCATTAAACAAAGTTGAGGGGGTAGTAACTTTCCTGTTGCCAGCAGGGATCCTCAAATTTGAGGACCATCACGATTCCAATTTGGATTGCAGTTCTCCCATTCCATAAATTCGACAAAGTATCCCTGAGACACTCAACCTATGCTTGTGCATGCTTCCTGTGCCAAGCATCGTACTGACCGTGGTTTCCCACGTCAAACGAGAGTAGATCAGGAGCAAGGCGCATGGCACCAATGAGGAAACGGCTGCCATCCCAGGCATCACCTCCTTGTCTTGTTCAATCACCGCGCTACCTCGGCCAGTAGCCTTGAATAGTACATGCAGACAAATAGGAGCTACTGTAACCAACCGCCCATATTTTCTTTTGATGGTGTTAAATATGATCCCTCGAGGAATATATACCTCTTCACGCACGAGAAGCCATCAGTTGTGTGAACCAATACCTTGCTCTCCCGTCCTGTATCACGCATTCCTCGTCAAATATGCTTCATATTTCCGGCTTTACCCGACACAGTTGTCCCCTGTGTACCAGCCACGGGAAAACCTTGCACTCGTTCGGAGAAAGGCTAGGGGCCGGGACCCAACAATATAGCCTCTACGTTGCCTGGCAAGCATCTTGGGCGTGTATTTGTCTACACCATTGACCGCAAATATTACTGGCTAGACCCCCTTAGGTAACGGCCACCCTCTCTGCCATGCCGTCACCCACAACATCAACTGTCGCTGATCTATTTCCCGAAATTATCCTCGAAATATTTCGGTACGAAAATGAAAACAAGAATCTCAAGAACTATAGTTTTGTTTGCTCTGAGTGACGATTTCTAGCCCAAGAAATCCTCCTCGCCAAACTCACCCTCGCCAATCTTTTCGCCCCATCACCGAACGCCCTGCCATATTCTGCCATCGCTGATGCGCGACACGCACATATTCGACGATACGTACGGCATCTGGCTTTTTCGTATTCCCAGCGATGATCACGATCACGGACGAATCCGAGTTGACCCCCACTTCCACACATTTCTTCAGCACCTCACGTCGGTTCGTGAACTGGTCTTCTGGGATGATGGAACGTACTTGTTTCGCAAGCATTATGACTTGGCGATGCAAAGGGCGACCTTACATCTCATATCCTTGTCATCATTGAAATCTCTGGATGCTACTGTCGACTACTTTCCTGTTCACTTGATCACCGCCTGCAAACAAGTCGAGTACTTGACTGTCGGGTTTGTGACCCTACATCATCCCATCGACACTTTAGCTCTGCCTATCGACAACTCCGTCAATGCACCCGTGCTACAAACCCTCCGTCTCTATGGTCTCACCGCTCAGATAGCCCGCTTTACCACCAACATCCTTCGTGAAACTAAATATAACCTTTCACTCAAACGGCTCAGCACGGCCAAGCTGTGCTTCAACGACAGCTTTCTACATGGTCGGGGGACCATTTTATCCCTTCTAAACACCGTGCTGCGGTTGGTGTTGACTTGTCAGGTCTTTGTGGGACCGGTCGGTCTTTGTCTTCTCTTAAATTTACCGGCCCTATCGCTAAACCTTTCAAATCAGATCCATCGCCCATCCTTCCCATAGACGAAGATGACGTTAGGGCACTAAGGAATGTCAGTGTCCTTGAGGTCAACTTCACATGTACGCCGTTCACGGAACACGATATGGGCTACACTCGATCGTTTCTTTCTCAATGGTTGATTCCTCCCTTGCGTCGATTCCCCGCCTCATCCAAATTGTCACAGTTCCGGCTTCGCATCATGTGGCCGAACTTACCGTTGCACCAAGTGCTTCCCTTCGTCCTAGACGACGTCCCATCCTTTCGTCCGATCTGGAGAAAGCTGGACGCAGCTTTGTCCGATGATACTATATTTCCTCGACTAGAAGACTGTTCGCTTTATGCTCCTTGGTTCTGGTCGCAGAACGGGGTTACCAAGCTGTTCCCCCAAAACCCCAGGAGATGGAGGCTAGACGATTTGTCCGGACAGGACTCCTCTGGGACTCCATGAATGGCTACGGTATCGCTTCAATTGTATTCTTGTCGTGCGGCAGTGCTTCATCCGTCCCAATCCTTTATTTCTTGAATTCCTTGGGCCGACCAAAAGACGGGCTGATATTTTTTGGAGCTCTGTAATTTTATTGTGTTACACTGGATTTGTACCCTTCATTCCGTCCGAACGCTATACGTTCAATTAGATTCCTGATATATCATATGTAAGTCCCTTTTCTTATATGAAAAGTGAGACTTTCTGCCCCTCGTCTCAGACGCTTCTGACCCCACTTGCCGCTACACGGCGCTATCACCGGCCTCTGGTTTGGCCGCTGGTGGCTGCGCCTTTTTTGAACCATCCCACGTCTTCACACGTAATTTCTCCAACGTAGCTGAGAACAAGTCTTGGTAACTCTGCTGGCGTTGCGTCTCCATCCCAGAGACTCTCTGGATACACCATATGAAGAGTAGACCCGTGACACCAAAGGCACTACCAACCATTCCTCGGGTAAGGGCAGTCGTTTCTAGGAAGCACATGCAGCAGAATGCGACAAGGAAAAACACCATGCTATAGGTTAGAGGTAGACATCTATTAGGCCCCAAAGCATTTACATTAAAAACAAGAGAACTCACGCCCAGGTAAGAAGTGCGTAAGGCAAACTGTGCAAGATTGCCAGGGTTTCGACTGCTGAAAGCGAGTGATTTCCATACAGGTATTGTACCTATCGAAAGAATAATGTTGGTGCCCGAACCAAGAGGTCAAGGTAGAGAATAAAGGACTGACGTTGAACTCTGTCCTATTCGCCTTCAGTAACAGTAGACCTGTCACGATACTGCCAATGCTGAAAACGATGGATAGATAGCAGGCGATCTGAGCTGGGTGGCGATATGGGGCATCTACGGTATCGATACTCTGGATGGACAAGAATGCGACATTGGCATTCAAAGTCACAGTGGCCTATGAAAAATATAAGCAAGTGATCCAAAATGAAGCATCGTCGCCAAAATGCTATGACTTACATACAGGATGAAGTCCCGCCACTGATGAGTCAACTTCCTACTCGCCGCCTTCCAAGTCGGCACGTGCATAAGCTTGTCTACCCAAATTTTTCTCAGCGTCTTAAGGTGATGCGAGGGCGCAGAAAAGAGAAGGGGAGACAAGATGCGGATCAGGAAGGTATGATTGTCGACGTCGCCATGGACGGATACGTCCCGCGCTAGGCGGACTGCCGGTTGGCCATAAAAATGATAGAATCGCTCCCGCGCTGAACGAATCGGTGAGCTTAGTTTGGACTGTGGCGGGATGAACCTACTGAAACAGAACATAAGCCTGCTGAGGAGAGAAACGGAACCAGTTGATGATCCGCTGCTGCTCATATTCTCTGAAGCAAAGGTCTATTACTTCGCACCCCTATAGCCGAATAGACTTACTTTCTAGGCTATTTACCCACGTCAAGGCTTTGTTGAGTTCTTCCTGACCAAAAGGAGAAGTTGAGCTATGTGGTCGAGTGAGGGTATCTATGAAGTGTTGTCGGAAGGTGTCGCTGTTCGCGTCGTGATCCACGTTACCTGCAAGATTGTGTAAAATAACATCTCTCAATTCTTGGATAATAGAGCGGGACAGTTCGATCGAGGAAGGAAAAAGTTGACAATGGTACCTTGATACATCATCTGTATGGTTGAATATCCTCTTCTAACGGAATACTTACCAATACTGTGCCTCCACCTCATGCCCTAGTCATCATGGATCAGCCTTACGTGCAGCCAGGGGACATTACGGACTCAACACTCACGCAAATGTGTCTTACAAGTGACACCTGAAACACCTGTTTCGAACTTACTTCCATAGAAGGGATCCAACCAAAAGATTACCCGGGTCTTATGATCCACGAAATAGTACACACAATCATAATATCCCGTGTATGTTCCCTTTTTCCCGTCCCATCCTTCTTGGCTTCTCGGTGTCAAGTCCAAGACAAGGTCACATTGTCCAAGAAGGCGCTCCAGGTCAACGTGAGAGAGGAAAGCTTCAATGGTCTTGATGTGTGATTTCAGCTGGGCGTAAATTGTTTTATCATAGAGGCGAGCGTTCGTAAAGATCCTCTGTTCCGTTCAGCCACGTCGGCGAACGTTCGACAAACAAAAATGCATACCCGGTCTTTGTGAAAGAAATATACTGCGCCTTCGGGATGGAGAACTGAGGTCCACCCGCTGGGCTTCCAGGCTCTGACGAAGGCGACTACATGAGCTGACATGATACCGAGCGAATAAAAGCACCTTACGGCTCGAAAGACCTTGTCATTGGCGCTAGCTGAATATCCGTATCTACATTCTCTCTGGTCAAGCCGTCAAGATCAGTGTAAAGCGACGGGAGCGAAGACAGATATCACTTACACAACGATTCGACATTCTCCCCTGCTGAGGGCTTCGGGGTGGATAGGCATGATGGTTTGATTTCCGAGAGGTTGGGGGAGCTGGTCAGGTTCTCTGATCTCCAACGGGGGTGGTGATCTGAGCCAATCAAGCTCAACTCGACTTGGGGTTGTGAATGGGACAGCGCCAGGGGATGAGTCCTCCCTTTTGTGGGCCATAACGGGCGTTCTTGTGGGGTGTTGAAATGTCCCAGAACGAGAAGGAGACCGGGGGTGAGAGAAACCTCGAGGTCTTCCCTGGGGGGATAGTGGAAGGATGGATATATGGGTTGGTGATTGTGTAGTGACCGCAGTGTTTCGAGAGTGCGAGCTAGCTACCGAGTGAGGTCTCCCGCGACTCTCGATGTCGGAGCTGCTACTATCGTCATTTAAACGTAGTTTAGGAATTTGTTGGGGAGGGAATATCTCTTCTGGTGAGTTTGTCAATTGGCTGATTGCCTCGGACTCTGCTCCAACGTCCAGGTGAAGAGGCGGAAGCTTTCCTCGACCCGAGGAGCCAGCCTCTCCATCCGAAACTGCAGGTTGGTGAAATAGCGAGAATGCGATGGTATCGCCATCGAAGGAGAGTGTGTTCTTGAGTGGCGGGTTTTCCGGGTGTTCTTCTGGCGGCTCTGGTGTGGTAGATGGGAGCAAGGATCTAATCAAGGCGGAAAGAGGCGATTGATACAAAAGCCAGCGGATGAAGGCATTTTTCCGCCACGGACACGGAACAATCCGTGCCAGCACCAGAGTAAGTCTTGCGAGTAATTGCGAGAACATGGCTTGGGCATCACAAGACAGAGGGGGGGCAGAGGAGATTCAGGGGATCAGCTCGGGAACATTAAGTACTTCGGGAGCTTGGGCACTGCATTTTGGCATCCTGATTGATGTTTGGGGGAACGTGATTTACAGCAAGCGCCGTCAATCCAAAACTTATGCATTGATTCCAGTTCCGTGCGTCCAATATCAGAGTTCCGCCGTTGGAATCGGCAGGTGGGGTTATTTCCAGAACAATGTCCTGATGGAAGTGCTACACAAGCTGTTCATGGGTCACTTGTCACTTGTCACAGGGCAGATACACACCGCAAGTCGGGAATAATACAAGCGCCTACATCTCTCCATCACCTCTCCTTATCCTAACGGCCTCCGGAGCCTGCCATCCAAAAAGTCATGGCTAAGAAATCCTCAAACGCTACCTCTAAAGCGTCAGACAACAAGAAGTCAGCCGATAAAAAGAACAAAACGGCAAATACTGATAATACCGAAGAGTCCGGTTCGAAGTCCAAGGTCTGTAATTCTCTCCACCTTCTTCTCCAACAGGTTCCGACGGTGATTAATGTCATGTTTGTATAACTACTAGGGGAAAGGAGGGTTAAAGCCTGCCACTGCAGTAAATGTCCGGCACATTCTCTGCGAGAAACACTCGAAAGCTATGGAGGCGCTGCAGAAGATCCAGGTTCGCCTTCTTCTTGCACTCCCACTTTAGCCTAGCGGCTCATTTTTCCATCTATACACTCGTACAGGAAGGACAATCGTTCCACAAAGTGGCGCAGGAGTATTCTGAGGATAAAGCCAAAGGTACGTCGTCATCCTCTCGCACGTTATCTGGTCGCTCAGCTTCTTTCATCCCGTGTAGCTGGTGGTAGTCTGGGATGGATGACTCGAGGAAGCATGGTTGGGCCTTTCCAAGATGCTGCATTTCAGTTGACGCCCTCTACCGTCGACAAACCTATCACTTCTGGCCTAGTCAAAACTAATTTCGGATACCATATAATCATGGTTGAGGGTCGCCGATAGTCTTCCCTGTCTCGGTCTGGCTCAGTGTCTACTCAAGATCATCCTACAGTCGCCGTCAAACGTGTATAAGTGCTGCGTCTCCCTATTTATCTTCCTTTGACCTCCGTCCCACCTGCTTCCCGTTTATGTTTCCGGTGTGTTAACAGTGTACCATTGCATTATGTCTTCGTTCCTCGTGCTATACACTACGAAATGAACATTTGAAGATATTATATATATATACTTGCGGATGAAGAAAAGGAATCAAAGGGCATAAGGATAGGCACCATCCAAGGTCAAGTAAAAACATGCAGAACTATAGCCAAACCAGATATTGCGCACAGAACGAGGGTACGTCAAGGACTGTTTGTCAAAATAGGGTAAGGATTATTCCTCTTCACTACCCGTCGGACTTGATTGACTGGGGGGTGGGGTGCTGGCGGTGGTGGACTGTACGGCGGGAATGGAACCTGGATTGATAGTGCCCGATTCCATGTCTCCGCAGGTGATCTAAGGCTCGGATCCAATGCAAGTCCACTCGGATGTGGAAGGAGAGGCTGACATTCAGGTGCTTTCCCATGTACGAAGCGAATCGAAGCATCAGGAACTGGTCGCAACCTTCGTGCGCCTGGTCCAGGTGGAGCGTGTGAGTACCCTGAGTTCTCACATGGATCCAAGTGCAGTGAAGCGAGAGGTGGGAGGATAGTACTTGAGGAAGCCATTGGAGGTACTACAAGGGCGAAAGGGGGCGAAGGCTGGTCTTGATATATCGAAGGCAAAAGTAATGGTGGCAGCGGAGGCAGAAGCGGAGGTTGTGTGATGGTTAATAAGTCACCCGAATAGTACCTACGGGTGGATTGGTTATGGAGAGGTTCAGCAAGGCATTCAAGCATCGAGCTTGGACGGGCAAGCTTGGAAGGTGGAGGAGCATGTGTGTGATCCTGCCATAGAAGTCATGATTATACCTCAGTGGAACATCGACTGGTGGGGGGAAGATCAACCGACCTGGACAAGGGGGTGATGCGCTGTTATTTGGTCACGCGATTCGTTGAAAGGAGGATCCAAAGTCACACTCGGAGCCAGAAACAAGGAGTCGCCTGGGAAGGTGAAAGAAAGGGAAAGGGGATTGGAGAGAAGGGGTGGTCATCAAGATGGGGTAACGACGGATTGCGATGACCACCGACTTTTGTCTTGCTCGAGGGCTTGTGTCGAAAGCCTGTCTACCACAATTGGCAGTGCTGATATCGATGCATCTGGTAAAGGTGTGGTGGCCACTTCGGGTGTCGTTGGTTCGTCTTCCACAATGGCGGCAGATTTGACTTTGCGTGTACGTTTAGTGCGTTTGGCAGGGCGATGATCGGGTTCCTTTCATGATCGCAGGATCGAGTCAGCTATGGTCATACAACAAATAAGAGAGCCACTTACAGGGGTATCTTCCTCGTTCTCCTCCAAGTTAAGCGACACAGTTCGACTAGAAGGCGCCGTTGACAAACCGACAGCACTAGTACCGGCACCCCGTTTCCGACGGCCCTTAGCCTCTGGTTCCGGAGTTGGAGTGTCAGTAGGTGTCTTCTCTTGCATCTGAGCCACGGTACGTTTACTAGGCGGCCGTCCAGGTCCCTTTTTCTCGCCATCGGTTTTGGGCTCCGAACCCTCTTTCTCCTTCTCCTTCTCCTTCTCCTTGTCCTTCTCTTTCTCCTTGTCCTTCTCTTTCTCCTTGTCATTAGCTTTCTCCTTGTCCTTGTCCTTGTCTTTCTCCTTGTCCTTGTCCTTGTCTTTATCCCTTGGTTTCCTTCCGCGTTTGCCTGTATGCGACGGCGCAACTGAGGGCGATCCCGAATCCCTATGCACCTCCTCGTCGTGTTTCTGGATATCCGTAAGCAGAGCATTCCCCTTCCGTTTGCCTGCACCCCGCCGCCTCCGTTTCGGACCGAACTTCGAAACCACCTTCCGGAAATCGATCAGACCCTTCTTATGCAGATAGTAGTAATCCACGCATTGGGAAGCAGTCTTGTTGGGAAGATAGTCCGCGATGATACCGAACTGCTTCGGGTAAGCGGCGTACTTGTCCAGAAATATACGTTTCTCCTCTTCCGTCCAATCGTGGATACCCGTTTGGGGAGCATAATACTCTGCCGGATTTTCTACACGGTGGCACGTATCATCAAAGAGATAATCGATTCTGCCATTCGTCACGCAAATCATATCAGGGATGGTCGCCAGATTGCGTTGTGAGAGGTGATTCGGGTCCGTGGCATCGTTACTCTCCAAACTCGCAAGAATCTGTTCCATCTCCAAATCTGAGCGTACGGCATCACCCAAGTTGGCTGATCTGCGCGTCGTCCGACCAATAGGCACAGTCTCGCCTTCGAGGATGCTTGGCTTGGCCTGTTCGTTCAACGCCTGACAATGAGCGATCCATTTCTCGTGTAACTCGAGGTACTCCTGCCGCAGCTTCTGTATTTTGTTCGTGACAAAGGCCTGTCGTTGGGAGAAGAACTCGACAAGTGAAGGTCTGAGCATTGCAAAACTCTGCATCCGTTTCCCGAATCGGGGACCGGCCATAACTTCATGGATAACCCCTTCCGGGTCGGTTTTCTCGTTTAACCTGGGATCTGGCGGGGGAGCCAAGGCCAGGTTCGCTAGGAGAACAGGGTTGACGCGCTCGTCAAAGGTTTGGCGGTCACAGAGAAGTCGAGTCATAACAACAACTCGAAGTGCTTCCTTCATTTCCGGTTTCGCCTCCACGCCCCAGGAAACCTCGGTATGAGTTCCGGAGGTTGGAGGTTCGGATAAAGGAGTTGCAGGAGTGCTTTTGCTCGCGATTCTTTGGATGGGTTCGATACCCGGAGTGGACGTTGTAATGCCAACCACTGCCTCGTTGAATCGAGGTGTTGCACTTGACCGAGTCACAGGAGTCCTCACAGTTGGGACATCTGTGACGTTCCCGGCCCCACGACTAGGCTTACTTTGGACCAGCTGGGTTTCATCGACTATCGGGGTGGGTATTTCATGATCCTGGTTGGGCTTTGGATCATCAGATGGTGGAATGGGCAGTACGGTAATTGATGGGGAATTCGGGACCAACGGAAAAACCCTGGGAGCAGTCGGAGGTGCCATTTCAGCGTCCCGAACTTCAACTGCCTCGGATGAAGTCTTCCTTGCATCATTTTGCCCAGTTGTGCTGATCGGAATGGGACTAGGATCCCGACTCTTTAAAATAGGAGGCTTAGGCGGCGCAGGCGAATGGGAAGCAACGATGGCGGCATGCGGACTGGAATTTCGTGAGGGGGGCTTCGGAGAATCTTGGTAGAATCCATGAGAAGGTGAAACGGAAAGGTATTTTAAATTGAGTTTACCTATCGGTTGAAGTATTTGAGATTGATCGGTTCGGTCACGGGGAAGATCCATCTGTGATTGATCTATGCAAAAATTTACGATATGGAACCGACGACTCGATCAACAAGCTTACTTTGTGATAGAATCTCATTAACCTCAGCCTCTTCCGTAATATCGTCGTCCTTTGTCTCAGTTTCGAAAGCCACTGGGCATGTGCCTTTAATACTATCCTCTGCAAATATCGGAGGTTCGGCATCATTGGATGCTTGAAGACCGGGGGGACAGGAGGAAGAAGAAGCTCGGGTCATGGGTGACCTCGGAGGCTCTGTAGAAGGTTCAGTTTCCAGAGTCTCTTGCGCAGGGGCCGTTTGCTCCCGCGCAACTGAAGTGATGGAATACGAAGACATATCGTGTTTTTCGGAGGGCACAGTAGATGCGATCGAAGAGCGTGAAGAGGGCCGAGAAGGGAGACTTCTGGCCCGGTCACCATCATCGTCACCATGATTACCGTGATCCATATGTACAAGTTCGCCTCCGTAGTGCGTTTGATCATTCAAATATAGGGTTCGCTCTTGATTCAAAGACAGAGAAAAGCCGCGGTTACGCCGGCCAGGAAATCGATGAAAGGTCTTTGGAGATGCTGAAGGGCCACCAGCGCGGAAATCAAGCTGACCTCTCTTTTGATGGGATCCGGAAGGGCCTTTTCGGTGGATGGGCGCAGATATTGATTCCCGAATTGTCGGGGGAGTCCAAGAATCTTCATAGAGTGGTCGATAGGAATCAGAGCGTGCATTATGGTGCAGGTGGAAAGGCTCTTGGGAGGGACGATAACGATCGCCGCCAGGCGGGAGAGGAAAACCACGATTAGCTCTTGGCAACCTGTCGGGTGAAGCACCGACACTTTCTCTACGATGGGGTGGGTATCGGTCACCGAGAGGTGGTCTGTTATTGGAGGTTAGGAGAAAGGGATCATTCCGTTAGCCGTAACATACCCGTCTAGACGTATTGGTCTGTCATTGTGATCGCGTTTCCATGCATCGGAAGGTTCAAATAATCGAGTAGCCATTGTATCATCCCTCCGCGGCCGCTCCCGAATAGGGGACGAAGGCATGGACTTTCGATCTTGCCAACCAGACTGGTTCTTTGTTGGCGGGTGCCAAGAATTTGCACGATCTCGTGATTCCGTATCCTGAGATCGTGGAATGTAAGAATAGGCATCGGGACTTGATAAACGTTCCCAGAAATTCGTTGCCGAATAATCAGGCCTATAGACATTTGGCCTGTACGTATTTGGGTGTTCATTCCGGTGAGGCGGGTCCACTCGAGTTGGGGTATAACTATCGTACGAAGAGCGCCTAGAGGAGCCTGGAGATGGAGTCCGACGTCGGGGGGGATGATTGAAAGGCCTCTATAAATCCAATAAGTTGATGGACTGTGGATGAACGATACAAAAGAATAGATGTAAAACACCCACATTGTAATTAGGAGCCGTAAAAGTTCCTGAGGATCTCCTGGGCTCATATCTTTGATACATTGTTGCGGGGTGATTTGCATCGAAGTCACCAGCGGACATTAGAGACAGTGTTTAACAAGGATGAAATGATACGAGATCCAAAGCAGACAAGGCGAATAGAAGAAAGCGAAAGCGGGGATGAAAACAATCTGCGAAAGTATTCTGAATGTGTCAGTTCGACGGGGACAACAATGGCATAAAGAAGAAAGCGGGGGAAAATATCAAGTCGGGATGCGGGACTTGGTAGAAATGAGGAAAACCGTCTACTGAGAACGCCAAACAAGGCCGTATTTGGCTCTGTTGCCTCCGATCCACGTCAACAACCACAAGATCGCTGACGTAAGTCATGTCCTCTCCACTCCATGCCTCGCTCAAGGATCCCTCGACGCTGTTCTACCAGTCAAATGCCGTTAGGCGTAGCATCATAGCATCATACTGGATCGTTATTCTTTTGGCAGTTCCGCTCTGGTGGTACACGACAAGCATCCAGCGTCTCTCTTTACCTACATCTAGAATTCACCCTCATGCACAGAAGCACCTCAAACTTCCAGTTGACATATGCGTTGAGGATGCCGACGTTGCCTCCAGTCTACAAATTCTTCTCGCTGAGAAAACTAGGGCCGACCCTAGTCGTTGGAGGGACATAGGAATTCGCATTTACGGCGGGAGCCAGTGTCGTTAGTCTCCGATGTTCAAGATGTGATTGGGCGCTGATTGTGGTTTAGCCGGAACTCCTTACCGTATAAGACACGGTCCCAATCCATCCGTTGAGCATAAAGAGATATATTTGCCACTCTATGATAAGCAAAGTGAGCCTGCTCTCTCGAATAAGACTTATAGATTCGAATTCCAACCCGTGCAGGATTGGCTTTGGCATCCGAGATACTCGCCAGCCTTGTCAATCCCTCTTCAGGGGTGATTAATCAGAACAACCGTGTTGTTCAGTATTCGCCACGATATCGCCTCGCCTTCACACTCCTCAACGAGGACGCTTCTGCAGGAAGTTCGGTATCCGGATGGGATATTCAAGCAGGCTTTGCTGGTGAGCTGCTCATCCTTACTCGGATGTAACAACGCCTAAGGACTATGTAGAAAGGATTAAGCCCATTCTTGACAAACTAGATACCCTACATAATTTCACAATGGAAAGCCAAGTCCAATACCATGGTCGCTTAGCCTTTCAACCCCAAGCAATCGCAGGCACCTTATATGGCCTGTCTCCGGAAGACCTCACAGTCTTCATCAATTCTGCTGAATGGTCTCTCTGTACGTCTCCAACGACTATCTAATAGATTCTTACTGAGCCTATGACAGCCTCAAGCGCATCCAATGATCCCGTCCTCCATTTCGTTCTCTTTATCCCCTCGGCAGCCCGTCGGCCACTACATATCCTTACTCCTGATGGTACTCGATCAAAATAATGTCCAACGGCTTCACGTTAACCCATGTTTAGGTCAAATCTCACGCTCCAAATCCTTCCTCCTACCTCAATGGGGCGGCATAACTATTTACAACCCTCCGATCGATGACTCTGCCAAAAATACCAATCTGCCTCCCCAAGTCAATGATCAAGTCTTCCACGAGTTTTCTCAACAGCTCCTCAGCATCCTCGGCGTCCCACCGCTACTAAACGGCATTCAACAGCATGCGCCGAACGCGTCTCTACTCTCAGACTGGCAAATAGATGCCCTCATGCGCCGTCGCGCTCTCGAAAACGCTAAAAGCGCACAGGAAACGTTGTCGAGTATTGTGAAACTGGTTGACCAGATCAAGAATATGCCAGTCAAAGACGACGTGAAAGGTGATGTGCAGGGGGCATTAGACGCCCTGGAGAAGGTACGTCAATCTCCCTCTCGGTCGTCGCGTGCCTACTGACAATATCCTCAAGGTGTTCGCCGCATCATCTCTCCAGGACGCGTTCAAATACTCCGCTGAAGCTACAACGCTTGCTTCGCGCGCATTCTTCAACCCCGGCATGCTCGCCTTGTTGTACTTCCCCGCTGAACACAAATACGCTGTTTATACCCCGCTTTTCGCGAGTTCCGTTATTCCGTTGTTTTTTACCGCACTAAAGGAGATCTCGGCATGGACGAAACAGAGACGAACGGCTGGAGTTGCGTGAGTCGATGTCTCTTCAGCTTCAGCAGCGACAAACTCGCGTCTTCAGCACCCAGGGTTTTGGTACCTTGTTTTTAAACATTTCGTGCTGTTGTGATACTGTAGAAATCCATAGCAATTGTCGCGTCCATTATGGCAGACAACTTCGCTGCTGCTATTTCTGAGCACATGGCAGTGAGGGCCTGAATCCGAAGCGTTATTGTAGGCATACCTGAGTTCAACCTCAAGCTCAGTTGCTGAATGAACAGCCAATACACTCTGAGCCAAGATCAATCCAAGGACCAAATGTCGTTTTACTCATCAGATTATTAGGCACCCGCTGCACGAACGCATACCTCTGTCATACGTATTCTACTTGAGACAGTGATTAAGGCTGTGAAACAAGGCAGCCCGTATCTACCGGACGTGCAAATTAATGTAACGCATGTCAGATTATTCTCGCATTGGCTCAATAAGTCGTCGTACAGCGTATCGATGGATACCATCATGGTCGGTTAGAGTCCATGCTAGTATATCAATGCAACGGGTGTCGCATCAACCTGTTGACCTAGTACATCTTCTCATGTCTTTTCTCTTACGAAACCAGGAGCTGATTAAGCATCTCGCGTGCTTTCTATTGAACGGAGGAGATAAGGAAAGTTATCGCAGACTCACTCGAGATCTCCTACGGTGCCAGAGGTGTAGATATTAGTGCTACACACCCACTAGGATACACATCCTGGGCCCGATGCGCAGATAGCCCCACTGTAGCCTCCTGTACATACGTTATGACACTGCCTGGTTGTGAAGCCCCGTATATCGGGAGGCTCTATAGTGACATTCAGCACTGCGCGTGATAACGAGTCGTGTAACTTCGAGCTCGGTTGACTGGAAATAAGCACGGCTTACTGTCGGAAAGGTTGAACCCCAATGCCAAACACGACCTCAGAGGGGCAGTGGCAAACATAGCCATTTCCCGACTGGGGGTACTTCATGAGAGCCACCCAGAAGCAATCACAAGGCCCAAGGGGCCACACTTCAGCTCGGAGCGCCTGAAACGGAGTTGATGTTCATCCCTAACCATCAGCCGCGAAATCACAAACTCGACCCAGAGAGACTCAGACTCATATGCAAGCCTGGGAAGTTCAAATGGAATAAAGAGTCCTCCCTCACCAGTCCCCGGAAATCTCCTGTGCACTGCAAATGAACGAGAAATGGGCCGACTGTCGACCCATTGATATCCCTGGCGCTCAACAGTCAAGTCCCAGAATGACAGAGTGACTGCACCTAGGGGTAAACCGGGTTTGACAATGACTGCCGAGAGTCGCTGCCTTTGTCCCGATGGATTTTTGGCAATTTCAATTATAGCCTGTTAAGCTCTGGCGTTGAGACAAATGCCATTAATGGCATACTGAGCGTCCACACTGGTGGCAATGTTACTAATAATACCTCGAGGACCTGACAAACGCTTGGCCGAGACCACAACGGGATTTTAGCTCAGAAGCGGTGGTATCGTCTATAACCGGCAACCGCCTGTCGGATGTCCATCACATTGGTTAGCTTGACAACTTTCGTTAGAGTCGATTTGGATGGGAAGGTTAGGCGTTGGGTAATAATTGCGCTCGAGCCTCATGTTGTCTGGTATCGGACTGAGGCAGTAGACATCTGGAACCCTTGGTGTTACCAATACATTGATGATGGAGAATTGTATCAGAAGCATCAGACCAGTGCATACTCCACTATGTGTAGCCGATTCAGACCTGATATATGACAATAGGAAGCCTGTGAGTGATCTAGCAATGTTGAACAATTTCTATGGTTAGCTCAGGGAGGAGTGGTGTATTGAATGCAGCCTTATAAATGAGCGATGTAAGTACTTCTGCCTCGGGAGTGTACAAACCACCATTCATTATGTCAGGAATACCTTTGGACAAGGCCTTTCTCTTAGCTCTATTCCTCGAAAATATCACTTATGGTTCGTCACTTCCAACCGTGCTCGGGAGGCTATATGGGAGCTGACCATGATCAACGCAGGAATATTTCTTGCTCTTTTTATCCTCCTTGTTATCGTTTCGTACGGTGGAAAGGAAGTCCGAATGGTCAATCAGCGATTCGTCCTTCCCGTTGCAACTCTGATGATGGTTCTGGCGACAGTAGTAGGTATATATACTTCATGACCATGCAGGTCTCTTATGGGAATGTCCTTCATAGCACCTTGTGATTGATTTCCTTCGCGCGCTCCAGGCATTTGTCACAGGAAACAAAAACGAACCTCCCAATCCGATTGGATACTATGAAGAGCTCTATCACCCTTTCCACGTAGCAAAGACACCAGTTTACGCTGCACAAACCATTCTTGGAGATTCTATCCTCGTAAGTTGAGGTGCCGTCTTGTGAATAATGATAGCACTCAAGATATATGCTAGGTGTGGAGATGCTATGTCGTTTACAGCTGGAAGCTGCGTGTCTTAATTCCAGCCATGATAGCATTGCTCATAAATCTGGGTGAGTTCCCAAGGAGATTTCCGCTGCCATGGTCTGATGCTTCATAGCTGTCGGAGTTGTCGTTTCGTGGTCAGTTTCCCAAGCGGTACCGGGACAAAATATATTTCATCTAGCTAGCCAATGGATCACTGCCTTCTTCATCCTCACCATGTGCCTCAACCTTTCCTGTACAGGTGCGTGAGCCTCAGGTACACCTTCGATCTCTCTTCCTAACACATAGTGTTCAAGTTGCTATCGCTGCCAAGATTTGGGCCACACATCGATCGGTCACGTCAGCCTCATCTCGCAGTTTGTTCCCGGTGATGGCTGTGGTCATTGAAAGTGGTGCAATCTACACGAGTAGTGTCTCGGGCTTGCTTGTTGCTTACCTAGCCGGTTCAAACGGTGCATACTCAGCGTTGGATCTCGTAACGCCTCTTGTGGTGAGTACAGGTACCGAGTGATGGGGAAGCCATGTTGATGTTATATCATATCCTAAGGGCGTTATATATTGCCTCATCGTGTTGCAAATCCACTTTCATTTGAGGGTATCCAATGTTTCAAAAAGAGGGGCCATCAGTACTTGGTTAGCTCCGCAGGCACGGAGACATGATTCTCCACAGACAGAATTGACCCCTGATGATATTGGGCTCAAGCCCTATGCACTACAAGGAGGTGCAGCTGTTCATATTACTGCCCATACAGAGATCCACACTGACCTGGAGCTTCAACCCAAGGCTCATGTCAGTGGTGTGGTTTAAATTTTGTGATATCTCCCCTTTCAAGTACCATGGAGCACCCAAGAAATGCAGACTGAACATATTAAACTGGAATTGCACCTGTCGTATACAGCAGATATGACGCCTTCAGCAGGATTTCGACGGCAATATTGTAGATATACAGGGAAAACCTAGATATGTGAGTTCAACCCTAAGCTCAGGTATTGAATGAATAGCCAATACACTGACCCCGGATGAATACAAGGACTAAATGTTATTCATTGTATTATTAGAATATCTGCTCCGTGAATGCACACCTCTGTTCTATGTATTCTACTTGATATAAGGAAGCCTGTGAAGCAAGACGGCCGTGTACGCTAGATGTGCAAATTAACATAACGCACGTCAGATTGCTCTCATGTTGGCTTGAAAGATCGTAGAGTACGACACATCGAGGAATACTACATGGTTTAGGGTTGATGAATATCAATGCAGCAGGTGTCACACCGACTCATTGATCTTACATCTACTCACGTTTTGCATTCTATGAAACCCGGGGTTGCAACGTTGATTAAGCATCTCATATGCTTTCCATCTGTCAATACAATCATGAAGCAAAGTTAACGTACACTCACTCGAGATCTCCTATGGTGCTAGAGGTGTGGATATTAGCGCTACAGACCCACTAGGATTCACATCTTGGGAGAGCACATGTACCCCACCATAGCCTCACTGTATATATATTATGAACTCCCTGGCTATGAGGCCGTAAATCAGGAAGCCTTACGGTAACACTCAGTACTGCGGGTGATGATGTCGTACAACTTGAGCTCGATCAGCTGGGAATAAGCATGACTACAGTTGAAAAGCCTGAGCACGATGGGAACATTCTTAAAGTGGCAGCGGCAAACATAGTCATTTCCTGATTGTGGGTGCTCTATGAGAGCTACCCGGACGCAATCACAAGGCCGAAGGGGGATGTGACGCAAATGTGAGACCGGTCACGGTCATGCACACTAGAAGCTCAATCTAACAAAGACAGACTGTTGGCTGATGTCACATTCGAAAGAGCCTGAGTACGAACATACAGAGATGATAGTCTTTTATACTAAGCAGGTGTTTATATAGGTTGGAAGGTGGAAGTAAAAAAGACTAAAGAAAGGAGAAATCCCTACAGGGGACATCAGTTCGGAGTGCCTGGCATTCACGTTCATCCCTGGCCATCTTCCACGGAATAATAAACTCGATCCAAAGAGGCCCGGGTTGGTATGCAAGCCTAGGAAACTCAAATGAAATAAAGTAGCCTATCTCATCAGCCTCTGGAAGCCTCGTGTTCGCTGCAAATGAGCGAGAAGCAGGTGGAACCGTTGACCCACCTTTAGACCAAGTCACGCTCCAGTTATATACACAGTCGGGGATATTGAGTTTGTCCTTACTGTAAAGAGCCAGTGATGAATCCGACAACGTCAGACCCTCTTATTATTAGCTGAGGGCTTGCTCATACCCTAGTGGGAGACTTAAAGCACCCTTATAAACGAGCAATGTAAATGCTCCCACCTCAGAGTGCCCAAGCCATCATTCGTTATGTCGGGAATACCGTTGGATAAGGCTTTGCTCTTGGCTCTATTCCTCGAAAATATCACGTATGGTCTGTCTCTTCGTGCTCGAAAGGCTCTACGGGAGCTGACCGCGATTGATGCAGGAATATTTCTCACACTTTTTATCCTCCTTGTTACCATTTCGTATGGTGAAAAGGAAATCCGCATTGCTAAACAGCGATTCCTCCTTCCCGTCGCAACTCTAATGATGGTAATAGCAACTACAGTAGGTTTACGTACTTCATAAACATGTGGATCTCGTTTTGAGGACGGCCTTTATAGCATCTTGTGATCGATTTCGTTCGCGTGCTCCAGGCATTTGTCACAGGAAACAAGGACGAGCCTCCGAATCCAATTGGATACTATGAGGAGCTCTACCACCCTCTCCACGTAGGAAAGACGCCAATCTACGTTGTACAAACTTTTCTTGGAGATTCTGTCCTCGTAAGTTGAGGTGTCCTCTTGTGAATAACAACGGCGCTCAGGGTATACGCCAGGTATGGCGATGCTATGTCATTTACAACAGGAAGCTATTCATCCTTATTCCAGCCACGATGATATTGCTCGTAAATCTAGGTGAGTTCCCAAGAGGATTTTAGTTGCCATGTTCTGATGTCTCGCAGCCGTCGGAATGGTCGTTTCATGGTCAATTTCACTGGCGGTACCGGGACAAAATATATTTCATGTAGCTACCCAATGGATCGCTGCTTTCTTCATCCTCACCATGGGTCTCAACCTTTCTTGTACGGGTGCGTAAGCCTCAGTTACACGTTTCATCCTTCCTCCTAACGAATAATGCTCCAGTTGCTATTGCTGCCAAGATTTGGGCCACACATCGATCAGTCACGTCAGCCTCATCTCGCAGTTTGTTCCCGGTGATGGCTGTGATCATTGAAAGTGGTGCGATCTACACGAGTAGTGTCTCGGGCTTGCTTGTTGCTTACCTAGCTGGTTCAAACGGTGCATACTCAGCGTTGGATTTCATAACACCTCTTGTGGTGAGTACAAGTACCAACTTAGTGACAGGAGAGCCATGCTGACGCCATATCGTAAGGGTGTTGTATATTGCCTTATTGTGTTGCAAATCCACTTTCATTTGAGGATATCCAATGTCTCAAAAAGAGGGACAATTAGTACCTGGTCAATTCCGCAGGCATGGAGGCGCGATTCTCCACGGACCGAATTGACCCCTGATGATATCGGGCTCAAGCCCTATGCACTACAAGGGGGCGTAGCTGTTCATATTACTGCCCATACAGAGACCCACACTCACCCTGAGCTTCAATCCAAGGCTCATGTCAGTGGTGTGGTTTAGATTTTATAATATCTCCCCTTTCAAGTGTTATGGAATGCCTAGGAAATACAAACTGAACATATCGAACTGGAATTGCAACATATGGTAGCACCTCTCCATTGCTCCTTGAGTTGCATTATCTGCCTTTTCCAAAAAAAAGGGCCTCCGATCAGCCAAGATAGCTTGTGGTTACACACTGATTGACGTATCACTGGATCTACAGCTCGCTCTTTAGGCTTAGGCAAGGTCAATACGCTCCCCCCTCTGCTGATGGCTGTTCAATCTAGACCTCAGGTCAACACCTCAAATGCAGGTGAAGGACAATTACAATGGCTAATGCGCATTTTACCTGCACTCGCCAGAGAGACGGGTGGGGATTGGGCTAAAGTCGTTCAAGCGATCAGTCAAACAGTGGAGATCCGGAATAATAGGATTGATGAAGCTTCGATGAAGCATCGATGGAGGATAGTTGCGCCCACCCAGATGTCACGCCCCACTCGATCACTTGAATCACAGATCGAAGAAGTGAGTGAAAGAGATAGACTGATCGTTCGGTACGTTGGCTAAGTCCAAAGCACTATAAAGTGACTGCTCTCCAATGACATTATCCCTCTAGTCCCAGTCACCCCCCCTTCCCCACTCTGCGAGTGGCTGGTAGTATCTTTCTATTTCACTATTTCATTACTTCATTCTTTCAATTTTGCTTTTTTTTTTCCAGTTTAGAGATCAAATGTTTCCCTGGGAGGTCTGTCAAGCCAACGAGGCATGCCACTACTCCACCTTCCAACTCACATGGACAATCGGCATCGTTATTGGTGCCGTCGTCTATGGCGCTCTGGTAACCCTGGGTCTCTGTTGCGTTAGGCTCTTACGTCCGCAGTGCGGAAAGGACACCCTTCAAGCTCGACTCTTACAAGGACACGTTTTCGCTCTGTTGCTGGTCAACACCATTTTTGGGGTGGTGAATTTCCTATGGGCGAATTTTTACACGATTTTCGCCGGCTCGATATCAAGTCGTGATGGTCGGGAGCGGGCGTTCAGCAGTATACAGCTGCTATGTACATTGACCATGGTGACGGTCGGGATTTTGACTGACGGACTTCTTGTGAGTGACTTTCTCTGTATGTGTTGCCTCTAACAGTTGAATGTAATCCGTAATACAGGTATGGCGATGCTACATGGTACAGAGGGTACTCATGTCTACACAGCGAAGAGTCATCCGAACTCTTTCCTGGCTCTTCCCTGCCTCCCTCTGGCTGGCGATGATAGGTAAGGCACACATGTACTCATTGTCCTCAAGCTCGTACTTACGTAGGCGTACCATCTCGATAGTCTGTGGAACTACTGGTGGCGTTATCACCAAAAAGGTCACGACACCGGGAAGACTGGCCGAAGTTTCAACAGCCCTGCTGACGGCCGCAATGGGCGCAAACATTCTCCTGAACCTATATACCACGGCCTTCATTATCATCCGCCTAGTCCTCTACAGACGCATGATCAGGGGTAACCTCGGTGAACCCATTGGAAAGCACCACACGCGGGTAGTAGGGATGCTCCTCGAGTCTGCTGCAATAAATGTGCCAGTAACGGTCATTGCGGTTGTTGGAATTGCGACTTGGAGCACCTATGGAGATTTCATGATGTCAGTGGTTGTTCCAGGACAGGTACGTCGACCATGGACCCTTCAACCTCACCCCGAAGGATTCTGACGAGAGCCGAACGTACGGCAGTCATTTGCATCAGTGTTAGTGATGTATCAAATCGCTGCGGGCAAAGCGATCGATACCAGATCAGATGCGCTAAGAACTTCGGGAGAAGTGGATGTCTTCTGATATGATCGAGGGCTTTCTGACCCTTCTGACTATAAATGACCTGTAAAAATCACCGTATTCTGGTCAGTTGTAATTGTAAGATATTCATTATCACGATTTTTGCATAGCGCATATGATTCTTGGAGTGGGTCTGGGCGATGGCTTGGAGAATCAAACCAAGAGATCCCAGATGAAGGACATGACAGGTTCCAAGGCACCAATGGAACATAAGAGAGGACCACAAAATCAATATATCAAGGAATTGTCCATCAACAGTCAAAGCCTGACAAATGAAGCTAATCAACGATCCGAGTTGTATGGGGAGAATAGGCATCGGCGAGGGAACGCCCATTCGTGGCACATCAGCTGTTGAGTACAATATCGTTCGGAGGATTGGTGGGCATCATGACTTCCCCGGAAACTCCTGGCTCCCCTTTTGCTGTTCGAGCGCCCGACCCAAGGTGACTTGGTGGAGAATTAGGATGGAGGCAAACGACTAGGGCCATCATATTGTCATCAAGCAAATTTGCGGGCGATCCCACAGTTGACATACCTGACAGCAAACCGTGATCAGCAGGAACGTCACTCCAATCACGTCCTTCAACGGGATCCCGATTGCCGCAGCGAGGCTGGTAGGTACGTTGATCATGGCCGACTCGAGCAGGATAGTAATAATACGAAGGTACTGCACGGGATGAGTCTTAGACCCAAAGCGAACCGTCACCACGCGTCTGTATATAACTAGGCGGGTGGCAATGTAGATAGTTGCGAAAAGGTTTAGCGTAACGTTGCACATGAGTGCTGTTATATCAAAAGCGCTTGCAACAAAGCCTAATAATGTTAATCCCACATCGATAGAGCCAGAAACTTGGACATCGAGGTCAAAATGAACGTCATGGCATGCGACGAGGCGTAAGTCTGTCTCACCTAGCGTCGAGATCCACAGGCACAACGGGAAGACCCAGAAAACGTTTTGTAACTTCGAATGACTATGACTAAAAGTGTTGTGAATCACATAACAGCGCCACACCTTGGAGATACCGTAACATCAGAGAAATACCGGTTCTTAGGGGGTTTATACTCACGAGGACTCCATCCGTGAGGCCGGCGATTAAGACTGCACCTGCATGGCAGAGGATATTTGATGTTAGGCGCCTTCCGGTGGGTCTCATATTGGAATTAATCAAATCGTTCAGCAAAAGGAAGGACACGACAAGAAAGCCGAGGTTGGCGAGCATGAGGACAGTAATGTACACCTGCCACAATCTCCGTTGCGTGGTTGCCTCACGATTCACTTGCGACGAAAGGCAGAGACAGGTCACACTCAATGTGACGAGTCCACCAACAAACAGAGCTTGGATGATTTCTCCAATCGCAAATGCAGTCAGGACATGTGGTGTGACAGGAGCAGGCACGTCGATCATGCGTCGATTTCTTCTGGGTCGTAGGAAGAAGGGATGAGTATCACAGAGGAAAGGAGTGGAGAGACGCCGCGAGCGATGAAAAGTTGATCGCAGTCACAACGCCGCTTCTTTAACTGTGCGAAGGAGCACAGCTTCATCTTGACAGCAATGAGAAACCATACATGGAACAGAGGAGTGGAAAGTGTTCACCAACACCGCCAGGGTCAAGTGTATGAAGGATTAACAATGCTGCAAGTGAGTGCGTTTCTGTGGAAATACCACGGATAGATCTTGGGGTAGGGTAGGTTGGACAATGACTAGACAGACACCGCACATTGACAGAGAGGACCAATGCCTTCCGTTTGTCTGAGGTAGGGAAATTACATGGAATTCGCCTCTGGAGTAAATTTCTTCTTCTCAGTTTACTGGATGAAGGTAACTGGATGAGCGATACATGAAACCACGATGACTCCCGATTTCTCACCTTTGCCTGGTTACCATCGGGGTGCTTTTTTAGAACCTAAACATCTCGATCCGACAGGACAGGGAAAAGGCTCAGCGTCACAACACAAATATAATACACCATCATTATAAATGGGGTAGGTAGCGGAGGCGATTACATGAATATCTTCTCGAGACACTGATCGTACATCATCTCGATCGTATCATTCACTAGTTTGAGGTTTACTCTGAGTCAACCTCCGTCGTATGGGACACAGCAGTAGAAGATACACACCTAGTTTGTCTCCCATATTGATACAAGCCATCACCTTTACTGTCGTCGGGTTCACTACATTCCTTACTACTTCCACGAACGTGTCTTGGATATCCGACCCCTAGAACAGTCGTAGGCAACCATTTTCATACAGAGGGCCACCCGGCTCGTCTCTTACAGCAGTCAAGGTGACAGTGACTTGTCCGCCATCGCTTGCTTCGACTGCCACATTTGGGCCGTTGAACTGCCGAGAGACAATCGTCAGATTAAATTCGCTGGGTAAGGAGGTATTCCACGTACTGAAATGACTTTGCAGTGTATTCTGACCGTTTTTCCAACGAAGTTCAGTAGACGAGCAGAGCTGATGCGTGGTAGAGGTGAGAGGTGGTTCGTGATCGGAAGCGCGTCCTCCTAATGCGCGCGTCAACAGCATGGGAACAACCGCAGACGGGTGTAGAGCTGTTGCACGTACGTATCCATACTAGCGCATTTGAGCTTCTGTACAACTGGATCCTAAAACTAGTCATCTTGCATTCTGAAAGGCAGTGACCATCGCAAGATTACCCCCATACCCACCCCTCCAAGCCAGGTGACAACTGCCCCCATCCCAGCTCACATCTCTCAACCCGGTTGTCGCCTCAACATTAGCCCAAATTATCAATCAGATGAAAGCCGACGTTCTCCATCGCACAGAAGCAATCTTCGAGGAAGAGGAGAAAGAAACTAGCGTTATCTCTGACGCTGCAGGAGGTCGTGAGATCCAAGCCGACGAACGAGTCATCTTTAGCCCCGAAGACGACCTGGAAGAGGCAGAAACACTCAAAATCAAAGTCATGGGCAATGGTGAAGAGACCGATGAAAACTGATGCGGAAGGCAAAGAGGCTGAGGGGGGCGCGGCGCTGAGGAGAAGATGATACCGGAGATGATACTCGAATTGGCTTGGATCCGTGACCCGAAGCTGTTTGACCGAGATGCTGTAATGAGGAGCAAAGGACGAGAGCAGTTGAGGAAGGATACTAGCAGGTCAGTGATTACCGGCTAACCCCCCACGGTCTGATCAAGTTGATATCCTAACATCGGCATAAGTATAGGCTGGGCGGATGAACAAATTGAGGGATGGAAAATGATGCATTGCAGTGATGTTGGGTCGGATTGTAAGCTCACCATCATGTGATCACGTCTATTGATTTATGTTTTGCGTCTAGCCGAAGATACAGGAAAAAATAAAACAAAAACATGAATTCAGAGGTAACCAACCGCCAATACCACCCGTGGACAGTACATCCCACGATAAACCAGGTCATGGTCGAGGATGGGGACGTGGACGGGGTGGCGGAGGCGGAGGCGGAGGCGGAGAAAGAGGAGGAAGCGGTTACGGTTCAAGTAGTGATCCCAATGCAGCACGGGAACGCTCATTTAAGGACAAGCATAAGGCCAGTCGAGGGAATCATAACAGGAAGCGAGGCCATGATAAGAAGATGGCGAAAACCGGTGCTGAGATGCCACCATCGTGGCTTTCTTTGAACTCTCTTGACCGCCGACCTTTATGGAAAGGTTGCTCGATGAACGACGATCATTGACTGTAAAAAATTCCTGTCAATTTTGATTTAGTCAGCGTAGTCCCCGGTGGCTTGCAACGCGATTGCAGGATACGGGACAAGTTTGGAACCTTCTCCGCTTTTCTTCCCATTGCCAAAGGAGAAATTGGGGCCATACTGGCGTTCCCGAGACAATCTATAGTCATCACTACGTTGTCAATAATATGTCTGTGAAGACAGGGCCGTGGTAGCCCCCGGAAGCTGTCCCTCACCTGCGCAAAGTACCCTGTACGTCCGGATGTTGTTCTGCCTGACTGCTGGTATTGACAGGAGGGCGTAAATATTCACGCGTGGAACTGGAGACCCGATATAGGGAAGCTCGCGAACCGTAAGAGGTCGCATATAACATCCCAGATGAGGGGCACGACGGGTTTCGAGGCTCCAATGGAACGTAAGAGAGGACCACAACATCAATATATCAAGGAATTTAGGAATTCATTCATCAACAGTCCAAGCCTAGCAAAGTGAAAGCTAATCAACGACCCGAGTTGCATGAGAAGAACCAGCGAGAGAACACCCATTCGTGGCACATCAGTTGTTGAGTACAATATCATTCAGAGGATCGGTGGGCATCATGACTTCCCAGAAACTCCTGGCTCCCCTTTTGCTGTTCGAGCGCCCGACCCAAGGTGACTTGGTGGAGAATTAGGATGGAGGCAAATGACTAGGGCCATCATATTGTCATCAAGCAAAGTCGCGAACAATCTTCACAATTGACATACCTGACAACAAACTGTGATAAGCAGCAAGGTCGCTCCGGCTATGCCATCGAACAGGAGTCCAATTGCCGCGGCGAGGCAGGTGGGTACGTTGATCATAGCCGACTCGAGCAGGATGGTAACAATACGAAGATATTGCACGGGATGAGTCTTAGACACAGAGTGAATCGTCGCCGTGCGTCTGTATAAAACTAGGCGGGTGGTGATATAGATAGTTGCGAAAAGGTTTAGCACGACGTTGCACATGAGTGCCGTTATTAAAAAAAAGTCGTGAATAGAACCTAAAGCCATTAATCCCAACCCGATAGATCCTATAACTTGGATACCAGATTCAAAATGGACGTCATGGCATCTAATGAGGTTTCAGTCGGTCTTACCTAGCGTCGAGATCCACAGGCACAGCGGGAAGACCCAGAAAATGTTTTGTAACTTCGAATGACTACGGCTAAAAGTGTTGTGAATCACATAACAGCGCCATACCTTGGAGATTCATACGTCAGAGAAATGCCAGATTTAGGATGTTTATACATACGAGGACTCCATCTGTAAGGCTTGCGATGAAGACGGTATCTGCACCGGAGAGAAAGGCTGTGGCTCGGGCCTTTCCGATTGGTCTCATAATGAAGTTCATTAAATCGTTGAACATCAGGGCGGACACGACAAGAAAGGCAAGGTTGGCGAGCATGAGGACAGTAATGTACACCTGCCAGAATCTCCTCTGTCTGGTTATTTCATGTTTCTTTTGCGATAAAAGAAAGAGGCAGGTTACACCCAGTGTAACAAGTCCACCGACAAACAGGGCTTGGATAATTTGTCCAATAGCAGCTACAGTCAAGGCGTGCGGTGTGACTATGACCTCCCCGTTGAACATGGGTTCAGGTTCGTATAGGTAGTAGTAAGAGCGGGTTTGAATACTGCAAGGGAATGGAGTGGAGAGGCCCCGCGAGTGACGAAAAGCTGATCGTAGTCGCACTGCAGCTTCTTTAACTGTTGAAGAATCACGGCTTTTATAGCGACGAGAAACCATGCTTGGGAACAGAGTGGCAAGTGCTCAACAATGTCACCAGAATCAAGAGTATGATGTATCAACAATATATTGTGGTGGCAGCAGTCACACTGCAGCTTCTTGCTGTTGAAGAAGCACAACTTTCATAGCGATGAGAAACCATGCTTGGGAACAGAGTGGCGAGTGCTCACCGACATCACTAGGATCAAGACTATAATGGATCGACAATATGTTGCATGTGAACGCGTTTCTGGGGAGCTGGACAGACTTTGGGTAGGTTGGGCAATGAATGGACACGGACGCTACACATTGACAGAGAGGACCAATGCTTTCCATTGGTCTGAGGTAGAGAGACTACATGGAATTCGCCTCTGAAGCAGATTTCTTCCTCTCAGTTTGCTGGATGAGATAACCAAATGAGTGATATATGAGACCACGATTCCTGATTTCTTGCCTGTCTAGTTACCATCAGGGTTTTTTTTGTGGCAGGTCATCTGAACACCGCTACTTTGTGCAATTGGGATAGGTCCACCAGATTTTCTTATTCCTCTGGTAAAAGAGCTTCTTTCGCCTGTCCGGACAAAACGCCTGGACAGAATTTTATCCCATTAAGAATTGACGGACTTGTTCCTTCGGGTGCTTCACCCGATGGCCACATGTTCCAAATGAGGAGGGTGCTTCCAAAGGTAGTAATTACATGGTCCCGTTGGCCAGTCTAATCTTGCAGCGATGTCCAAGAATAAGAGTGGTATTCTATGTTTCTGGATGCCACTGGGTTCCTTTGCGACGAACATGCAATGAATGCGGCCAAATCTGGTTGCAATGATTATTATTTCCTTTTATTTATTTTGGGAACCTCTTCCCCGCCGAGATGGCCACTACATAAAGGTGGTGGTGTTTAGGCACCGCACCATAGAACTTAAGCACATCAACAGTCCAAGCTTGCCAAGTGAAACCTAGTCAATGATCCGAGTTGTATAAGAATTGGCGAGAGAATGCCCATTTATTGTGTGGCAGGACACCAGCTGCTACTATATCATTCAGAGGATTAGCTGGCATCATGACCTTCCCGCAATCTCCTGGCTCCGTTTTTGCTGTTCGAGCGCCCGACCCAAGGCGACTTGGTGGAGGATTAAGACAGAGGCAAACGGCTGGGTCATCACATCGTTATCGGGCAAGGTGGGGAGTAATCTTCAAACTTGACACACCTGACAACAAATTGTGATGAAGAAGATCCCTCCAAACATGGAATGCATCAGGGTCCCGATTACCGCAGCGAGGCTAGTGGGTACGTTGATCATAGCCGACTCGAGCAGTATAGTAACAGTACGAAGGTACTGCACTGGATGGGTCTTCGACCCGAAGCAAACCGCAACCATGCGTCTGTATGAAATTAGACGAGTGGTAATATAGGTAGTTGCGAAAAGGTTGAGTACGACGTTGCAGATAAGTGCCGTTATTTCAAAGGTGCGTCCACTAAGTCCTAATGATAGTAATCTGGCCCCTACAGAGGCCGTAACTTGGATATACAGGTCAAAATGGGCATTATAGCATCTAACAAGGTTTAAGTCGACCTTACCTAGAGTCGAGATCCACAGGCACAACGGGACGACCCAGATAATGTTTTGTAGCCTCGAGCGACTGCGGCTAAAAGTGTGCTGAATCACATAACAGCGCCACACCTTGGAGATCCATGCATTAGGGGGATGCCAGCTCTTAGGAGGTTCATACTCACGAGGACACCATCCGTGAGACTTGCGATTAAGATCGCACCTGCAAAGGAGAGGATGTTTGATGTTTGGCGCTCTCCGATGAGTCTTGTGGTAATAGATTTAATTAAATAATTGAGCCAAAGGAAGGATGTCCCAAGGAAGCCAAGGTTGGCGAGCATGAGGACAGTGATGTATACCTGCCACAACCTCCATTGTGTGGCTGACTCATGATTCTGTTGCGACAAAAGGAAGAGGCAGGTCGCACCCAATACGAGGAGTCCACCAACAAACAGAGCTTGGATAACTTCTCCAATCGCAAATGCGGTTATGATGTGTGGTGTGACTATGGTGGGAGTGTCGATCATGGGCTCGATTTCGTCTAGTCACAGGAAGAAGTTTGAGTATTGCAAGGGAATGGAATGGAGGGGCTTCTTGAGTGATGAAAAGCCGATCGCAGTCGCGCCGCAACTTCTTTAAGTGTCAAATAAGCACAGCCCTCATTTTTATAGCGATGAGAACCGTGCTTGAGAACGGAGTGGCAAAGGCTCGTCGACATCATCAGGATCAAGTATATGGAAAACATTATCAGAGAGGACCAGCGCTTTCCGTTTGCCTGGGGCAGGGAGATTGCATTGAAGTCGCCGCTGAGGTGATTGCGATTTTCTTCTTCTCAGTTTACTGGATGGAAATAACTGAATGAGTTTTACATGAAACCAGAATGATTCCGATTTCTCACCTCTGCCTAATTACTATCACGGTTTTCCTTGGGCCTAGCCATTTCGACCTGGCAAGATAGGGGATAAGGCGGAGCGTTGGAGCGTAGATATGATACATCATCATTATACGTGATATAGACAGCGGTGGCGGTTACATGAAGATTTTCTCGAAACGCTGATCGTACATCATCTCGATCGTATCATTCACTAGTTTGAGGTCTAGCCCAAGTCAGTCTCATCGTATGGGACATAGTAGTGGAAGGAACACACCTAATTTGTCTCCCATATTGATACAAGCCATCATCTTTACTGTCGTCGGGTTCACCACACTCCCTACTACTTCCACGAACGTGTCTTGGATATCTGACCCCTAGAAAGTCGTAGGCAATCATTTTCGTAAAGAGGGCAATCCGGCTCGTCTCTTACAGCAGTCAAGGTGACAGTGACTTGTCCGCCATCACTTGCTTCGACTGCCACATTTGGTCCATTGAACTGCCGAGAGACAATCGTCAGATCGAATTCGCTGTGTGAGAAGGTATTCCGCGTTACTGAAATAACTTTGCAGGGTAGTCTGACCGTTTTTCCAACGAAGTTCGGTAGACGAGCAGAGTTGACGCGTGGTGAGAGATGTTCGGCCATGCTAAGTACGTCGTGGTTCGTGATCGAGAGCGCGTCCTCCTAATGGGCGCGTCAGCAGCGTGGGAACGACTTGCTTATTCTAAAGGCAACAGATAGTGTTTTCCAAGCGACCACAGACCTACCTAGAACGCCGTCCAACGGTGCAAAGCTGCTGCACGTACGTATCTATACCAGCACATTTGGATTTCTGTACAACTGGATCCTAGATCGGCAATGACCATCGCAAGATTACCCCCATACCCACCCCTCCAAGCCAGGCGGCAGCTGCCCCCATCCCAGCTCGCATTTCTCAACGCCGCTGTCGCCTCAACATTAGCCCAAATTATCGCGCTTCCTCCAGCGAAACGCGATACTGAATCGTCTCGCATATACGTCCAGAGTTATGCGCGTGATGCAAGCTTCCAAGTTCTCCAGACTCTTATCTGGGGCTCTCAAGATGGTGGTAGTCCCCGAATCTCAAGAGACGAAGAATCGATACGCAAATACACTCTCCAATTGGCCGAAAAAATTGCCCAGAGTCTGGACTTGCAGACATTACTAGATCTGACGATCGGATATTCAACGACCAAAGGATCCAAACAACGTTTGAAGGCAGTCTTGAAAGCCGCTTCAGATGCAGGGAATCCCGTCCATGGTGCAATCGAGAAGGATCTCGTCCCTGCGCTGACCCTACTACTTTCTCCACAATCCTCCAATCAAACTCAAGGACTCTACGCTCTTCGTAAAACCGCGCATTGTGTTCTCTCCTTCCTCCGCGTTTCCCCACCTTCCTTCGTCCGCCATTTCGCTCATAGCAAACACTTTATTCTTGCATTGGCGCATGCATACGATGGGTCTCTCACCTCGATTGCGACTTCGTATGGCGGTATCAACGTTCTGCGGAATGCTATCAATAGAGCACCCGATGTTGAGGTGGACGACTGGGAGGGGATCTGGGTGGAAACGAAAGTTGCACTCATCGATGCATTCCACATCCTTTTCAACCAATTGCTCGAAGATATGTCGTCCGCGAAGGGGCGAGCGTTAGCTGCCGAAGCAGAAAGGACTTTCGACATTGTCTTTGCCCTCCTTGAGCTATCCAGCTCCTCAGGATCATCATCCGGAGATTCCGCACCGCTCACGCCATTTCTCAATCGCCCACTTCTAGCCGATTACCAGCAATCGTATTCCCTCTCCAGGACACTCACATCAGCTCTGAAGCACGCTGAGGAGAAGGACGCACGACTTGACATTCTGGAGCCCGCACTCGCAGCGTTTGACGCCAGCAGTGACTCAGATGGCAAAGAACCTGGTGCTCTCAAGATCATTCTACGCTCCTACGGGACACAACAAGGAATCGATAATCTTGGTACGCGATCCAAGCAACGTCAACCTGCCTCAGAATCAACAAGCAACCCACCCCCTCCCATCATTGATTCTAACTCCAGTAAAGGCAAGGGAAAGGCCAAAGCCTCGGTCGCAGCCGAAGACCCAGAACTCGACATCAAGGCTACCCAAATCCTCGACGTCTTACCCGACTTCAACCCGGAGTATGTAAAGCTGTTGTTGCGAAATGAAAGGTACAAGGACGATGTGGAGCAAGTGTTGAGTGCATTGTTGGAAGGGCGCGCGCCTAGCGAAGAGGAGCTTGTCAGAGAGGTCGAGCAGCAAGAACACCGCGCTCAAACCACCAGTACTACTGGTGGTTACGATCTTTCGCAGAGGAGAAATTTGTTCGACGATCAGGAAATGGACGTAACACAAGTCACGATGGGGAAGAAGAGCGTCGAGTATGTCCCCTCAGGCGCATATATTCATGCTTTTGTCTGATTTTGTTTGAATGGAATCAGCATCCTCCAGGATAGGTCATTTATCAATCAGATGAAAGCCGACATTCTCCGCCGCGCGGAAGCAATTTTCGAGGAAGAGGAGGAAGAAACTAGCATTATGTCCGGCGGTACGGGAAGTCGTCGTGAGACCCTACCCGACGAACGAGTGATCTTTAGTCCTGAAGACGAGTTGGAAGAGGCAGAAACACTCAAAATCAAAGTCATGGGCGATGGTGAAGAGACTGACGAAACCGATGTGGAAGACGAAGAGGCTGAGGCGGGAGCCGAGGAGAAGATGACGCCAGAGACGATACTCGAATTGGCTTGGATACGTGATCCTAAGCTGTTTGGCCGAGATGCTGCAACGAGGAGGAGCAAAGGACGAGAGCAGTTGAGGAAGGATACAGGTAAATGGCTACCCTCATGCTTCAGCTAAGTTGACATCCTGACTTCGGCATACAGGCTGGGCGGATGAACAAATTGAGGGATGGAAAGTGATGTTGGATCGGAATGTAAGCTCACCCACATTCCAATTATGATCGTGTCCGTTGATTTACGTTTTACGTCTAGCCGAAAATGCAGGAAAGGATCAAACAAAAACACGAATTCAGAGGTAACCAACCGCCAATACCCGTGGCTGGTACATCCCCCAGTAAACCGGGTCAAGGCAGAGGACGGGGGCGTGGACGAGGTGGCAGAGGCGGAGGCGGAGGAAGGGGAGGAAGCCGCCAGGGTTCAAGCAATGATCCCAATGCAGCACGGGAACGCTCATTGAAGGACAAGCATAAGGCCAGTCGAGGGAATCATAACAGGAAACGAGGCCATGATAAGAAGATGGCGAAAGCCGGTGCTGGGATGCCGCCATCATAGCTTTTCCTGAAAATATCAACCTTTATGGAAAGGTTGCTCGATAATCATTGACTGTAAAAAATTCCTATCGGTTTCGATTTAGTGAACGTAGTCCCCAGTGGCTTGTGATGTGGTTGCAGCTGTCAGTTAGGGATATGACATTGATAGGATATGGGACAAAAGTTTGGAACCGTCTTCACTTTTCTTCCCGTTGCCAAAGGAGAGATAGGAATCATACTGGTGTTTCTGAGACAACTTATGGTTATCACACCATCATCAACTCGGATGGATGTCTTTCTGTGATGGTGCCCCTGGCCTGCTGCCTTTGACCTATGCAATACATCTCATACGCCCGAAATGTCGTTTGTCTGAGGGCTGGTACTGATAGGAGGACGTAAATATTCACGCGCGGAACTGGAGACCCGAGATAGGGAAGCTCGCAACCCCTAAGGGGTATGACAGCGAAAAATTTAAGATAAGTAATCTTCTAATAGGCTGATCGCTACCAATCTTCTGCGCGCTTTATGAGGAGGCCTAGGCTGTTGAATAACCAGCTTCTCCCGTCCAGACCAAGGTGCTTGCTGCCATAGACATTCCACCCCCAATGGCGAATACGAGGGTGTCCTTGGAATGGTTATCACGCCCTGTTCAACGGCGCGCTCCTCATTCTCGGAGTCATTTGTACCTTCCTTCTTTCACCAAAGAACATCAAGACACTCAACTGGCGAAACCTCTGGTGAGGCTGTACCGCCACACTACAGTATAGTGCGTCTAAAGAGTCGAGAGGACAGAGGAAATCGTCACAAAAAGAAGTAATCCCTACATATCTAAGGTATCTTCATATTCAACGAACAGTAAGTAGGCACACTAATGATTGTTGCAAAGGCCCAACTTCCTTGCCAGCTCCTCGCAACCAACAACTGCGAAATGTCCTTGGTCAATATGCCACACTTCCACATTGTTCTTGTATGGCAACAATCGACCCGCACCCATATCTGTCCATGGCGCCTCCACAGCCCGATTAAACCCTTGATCCGCAACCACAATCAAAATGGGAGCCTTGACAGAACCCATCCATTTTACTAGCGTATCTTCATACGTATCCGAAGGAAGCATCCGCGAATGGTAGTACAAGTCCTTCAGAAACTTCACCGTGATGGCAATCATCAAGCGGGCCGTTTCAAGGCTCCGCACCGCATCCACTCTTGATGCATCATCCCGTTTGGACTGTTGTTTTGAGGTGGTCGGGTCAACCTCCTGCAACCGAAGCATCACCTCTACTCCTCGTTCCGCAACACTGTCCAGCGCCCTGAGCATTTCAGGGCTTTCCTCCGGCGATGCCACAAATTCTTCAACACCATAAACATCGTGGCAGAACAAAGCGGGGAAATGATCGAGGAAGGAGATATTGAGGACATGCCTTTTTTCTGACTCTAGGGCCTCAGCCAAAAGGAAAGCCAGCGTGCTGGAGCCTGAGACAGAGACGATGCAAAGAGCACCAGAGGGACATCTTTCGCTGATACCATTACGGACCTCTTTCGCGAGCTCCTCTAACGATGGTGGAGAGTTGGAACATGACGAGAGGTCGATTTGGGCTGCCCATATAGTTGTAGCGCCCTTGGTAGCGTGGTTCATCAGAGGGTGTATAGTCGACAGTGCGCCAGTGATTCCAGGAAGTGCCAGGACAACGGGACCATCTCCTGTTGCTTCATCCAGCTTCGTAAAGGAAACCACCCATTGCCGTTCTTTCTCCACCGCCCTCGTAATCCCTGCGGGGGTGCTACTCTCCGTCGCCAAGTTGTCATTGATCCTCTTCTCAAGGTCTTTCCATGTCATACCCAGCAATAGGTCCATCTGTGAAATCTCTACATACGGCTTCAACCGCCTCGAGAGACGCGTCGCTCGGATGGAATCCAAACCACAATTGATGAGCGGGATATCAGGATCAAAATTCGTTGGATCGATGTCGAGACTCTCCATGACCAGGTTGCGACATTTCTCGATGACACCGCCGCCTAGACCGTCGTCATGCTGGTTTACCTGGAGACTTGCCTGACGTATCCTTTCTTCGAGATCCCGCCAGCATATCCCCAGAAGAAGATCCATATGTGATACGTGGATGTACGGCTTGAGTTGTCGAGAGAGCTGTGTAGCACGAATGGAGTCGAGGCCGGAATTGACGAAAGGGATGTCGGGGGATAGGTCGTTTATGGAATCCATCCCAAGTGCAAATAGCACCAGTCGTTGACACGTTTCGATAACCTCGGAATATTCCCTTCTTTTCGCATATTTCTGCTCAATTCTCCATTTGAGATCATTCCAAGGCATCCCGAGCAAAAGGTCAGTCTGGGGAACCTCAATATAAGGCTTGAGTTGACGAGAAAGACGGGTTGCTCGGATAGAGTCAAGACCGCAGTTGACAAAGGGCACGTCGGTGGAGAATGCACTTTCATCCTCGATTCCGAGAGCGGACATTACAATCTCTCGAGCCGATTTGAGGATATTTTCAATATCATCGTTTGCATCCGGCCTTTTCTGTATTATCTTAGCGTGTCCTTTTCTACGACTCGTAGATAATCGGGGGATCAGGGCGCGATACATCGGTGGAAGGGAGATGTGCTTGGTCACAGTGCCGAGGTCGAGCTCGGGGATGTAGACAGAGGGATTATTGCCCGACTTTACTCTCGTAATGCCGTCCCTGATGTATTCGCACAGTTCTAAACGGTTTCGAGTGAAGGTCCGGCGTTACTCATGGGAAATTGGACATACCTTCAGCATTAATGCCCCACTCATATGCGCCTTGGAGGTCTAGTCGGTCAAGAGCCTTTGCTTGTACAAGATATCCTGCGTCCAAGATCGCCGGGACAAGCAGAGCAAAGGCATTCGGGTATTGAGATATTTTTCCACCTAAGGCGGAGCAAGCACTTGGAAAGGGGTCACACAAGATGCGTTAAACAATGAGGACCGGGCACACCTGGCATAATTTGATTGTCCAACGTTGCCCCAAAGAGCGGTAACAGATGAAAATGCGACAAAAAAGTCCATTGCCTTCACGTCATAGAGACGGGAGATGGTATCAAAGGCTTCAACTTTGGACCGCCTAACTAGATCAAAGGAATCTTGGGTTTGCTGGAGGAAGAGGGCGTCACGAAGGACGAGTGGCATGAGAAAGCAACCACCAATTGAAAGTCGGATCGTTTTCAGGAAAGTAGCTGTTTCGTCGACATTGGAGGCATCACAAGCGACCAGCCTCAGGTCCAGGTCTTTCTGGCTTTCTAAGTATTGGAGCTTGTACTGAAGAAGGGTTTCGTGCGCTTGCGCGATAGTCGCTCTGCCACGGCGGGACGTGAGATAAATATGGCGTGCGCCATTCTGTGTTAATGTGTATCAAAATACGAAGCCCAAGAGTCTAAGGGTTAAGCGCACCTTGTATAACCAAACTGCGAGGTGAAGGCCAATGCCTCCAATGCCTCCGATCAACACATACGCTTTATTGGGCTCGAAAAAGGCTCTGTGAGCCAAGTCATCGGGTAACATGACCGCTTTTGACTCCAACGAGGGTACACCATTGATGGGGAGCAAGTTGAGGCTGTGGATTCCAGCGTTAAGGATGTAGCGCAAGATCCAAGCTTCTTGAGAAACGGTTTCCTCCAATAGCTGTGAGGACCAAACAATCAGCCTCCCATTTTTGCCGACACTTAGTTCGAGGAGAGGATTCGTCTCCAACGAGCTCTGATCAGTCACGACTACATCTACGAGAGATGCCCCAGCCCCAGCTAAGACTATCACTCCGGGCGAGAGTCCGAGTAGATGTTGCACTGTTTCTCTCAATCCCGCATCGCGTAATGCAATGAGGACTTTAAGGGGAGGGTGGTCATAAACAGGATACATGAAGCGCGAAACTCCGAGGATATGGTACTGGAGGAGGATCGCAGGAAGGTATTGCAGGACACGACGATCTGGATGCAGGAGCTTCGTAGTTCTCCCAGCATGGGTTATAAGGAAGTCCTTTGCTACGACGCCTGCGTGCAGACCTACAACATAGGCCTCTTCGGGAACGTCAGGGTTATCACTCCGAATGACACGCCCCATGAAGGCACCCTCCGAATTACGATCCACAATCTGGACTAGGAGGTGATCCTTCGGAAGATATGACAAAGCCTGGGTCTCAGGTACTGAGGAGACGGGGGGCAGTCGGACAACGCGAGGGAATGAAGGTGTTCCATCTGCCAAAAAGTGTACAAGGTGCTCGCGAGCAAGATGGGCGTGATTCTGTTTGATGATTGCTTCGACCTTCGTCGGGTCTACGTGGTCATTAAACATGGCCAACCAGGTCGTTCGCGTGGTGAACTCCTTGACCAGGGTTACGACCAAACCTATGGCTGAATCACCATCGTACTTGTTATCGGTCCATAGGCACAAAGGTGCATCAAGGGCGGGGTTAGACGCCGTGAAAAACTGCTTAATCTCCATTTCCAGCCCAACTCTATAGTGAAAGAGCGTGAAAACGGGCGGCGGTCCAGCAGCCTTTCCACCGGTCACTGCCTTCTGGCCGATGAAGATGAAATCGAGGCAATTTCCGGAGCCGACGATTGATGAGAAGTTGATGAAGCCCGTCGACTGGAGTAGGGAATTCCATTGCCCCGGTGTCATCGAGCAGTGATCACGATGATCCTGGTAGTTGAACCATTCTGCGAAGGATCCAAACACGAAGTCCATCCAAATCGTTCCAGGCTTGCTGGACCAGGAAGTGTTATCCACCTCTGTCGCAAGGAGAAATCCACCAGGCACAAGCATGTCGTTCAGTTGTTGGCCTAACGAGTGAAGGTCTGGTGCGACGTGAAGGACATGGTAGGCAATGATGATATCGAAACTTTCTGTTGAAAACCCCTGCAGAAATGGATCCCTCGTCGCATCATATGCTTTTGGAATGAACCCCTCAAACTGCAGAGACTGGACTAAGTCTGCCACAAGCGAATATGATACATCGGTGACCGTGTACTCAATCACAAGTTGGTCACGGTTATCCAGAATCGGAGTGAGGCAACGCGTAAGTGTTCCAGTCCCTGAGGTCATTCAGATATACCATTGTCAAAAATAGGAGCATGTTACAAACCTGCGCCAATCTCGAGAATCCTTACTACACGTTTTCCAGCTGTATGCAAAGCGTTGAGAATTTTGTCCAATTGTTGGGCCATTTCTTCGCAAGCTTTGGTGAGCCGGTTGTGTTCAACATAATATCGGGACATGAGGTCATCGGCATACAGAGCACTGACCGCCGCCTGACAGGCTTGGTCAGTTGAGGGCAACATGAGAGGCTAGATACGTACTTGGGAAGACTTTAAGACGCTTTCATGCACCTCGTCGATTCGCCGAGCAACCTCAAAAAAGGCAGGCCAACGTAATTCTTGTTCGCGAATTTCAAAATCCTCGTAGATCCGAGATTCACCCTCGCTCTCGATTATATTTGAGATTCTCTTCAGATAGCGTGTGCGATCAACCTGAGATGTCATCGTAAGTGCAGGAACGACCGTGGTGATGTTTGGAACTTGCAGAATTTCCACATGTTGGCCGATGGCAGAGAGTCTTTCGAACCCGGTTAAGTGCCAACTGGTCCAAGACACGGTAGAGCCGCTCGTAAGCTTCCCCGTCCCGGCTTCGGAAGAAACCAGACTCAAGTCCAGTGGTGATAGGTACCCCAAGGGGTTCAGTCGTAAGCATGAGGGCCTTTCTTTGAGCTAACGTAATATCGGAGGAAGCCTTCTGTAGCTTAAAGTCTTTGAATTCACATATGGGATCGCCATGGGCATTAGTGACCAGAATGTCATAAGATCTTGAATCTAATGCAAAAGACATGAGTCATGTGCAGGCTCGAGTTTATATGAGACGAACCTGGAGCCCAACGATTCAAACGGGCATAAGAAAACCAATTTGTGGAGGTATCGGACCTAGCGTGCGGAATAAACCTTCCGATGCTTTTTGGGAACCAGGGACTTGTCTCCCAATCTTGCAGAACCTCTTTATATGCGACAACACGAGTGCAAGCGTCTAGAATAGCTGGATGGAGAATATATCCTGCCAAGCTGACAAGCCATATTACGTGAAAACCGATCCTTCTTTAAGCGGTGACACTCACAGTTCCTCTTCGTCAGGTCCTCGAATCTCGGCCAGAATTTCCGACGGATTGCCATATAAATTGCCAAGACGAACGAATGATGGTCCATAGGAAAAGTGATCTCCGAAAGCCTCGTGTATACCTATTCTATCATCAGCCTAATTCTTTGGTTTCGGGCACAATCAGGTTACCTTCGAGAGGTATGGTGTCTAACCTGGCTGACAGGGCCATGACGTCTAACCTCTCTGTGGAGGGTTGGTAGGAGGAATTCATCCCTAGACACCCAACAGCAACGATGGCACGAGATGGAGCCTTGGAGGACGCAGCTAAGCTAGAATCCCGTCATCATAGATCAGCAACGTACATGCGGGTCGCTCTGCTGTGTAGAGCTTATGGTCCACTTATTGCGTCCTTCCCTCTCAAAAAATAACTTAGGTTGCTGATCCTGTTTTATCGCAACAAGAGCTTGGAACTCTATATCCCAAAGATAACGCCCCCCTGCTTCCAAGGCCTGCGATGATACATCATTTACTAAAGACTCACTGATTGAATCGAAACATACCACTTCTAGCCACGCTGTCCCGGGAATAACGGGGGTGTCTCCAACTCGATGTTGAGAAAAGAGGTTGGCGGTACTAATATCGAGACCAGGCAAAGAAGAAAGTAGAGGGCTCGCGTTGTTGGAGCTTGTCGTCGCAAATGTTTTGCAGGGAGGAACTTGCAACCGGTGCAGTGGGTGGTTGAATATTGGTTTGCGATGCTTGGGAATGCCATAAAAACCGGAAAAATCTAGGCGATCATAACCCGCCATCGCTAACTCTGCGACACTGTTCAGGAGACAGATCGTTTCGTGGTGAGGATCAACAGAGTCCCGTGGAAATCTTTGCATAGGGCAAACAATTCGGGTCGCGGGAATTCCATGGGCGGCGACTGTGCCAGAAAGAACTGGATGAGGCGAAATCTCTACGAACATGACTGTCGAAGAATCGCTGCGAGCGAGGATACGCGAAATTGCGTTGGAAAAGTAAACAGGATTCCTGGCGTTGTCCCAAAAGTAATCTGGAGTGAATTCCTCCACCATTTCACCTGGTCGACAAGTGGAGAATACGGGGACAGTCGGAATGTGTGGTCCAGGATAACGTGAAAATATAT
This sequence comes from Podaxis sp. C-F-101400, assembly GCA_018524895.1. NCBI lineage: Eukaryota > Fungi > Basidiomycota > Agaricomycetes > Agaricales > Agaricaceae > Podaxis > Podaxis sp. C-F-101400. The sequence goes on along the minus strand of JAEUWR010000660.1, from coordinate 84,717 downwards.
CTTGCATCAACCGATAGTGTTCCCCGCGACAATGCTCAATGTATTTGCAATGTCCGGGCACCAATGTGTGAATGACTTGCGCAAAGATCCCTCGGTCCCGAGCAAGGGCAATCACCGCCTCGACGAGATCCTTGTTCCCTGAGACGACGACCGAATCTGGGGCATTGAAGCAAGATATTTCGACATCGGATTCCACCCCATGTTCCAGATGGACGCGGTCAATGAGGGCCTGACAATCACCAGCATTACAAGCAACAACCGCCATGGCCCCATCCATCGACTCTGTACATGTCATAGACAGGCCACGAGCGAGCGCTATCTCCATCGCCATGGACTTCGGTCCGGCTCCGGATGCATACACAAGTGCGGTTTCACCCGCTGAGTGCCCGAGCAGGCAGTCGGGCACGACCCCCATGCTTTTGAGGAGCTCGAAGATGCCAATGTGCACCATGACAAGGGCAGGGAGAGTGAGTATCACAGGCCACTTTCTCTGGAGAACCCTCGAATCAGTTATCTCTCTGGAAAATAGTCCCGTGGCCTTCAGGAAAGAATATCCCATGACCTTTTGGTGAATATCATCCAACTCGAGGACGGTATTCCTAAAGACCGGATACTGTTGAAACAATTGGTGGCCCATTTGCGCATTGTGTGGCCCTTGTCCAGAGAAAACGAAAGCAAGTTGAGGTATTTTCGTCGGCGACAAGACGGGACGAGGAAGGTCTGTCACAAAAACGCGATCGTTCTTGTAAATCAAGAAAGACCTCCAAGGGAGTTGTCGAGCTTGGCGCGATGAGGTAACGGCATTATCAAGGATGGTTTCGTAGTCAGAAGGCAGATGTGTAAGCTGTTGGGCGATATCTTGGACTGCATTCGGAGTCAATCCTCCAATGAGAAAGAGTACTGGCGTCCCACACTGTGGCCGCAGAGCCACGTCGAATTCTTGGCGAGGCGGACCCTCGAGCAACACGTGACCTAACGATCCGCCTATTCCCGCGCTTGCGATAGAAATCAAGGGTGCCCTGCCTTTCGTCTTGGAGCTTAATGGAACTGGCTTGGTGACAACCTCGAGATTATATCTATCCCAAGGTATCGCGCGGTTTGGAAGGGAAATTCCGGGAGTTGGCGGTATGATTCCCTTGTCGAAAATATGACACACTTTGACTAGAGACGCAAGAAAAGATGCGCATTCAAGATGTCTAACCACGCATCACCGAGAAAAAACCTTGTCAGTTCTGCATTCCAGAGATATGCAAAATGCATACCCAATATTTCCTTTGACCGATCCAACCCGCACTGTCGCGCCCCCTTTGCAAAAGATCTGTCCGGCAGCGCCCGCCTCGATGGGGTCACCAACTTTTGTTCCTGCGAATAGATTGGTTCGACATCCCTTCCGGACCAACTATCCAACTGACCTGTCATGTGAAGTTCCACATAATCTGCTTCCATAGGACCTCTCTCGGCCCTGCTGTAGACTCGCGAAATGCAAAACTGCTGTGCCGCTCCATTGGGAACATACACGGGTGCCGCAGACCCAGTGGCGCCGTGGAAAGAACTCGCAACCTGCAAAAGTACGTTACTCCTTGATCCTCAGCTTGACATACAAGAAGACTTACGACGCAATATATGTGGTCTTTGTCCTTTAGCGCCTCCTGAAGACTCTTTACAACAACGACAATTGCACCCTCCCCCCGTGCAAGACTGGACACTGACTCAATAGCGGAGCTCAGAGATTGTGAAGAATCTTACCCGTCCGCTCGGTCGTCAAACGGCTTGCAAACACCACTCGGTGATAGCAATCCCGCCTTGTCATATCTCCGCCATTCAGCAATCCTATTCGTCTGCATGAGTACATGTCACTCCGCGTTACAACCTTATCGGCTCACTTTCGATTGCTTTGTGCAGCCCCAACTAGTGCAGCTGTGCAATCCCCATTCTTGATTGCCGACATCGCTAGATGCAAACTGGTGAGGGAAGAACTGCATGCAGTGTCGATGGCTACAGATGGTCCTGTAAGATTGAACGCGTAAGAAATGCGGTTCGCGATCGCGCTGGGTATATAAGCCAGAGTTCCATCCGCATTCATAGTGTCCTAATAACAAGGGATTAACAGGCCTAATGGAGCGAAACGAAAGTTAAATTACCAAGTCAAGATCATTGCTTCCGCTCATGAAACACCCGACTGCCTGTCCCCTGGTCTGGATGCCCGCATCACGAAGGGCATCGAAAGAGAGTTCCATAAGGCGCCGTGCACTGTTCGACATTGCTCGAGCATCAACTCTGCTCAAACCAAAAGCCGAGTAGTCGAATTCCGCCATGTTTTTCAAAAACGCTCCCTTTTGAGGTAGCTTGGATAAATCCGCAGAGGCGAAACTATTGTTCATCTAAGAATATAGTTGGAAAAGGTGAACAAAATCTTACAGATCAGAATGTATTTTCAACTCTTTGAGGTACTCAAAAGCTTGCCCTCCTTTCAATAGAAAATCCCAGAATTCCTCATGGTTGAAATCTTCCGTTGAATGTTGCCCCGAAGGCAATTGGGCAGCAACACCAATCTAAATGGATTATATCAGATCGCGACAAGGTGCCAGTAGAATAATCCTTCGAAACTCACAATAGCAAACATGTTTGAACGCAACAGGGAATGACACACTCCCGCATGCCAGAGCTCTCATCTTTTTATATTCAGTATTAATCCTAGCGATCTGTCCGCAACCGTGGAATCATGACTATCAAAGAGATAAACCCCCACCTGCGACAAGGTCTGCTATTTTCAGCACACACTGCGGAAGAACGTACTCTCGAGCCACCAAAGATATCCTCGCAGCTGGAGTCCGAACCAGTCCATCATTGTTGTGGTCACCGTGAGCCACTTGAGTGTGGTGCGGAAATTAGGTAATCACAAGAGCTTCTTGTGTCCACGGCCCCTTTTCGATTAGAACGACGCTCAACATAGATCATCAATCGGTTTGTCACGGGGTTCAGATCGTCAGTTGGGTGATCACAACAGCACGACGCACGACGCGACTCATTGTGAGCCGAGTCCCTATTCAGGTTATGTACATGAGCAAAGTTAGAGTATCATTCATATATTATTTCAGACGCATATTTATTGACTCTGTTGGAAACCCGAGTCATTATCAAGACCATGGTTGGCCCCCAAACTTCTAGACAATCTGAAGTCTATCATTCTCTATATCCCTCCATTGAGCCACCAACAGTCCCTTTGTGGGATTTTATATTCAAGCGACAAAGACCGCTGGAGAGTGAAGGTTGCAAGGTAGTATATCTCGAGGAAGATACCAACGAACGACTCAGGTTAAGATCCATATTACCCCTTATTGTTGTTTGTTTCCTGACTTTGTTCCGCTTCCAAGGTTCTCGGAACTCGAGGAACGGAGTCTCTGCCTGGCCCGATCACTCCTTCAAACAGGCTTAAAAAGAGGTGACACAGTCGTCGTCTTCTCAGAGAACACTATCCAGTTCCCGGTCCTCGTATTTGCTCTCTTTGCAGCTGGAATCACCTGTAGCCCAGCAAATTCGTTATATCATCCAGACGAGCTGTGAGTGTTGAAAAGTGAATGTAGAGTAGCAGCTGATGTGAAGGTCACCAGAGCACACCAAATTGCTGACTCCAACGCAGCCGCAGTTATAGCCAGTCCTACCCGCCTCGAGACTGCTAGAGCTGCATGCCACCTCAGCGGGCTCTCTGGCGGTCTCTACGTGTTGAGTGATCAAGATGTAGATGGTGTTCCAAGCATTAGCCCGCTCCATCCCAACGCAACGAAGTACCACCGACTCGCTCAAGTCAGTATCGACGACATAGCGCTTTTGTGTTATTCATCTGGTACCTCTGGAAAACCGAAGGTAACCCTAGTACTGACGATCCCGAGCATATGCTTACTCGATACACTTACGTTAGGGTGTTCAATTGTGCGAGCAACATTCATATGTCAATGAAGCCATCATTTAATAGCGACGGTTATGATAGATCTCACCGAAATCTAACAAGCGCTATCCTTCAAGCCATGACGATGACACCAAGTTCCTTCAAAGCTGTGGATGAAGTTTGGATTGGTATGTTTCGATTCGAGTGTAAAACGTCTTCGAAATCAAAATATGTTTTCAGGAGTCCTACCCATGGCACATATGTTCGGAATGGTAAGCGCAAACACCCATCAAACAATCTAGCTCATACGTACCCCTGGTCCAGATCGCACATATTCTTATTGCGCCTTATATCCATGCCACGGTGGTCATTTTCCGTCAATTTCACCTGAAGAGATTCGCAATGGCAATAGAGAGGCACCGCGCCACAGTAAGCAGCTAAAGAAGATGCGCGAACATGCACGATACCAACTAATCCCGAAATACAGGCATGCCACATCGTGCCCCCTATTGCTGTCCAGTTGACCAAGGTTAGTGCTCGTTCTGGTCTGAATACTTCGACTGATGTTAAACCGCCTCAGGAGGATCTGGACCCCTTGATGCATGATTTCACTTCGTTATGTGAATGGAGGACTGGTGCAGCCCCGTTAGGGAAGGACCTTCAATCTCTCGTGGAAGCCAAGTGGGGAGTACCAATATATTCCTGGTATGGTGAGTTACCCTTAATCATACCCACAAATGATCATTCTTTAATTCATCTTCAGGGATGAGTGAAACCGGCGGCATAGTAATAAACTTCAGAGGATCTATATATAGCCACCTATCTAATGCGTTTATTTCCAGATCAGCCTCAGTGATGCTTCTACTAAGCCGAAACCTGGAGCGATTGGGATACTGGCACCCAATATGATCGCGAAGGTCCTTGAGAATGGTGAACTGTGCTGTGAGTAGCTTCCAGTTAACTGAACAGAACACCAGATGAACCTCTTGAAAACTTAGTGAAGGGCCCGAATATTATGAGGGGCTACCAAAATCGTGCAGACGTCAATGCTGAGACCTTTGATAGCGAGGGCTTCATGCGTACCGGGGACATCGTTGAGATTGACAATGAAGGGTATATTTATATCCTTGACAGACTCAAAGAGGTACGCAGGTCAGCCATATCCTCTATATTCACCTGATAGAACGAGCATTCCCAGATTATCAAGTATAATGGTTACCAGGTTCGTTTAATGATTGCTTTCTCTGTAACCTTATGCCACATATTACGATAGGTTGCGCCCGCTGGTGAGTATGCCACGATTTTCCCGGTCAAAGGGCACTGCATATTAAACGTCCTTAGAGCTCGAAGACCTACTGCTTAAACATGACGGGATAAAGGATGTCGCGGTTGTTGGAATCATTGACATGGAGAGAGCAACCGAGCTTCCGCTCGCATTTGGTGAGTGGTCCGGATTTCTGGTGGAATATCAGCCTTGATTAGCTTTCTACCCCAGTCGTTCTCCAAGACTATGTCGCGCTTCGGGACCCAACAGCTCTTGAACTCAAGAGAGGCGAAATTCAGAAGTATGTTTCCGAGCGCGTGGCTCAGCAAAAACGGCTTAGAGGCGGTGTCATCTTCGTCAATAAGATTCCAAAAAGGTGGGAGATATACTCCAGCGGTGCTGGGCTAAGCTGACTCGGCGCATAGTCCATCTGGCAAGATCCTTCGGATAAAGCTGCGGGAATATATTAAGAACACATGGACGGCGCTTTCCCTCCAGGAGAAGCAAAGAGTTATTACTTTAGATTTTTAGACTCGAACGTGTGTGTATGGGCAGCTCAATCTTCTTACCTCCTGTTATGCGAGCCCCCCACTATCACGAGATTTGTGTATTACGAAGGTCTGAGTAAGGCTAAGTCTCGCAAAAGAGCTTCGTGCTCCCAGAGACTGCTCGCCCTTTCATGATAAACGCCTGGGACTGACGAGCGTAATAGCCCCGAGCTTAGTCAAGCCTCCATGGATAGCCTCCAACGTGATGGACTTATCTGACTCCAATGGACAACACTGGGTATGGCGAATGCATGATCGGAACCCAACGTCACCACGAGTCATGAACAACTTCCGCGGCTCTCATATATAATAGGGATCTGGCCCAATCGTCCGATTTACTAGCCCACTCTGCCATTTAGTGACCAATATCTGACATCCTTTTAGTGTGACGAGCATGAAAAGAGTGGTAACTCCATCTAGCTAGAACGCTAAGTTGAATTGGTTGACTTTATGAGAATGGCAAGACAAAGTGAGACGCGTTGTACCAATATGGCCTGTTGCATGGGGACTGTAGCACCTTTTCTGACAAGGCTCAAGGCTTAATGTCAAGGACTAGGTGTTGATGCATGATGAAGCAAGTACTCCGCATGATACACATCTATATATATATACCTTCGGTGGTGCTGTCGGATCTTTAGCAAATGCCCAAGGCTTTCTAGCTCTCACTGAGGGCGCCCAAGAGGCACTTTAGAGAAACAAGAGGCCACCTCGGGGAAATATATTTACATAGGCGTTTTGATATGTGACACCCATCTACTAAAATCGTCTCAATCTTTTGCTTGAGTGCCATCTAATCAATGCATCAACCTCGAACTTTTTTGGGAGTAAGAATCTAAATCATCGAGGCTAGAATGTTCCTCTGCTCCTGCGACGCGGTATTTGTCAACCGAAGGCCTGACAGTAACCATGCCTCAATGCTCCCGCATGCTGAGATGAAACCTCAACAAGATAACCAGATCACTACAAGGAACAATTCGCAGATACCCTTCCTTGGAAAATGAGAAATGATGGAGTGGGAGAAGCAGAAGCTTTCTAAACATCAGTGATCACAGAAGCACATTTGACCGATTTGCGTAAAGAAAGCTGATATATTTGTCCTCCTCTTCTGCGAAGGCAAGCTAATTGATTATTCTTACGGACGTTCGAATGTACTCAACTCCTGAGCCACCTGAAAAATTATGAAGGCGCGAAAGACTCGTTACCTCCATAGGAAGTTCCAGTTAATGGATTGAGTACCTGTGGGGGTCATTAAAAACCCGTAACCTGGACGTAGAATGGCGGATATGTAATTACTGAAGGCTCTAGGATGCTGTTTGCAGGCTGTGGCACATGACGCGCAGAAGTCGTACACATATAAGAGTATGCTGAGCAATAATAATGGTGGCCTCGTCAGGAGCAAGGCTGTACGCCGCCTCCTTGCCGTCCACTAAGAGCGGAGCTTATGAGGACGGGTGGAAGCATGAGTACCACTGGAAAGTGCCACGCAACCTTCTATTCGAAGAGGAGATACGGCACCCCAAGAAAAGGACAACATTCAATTGGAAGAGCGGAGAGGGCATCTGACGAGTATAAATTCTATCCCGCGGGAGATGACTCAACATCATGCATTGGATCTGAAGAATGTCGTGGATGATACAACCATCTCATCTCACCTAACACCATTACTTCAGGGTCTTCTTACCTTCTAACCTTTCCATCCCGTCTAGGTACATTCCCAGTGAGCACTATTAGTATCGCGAGTAAACAAGGAAGCAACTGGCTTGCGTTCTACCCCTGCCTTCGGCCCACTCTTCGGACTGAAAAAACTTGGATCAAGGGGGGGGGGTGATCTGGTTGGAGTGGCAAGGTCGCTTCTCGGGTACGTGGCTTATCTTTGAAATGCGATCATCGGACGCATGTGTAGAGTCATAGTACAAGGAAGTCATAGCTGGATTCTACAAGAGTTCACTCAATTAGTCCTTTGACTAGCACCACATGTTTTGTCAGGTGAGAAGTAAATAGAAGTAAACCCACACAGCTATTGTGGCGCTTTAGCCAACGCTACAACGGATGAGAAGACCTCCTCCTACTAGACTATGTCGGCTTACATGCGCACAATCCGGGAAATCTTGTCCAGGACTAAGCTTCAAACCAAGATAATTGAGGTCCACAACTTGGCGTTGGTGTGAGACTCATCAAATGGTGTGAATCAGTACGTCGTAATGAACATCAAGTACAATGCGGCAGAACTTGGCCAGACTCTGGCCAGAGTTGACGAGGGGAGGTAAGCGATACATTATCTCGCGAGATCGTGATCTGGGATGTGCATATTACCAGAAAGGTCCTATTTTCTACCCAGGTGGAGAACCAACAGCGCGGCGTATACACAACTAAGAGTGGATATAGTGGATATATCGGCGACTTGGCATCCTAACCGGATGCGTGTATCAGTTTCGCATAACTGCCGCACTTACTCACTTATTCACGGACATCGGAGGCCGGGATAGAAGGAGATCAATGCAGTGGCGCGCGAAGTGGGCTTGTCGGCGGCCGGAAGGTATAGGGTATCCTGCCACACGAGTTTCCAAGCAGCTGAGTCACATAAAGGCAAACCCGTCCTCAGGAGAAAGAACGACTCCGTCAATGCTTGCATTGGAAAAGCAAGCTGCTACTTAAGAGCTGGGACTGTAAAACGAGCTGACTGAAGCCGGTACCTGGGTTCCAACTTCCAAGTATAGAAGAGTTTATGCGGAGATATCTTGTGTTATCACGAGACCATGGACAAGGTTGGCCTTGCCTTTGATGGTTGGAACCGCGGTTGATGGCAAAGTTTCTGAAGAGCTCAGAGATGACGAAGTCGAGGAACCCAGTGGCGGTTGACTCTCAGCGAGACCGTTTTTCAACCAAAACCTGTAGAATCGAACAAGAGAACGGGATTCATGTTAACCGCTCTTGTTCAATCTTCCTTCCATCCCAGACCCGTTGAACATCACTCGCATCACTTCTCGCAGTTCCTTCTCCCACATTTTCAAAAGTAACATACACGGCAGAGTGCCCATCCCGATACCCTATCCATTCCATCACCGCTGGTGGCCGGGATTCCCGATGAGACCGCCACCACAAGCTATACTGATCCTAAAGAAGATGCTTTTGTTGGACATCCTCGAATGTACCATGCTTGACTCAAGGTACTGTATGGCATAAATTCCCGAGCAGGAATCCTAAGTACCGAATATCTGCCCGTTTCCTGGCTGACCACACTAGCTCGTCTGCACAGTCCCACGGCCAAGCGTATACATCACACATGTTTTTGTACCTAATATTCACCTTTCATCAGGGGCGTTAGGACCTTACGCTTTTTGAGCATCACCCATACTGTACTGTTCCTGCCATTCAATGAAATAAATTACAATTAACAAATGCTGATCACGGAAAGAAACGGAACTGCTGGGTACTGTGTAACAGTCGGACGGGGAGGCCTAAACTACACCGCTGAACCGAGCCTTGGGACGAAACTCTGGGTCAACGTGAGTCTCCGCATGTTCGGTAATATGAACGGCTACGCCCCCTTGTAGCGGGTAAGACTTGAGGCCAATATCAGGAGTCGGTCCCGCCCGTGGAGAATCGCGCCTCCATGCCTGTGGAATCGACCAATTACTCGTTGTTCCCCTTCTTGAAGTATTGGACAGCCTCAAATGGAAGTGTATTTGCAACACAATGAGGCAATATACGATACCCTTATGACACCACGTTAACATGGCTCTCGCGCCATTTCATACCTGTACTCACCACAAGAGGCGTTATGAGATCCAGCGCCGGGTACTGACCGTTTGAACCAGATAAGTAAGCAATAAGCAAGCCCAAAACACCGATCGTGTAGATAGCGCCACTTTCGATGATCGCCGCTATTACTGGGAACAAACTGCGAGAAGCTGACGTGACCGATCGATGTGTGGCCCAAATCTTGGCAACAATAGCGCCTTGAAGACCTGGCATTAGAAGGGAAGGTAAGCATATAACTGAGGTTTACATACCAGTACAGCAAACATTAAGGCTCATGGTGAGGATGAAGAAAGCAGCGATCCATTGGCTAGCTATGTGAAATATACTTTGTCCCGGGACCGCCACAGAAAGTGACCAGCAAACTACGATTCCGACGGCTACGAACCATCAGACCGAGGTAAGGAGAATTCTCTTGAAAACTCACCCAAGTTTACGAGCAATATTATCACGGCTGGAATAAGGACAACAAGCTTCCTACTGTAAACGACATAGCACCTCCATACCTGGCATATAATTTGAGTGATATCATTATTCATAAGAGGACACCTCAACTTACGAGGACGGAATCTCCAAGAACCGTCTGCAGGGCGTAAAGCGGCGTCTTTCCTACGTGGAGAGGGTGGGAGATATGCTCGTAGTATTCAATCGGTTTGGGAGCCTCATCGATTTTTCCTGTAACAAATGCTTGGAGCGCACGAACAAAGTCGAGCACAAGGTGCTATAACGGAAACCATCATAAGAGATGCGCAGAGCTGTGAAGTCCATGAACCCACTGTTGTTGCCAAGGCCATCATTAAAGCTGCAACAGGAAGGATGAATCGCTGATTAGCGATTCGTACCTCTTTTTTACTGAACGAAATCACAACAAGAAGAGTAAAGAATGTGAGAAATATTCCTAAGTGAACGATGATCAGCTTTCATGATGCCTTTCAAGCACGCTTGGAAGAGACAAACCATAGATAATGCTTTCGAGAAATAGGGCCAGAAGCTCGGCCTTGTCCAAAGGTATCCCTGGCATGATGGATGATGGCTTGTGCACTCTTGAGGTGGAAGCATTTACATAACTCGTATATAAGGTTGCCTTCCATCTCCCACTGGGGCATGAACAGCCCCTCCCCTAATAATAGGCAGTGTTTGACATCGTTAGGTTCATCACCTGCCTCCCACTATCAAGGATCAACCTGATATAAATAGTTAGAGTGTGACCCGGTCCAACACTTCTGAAACGATTCTCCATCACCATGGTCTTCGAGCGTGATGGAAACTCGGGTTTTGCACATTGCAAAAGACGTAGCTGAGTAGAATCTGCCCTATTTACAACTTATCCCCGCGATCGTGGGTATTGATCAATAACATTCAGGGATATCTATTGCGGCAGCCTTGCGATCATACCAATGACATGGGGATGGGCCCTCGAACGCAACCGATGTCTGACATTTCTTTCCCATCAACGTCGACTCCAAAAGCTGACACAGCCGACCGATGTGGCGGACACGCGGCGGGCCGTAGCTGTTTATAGACGATGCCGTCGATTGCCCCAGCCGAGCACTTGTCCAAAGACTTAGGGCATTCCGGCCACGAGTATTACCAGTGGCGCATTCATCGGACGCTGTAAACGGCCTTTACATTTACCTCGACGTCAGAGTTCAGGGCTGTAATCGGAATGAGCACTTTGCAAGATGATCGATTTTAAGACCCCATTTATGCCTAAAAGCAGTTAGTGCTGTTCATTACCCCAGAACTCGAGCGTTGAGTGCCAACGATATCAATATATCGAGCATCGAATTGGCGTGACTTTTCGCTCGTCTAAAGGGAGCGAGGCTTCTGGGACCCGTGCGGTCACCCTATTAAAGATTTTTAAGGCCGGTATAACTCCGAGTCCCCATGGATCGGGCCCCGTAGGAGGAAGGGGTAAATTTGTGATTTCGCGACTCTTGATTAATATTAATGGTCAGGGATAAAGGTGAGCCCTGAACCTCGCGTGTTCCCCGCTCCGAATTGTGTCATTCCGTACGGCGCTTTTCAGACCACCAACATTCAGAAGATGGCTATGCTTGCCGCTGGCGCTTCGGAGGTCTACGTTGATATAGGGTTTAGTACTTTAGGCCGTGTTTATGGCCAGCCTTTCGAGTTTGATCTTAAGCAACGTCATCACTCGCGGCGTTCGGCGTCACTGTAGGTCTTCTAAAAAATGGGGCCCTGCTTTCGCATAATCCAGGCGGTGCGACAACGTGACACCTGGAGGCACATTGACGGCTGTCTGCGCATCCAAGGGATATCGGTGCGCATCTTTCCAAATTATCTCACCTTTGACACCGTAGGAGATTTCGAGTGGATCTAGAATAACTTTCCCTATCTCCTCCGCTGTGTTTGTGGCTCGAAAACAGGCAAGATACTTGTTATCTCCTTACTTTATTGGCGCAAAGACATCACGGCAAAGGATTAGTGTACTAGGTCGACAGGTCGGTATGACACCTGTCGCTTTGATACTGTATCGACTCCAAATGGCTGGTTTTCCTTGATGCGCCATGTACTATGATTTTCGGAGCTAGTACAACGACAGCCTGATATGATTTGCACGTCCAGCGGATTATAATTGTCTTGCTTCACAGACTTCATTGTATCAGGTAGGGTAGAAAGTACAGAGGAGCGATGCATGATGCCCGTTTGCTCATGGAGCAGATTTCTAGAATCCACCCACAAGCGGTGTCTAAAGTCTTGCGTAGTCCATTTGTTTATTTTACACTTGGACTTGAAGTTGGACTCGCCTTGTAACCTTATATTTAGATGTTGCCTGTGTTCCAGGAATGTGCAGTCAAGATCCTACCAAAGGCGCCGTACCTGCCGTGCATCAAAGAAGCCACAGAAGATGTTAGGATTTCGTTGCCCACGCATGTCGTAGTTTGATCCTGTGACTTGGCGCATCACATGTCACATCCGAATCGCTGCAGGCGACGAACTGGTGCCTGGTTCGAAACTCTTACAGTGGCCAGTCATGCCGGTGCTTTCAACCTGCCTATGGTCATCTGTGTGTCTGGATTCGTTCCTTTTGCGTCCGTGGTTCGCGGTTTCCACTCATCATGATCATCTTAGGCTTGAATGCTTTAGTCCAGAAAAGTGGGTTTTTTATCATGGATCATGGCACAAGCCGTCCTGGCAGAACTGACGAATGTTATGTTTAGCATACTGTAATGGAAACGCTGGACCCACAAGCCTTAAAACTGCTAGCTTTGCTTTTCCTATGCCCAACAGCTTTATCCCATTATGATTGACGTAACAAAGTTGCCCACCCTCCAAGCAGCAACAAGCACTACATTCACTCGTCCTCCCTTCGACAATTCCTTAATAATCCCCGAAATCTTTGCCTTCCACGCTCGAAACAGCCAAAAGCATCCTCTTTTCATCCATAGTGATGACGCCACTGGGGCCAGTCGCAAGATATGCTACCCGGAAGCTTATGCAGCCATTCAAAAGGCCCATGGAATTGTCTCCCACAGGCACGGGGATTTAACTCGAGATGCAGTAAAGTCCACCGTCGTTGGTTTACTGGCGAATATCGGTATGAGATGGTCTATTGAAGTATCATTGAGGATTCAAAATGTAATTTTGTCAGATACCATCACCTACTTCACTTTCGTTATTGGGATCATGCATGCTGGTTTAACCGCGTTCCCAATCTCTACCCGCAATTCGGTTGTTGGTGTTGCACATCTGATCCGGACCACGGGTCTTCGTCTGCTTTTCGTTAGCCTGGATCCGGCTATGCAACGACTTGCGCGAGACGCCTGTGCGATACTCAAGGATGAAGGGATCACAGTCGATATTATTCCTTCACCGCATTTCGAAGAATTATATAACGGAGACAATACGCAAGGCAGTTTGGCACCTGTGCGCAGTTCGCCTGATCCCGTCGTCTTGATTCTGCATTCTTCTGGTGCGCTATACCTTGTTTTTTGAACGAGACATTATTCATTCGGAACACATTCAGGATCCACCGCTCAGCCGAAACCAGTTCCGTTTCTGAACAGCAACTTCGTCAGATGGGGTCTTTTCCCCTGTACGTCCATTGGCTAAGGACATTGCGTAACGATGTTCTAACCCACACTGTTAGATTATGGAGAAATCGATATGGGTGGAATGGCCATTGCCGCTCATTCGTTACCTGTCTTTCGTCAGTCTATATAACGTTTGTTCTCCCTAGGTGTTCCTCACACTGCCGCAGATGCCATGGGAGCCGTTAATATCGTCTGGACTGTAATTGTTCCATATATCGTCTCTCTTTCGCCCCTGATATAGAATGCTTCCAACAGATTTGCTCGGGCACTATAATGGCTTGCTTCAAACCTGCATATCCCCCTACCATACCAACCCCGGACACATTCCTTCGCGAAATCATTGCAACGAAGTGTCAAATCGTGTTCTGTGTTCCCATCTTCGTAGAGGTCAGTGTCGTGTTCTGGGAATTGTCCCTATACTTACGTACTTCAGGCATGGGCACGCTCTCCCGAAAACATACCCATCCTTCGCAATTTAAGTGCACTAGTGAGTCATCCTCCGCGTTGAAATGATGCGAAAATGAACATGTTGAAGGTCTATGCTGGGGCGCCTATGACACGCTCCATTGGGGACCAACTCGTCGCAGCAGGAGTAAATTTGATCCCCTTCTATGGATCGTGAGTGACTTATCTCGCTTTCATATTCCCACTAAGTCCTCCGTCGAGAACCGAGGCAGGTTGCATGACTGTCTTTTGTCCGAAATCGACGTCTTTAGACGATTGGAGGTTCTTCAAGATGTCCCCCCACCTAACTCTTGAAATGGTTCCCCAGGACGAGAATGAAGATGGAGAAATCGTGGAACCACTCGTGATGGTGAGTCTCTGACGAAGTGGTCTTTCACCGCCTCCTAACTGTCTTTGTACTCCAGAGCACGGAAACGTTCATTCCGAATGTTGTCAACACTTCAGTCAATGGTGTGCCCACTTATGCAACGAGTGATTTACTCCTGCGCCATCCTACCAAGAAGGACATGTACAGTGTATATGGACGGGTTGACGATCAATTGATGTTGTCCACCGGTGAAAAGGTGAGACCCATCTCCAAAGCCCGTACACGTATTGCGATGCTAAACCAGGGCTAGACAAACCCTGTTCCATTAGGTAACGATATCAGTATAATGCGAGTCGCTTTCCTGTACATCTAACCCCGCACTAGAAACACTTTTCCTCCAGGACAAAAATGTTACCGCAGCAATTATGTTTGGCCGCGGCCGGTTCCAAAATGGTGTCCTTATCCAGCCAGCTGAACCCTTCGACCCTACAGACGAAAAAAAGTTGATTGCATTTCGTAATCTGATTTGGTTTGTTCCCTGCTTACTTGTGCGACGCAAAAATCTGACTTTACCGCTATCAGGCCCACTGTTGAGAAGGTCAATGAATATGCTCCTGCACACTCCCGGATCTTCAAAGAGGTGCGCTGAAAAAAGAAAAACCGATTCTTCTCTCCTTGCCCTTATGCTTTTAGTAGATGATCATTATTACCAATCCCGAGAAACCGCTCGAATTCACACCCAAGGGAACGCCGCGGCGTCAAGTTTGTTTGAAAGTTTATGAAAAGGAGATTGATGCCTTGTATGAAGCTGTGAAGGATTCTTCACAAACCGACATCCCGGTTCCTGAGACATGGACTAAGGAGAATGCCATGGACTTCGTCGACGCCGCCGTGAAAAGGGTCATTAAGTATCCTCTCGCTCCAGATCAGGACTTCTTCCAACAGGGATGTGATAGGTGTGGACATACCATCTCTAACTCATAAGATCTTATTGACGACTGTCCCAGCTTGCAGGCAACCTGGATCCGAAACAGTCTGTTACGGGCAATTCGCTCCTCGAAGAATAAAGCCGACATTCATCGAGTCTTGCCGAGTTTCGTGTACGCACACCCAACGATCCTACAACTGGGAGACTATTTCTGGACGGTCCTGACGGGTACAGCGCATGTTCAACAATCAAATGGCGTGGATCAAATTGAGAAAAAAGGCGTCGAGATGCAATCGCTTGTCACCAAATATACAACAGACATACCGACTCCCGCCTGGAAGACTTCACCGACTCGGCCTACCACAGAAACCGTGCTACTCACTGGAAGTACTGGTCGTTTGGGTTGCCATATCCTCAAGCAACTGATTGATCGGGAGGACGTTCTGAAGGTCTATGCCCTCAATCGTCCTAATAACCAAGGCGTGTCCACAGAGGCTAGACAAAGAGATGCTCTCAACTTCTGGGGTATCGATGCGCGGCCAGGCACTCTCGAAAAGGTTGTATTTTTGGAGTACGACATGTCAAAGGATAAGCTAGGTCTAGATGATCTCTACGATACTGTGAGTATTTTCTTGCTCAAAATAACAGCTAATGCTCACTGCTGTCCAGCTCCGAACCACAGTCACAACCATCATTCACAACGGTGTGATCTTCTGATATATTCTAGAGAGAATGAAGCTGAACACATGCTCTAGGCTGGAGAGTCGACTTCAATATCGGTTTAGGTTCGTTTGAGAATTTGATCGTTGGTACCCGCCATCTGTTGGACCTTTCTCTCCGTTCCACGATACCAAATGGGCCCAAATTCATTTTTGTAAGCTCTATATCGGTATTCAACAGTACGCAGTTTGTTCCCTCGCTGTGGGCCTGGTTATTTATGAAGCATAGGTTCGGACTTGACAAAACCAGCACCTGAAGCGCCAGTACCACCCTCGTCGGCGGTTGGTTTTGGTTATGGAGAGAGTAAATGGGTTGCGGAAAGCATATGTCAAAAGGTCAACGAAGCGACTGGTTTATCTGTTTCGGTCGTGCGCGTCGGTCAGCTCTCAGGAGACAGCGTCAACGGACGATGGAACGTGAAGGAGTGGGTACCGGCTCTGATCAAGCTTGGGAAGGTCATTGGCAACTTGCCTTCTCGTAACGAGGTACGTGATTTTGGAGTCACATAACGAATGGCATTGAAGATACCACATCCACTAGGTTGTAACCTGGCTGCCTGTTGATGATGCCGCGGCAGCGATTCTAGACCTCCTTAAAACATCACAGACAATTCCGTCGCCATGCGCCTACATTAACTTAGTCCATCCACATCCAATCAGCTGGAACAAGATCTTCGAAACTGCAGCCGACCGATTGGAGCTCACCCTCGTCCCACACGATGAGTGGTTTAAGCAACTCAGATCACGGAAGGGCAGTCTCGTCAACGGAACCGCGGAAGCTTCTGATTTGACGGAATTCTTCCTGCAAGGGAAATTCGGGGATGGAAAGTTCGCCATGGACCATACGTTGCAGTTGTGCCCAACTCTCAAGGAGGTCAAACCCCTGGGCTCGGCGGATGTCATCAAATATTTGGAGTTCTGGAAGTTCTAATCACCGTGATGTTTCTGCCGTTTTTTGTTGACATAGATAGATTGATTGTTCTTCTCGTAATCGTGCTGCGATAGGTGCTTCTTTTCTCTCTCCTGGCGGGCAAATACAACTGTTTTAAGAACTGTCCTGGTGGTAATGAAGCGGAACATTTTTAAGTGCTTGACGGCGGCGTAATGTAACCGCTGGCCATGGCTGCAAGAACATGTTGTTCGGCCATCCTGAAGCTTTCAAAGTGATTGTTCAAACTTTATTTGCCCGGACAAACCAATCGAAATGGTTCTTCTCAATTAATCAATGGTGATTAGAGTTATACTGTTACTTCTTTCTTCCAGCAGCTTCGCGAACGGGCCCGTCTCGCCTAGCGGTGGTGCCTCATATGTTCGTATTCACACGTGGAATGTGAATTATATGACCCGATAGCCCACTTGTCACTCTACCACATGTCTGGCCAACACAAGGCTACTATCACTACCAAGTGCGTGCAAAAAATGATTAAACGGCCTGTTTGTTGCATGAGAGAAAGCTCAGTGGGAGAGCGTGAGATTCCTAGCTGGTTCATCAGTACGCAATCTGCAGTTCTTGCGAAGCGGTAGGAAAGCTGTTTTCCCGAGTTCCTCCAACACAATGCTATCCTTAATAGCGGGACCGTGAGAGCAAACGCGAAGCATCAAAAGTTCTTCTGGAGATGCTTCCTGTGTCTCGTACAAGTTCTCTCCTTGTGGAAAGCAAACCGATTCGTTTTCGGCTACCTACCGAAATGGAGTAACTGTGTGGAGAGGTCTGCAGTCCCAACCCACGATACACGTGAGAACTTGATGTACTCCAGACCGCCCAGTCCGAGTTCGTTTTTGTTGGAGTTTCAGCCCTGCGTAGACCACGGATGGGCCACTAGGAAACCAGTTCAGAGACGAGGACAGAAGAAAGGACATCAAAACCAAAAGCCGAGGACCTTGAGGGCAATGCCAGTGGGACGGAGCTCTCGGTGGAACGATATCCTAATAGGCATTATGTTAAAATAGCAGTGTCAAACGAAGAAAAGTGCGTAACGGTCTTGACACAGATTGCTTAGCGCCCTAATTCTTGGGATTTATTGTGAAAGGTCTCACACTGTCTCCCGCGGAATGATGAAAGGAGTTTACGACATGCGCCCCAACATATCTTATTACTAAAGATAGACGTGGTTATTGGTGACTATCACCAACATGGCGCTTTGTGAGAGGTGGCGCCGAAGAAGCATGTCAACCACTGAGAATGGAGCCTCTCATTCCAGAAAATGGGAGCGTTGCGAAAGCATATGGCAGCATGGCAGATATCATCAAGTCCTGGATAACGTTACAACGAGCTGAGGCAAAAAATCCATTCTTTTGGGAGAGCGGACACAGCGAGTGACAAATCATAGACGTGATGAAAGCAATGGAGAATGAGAGATCGCGTGGAATGGTTTGTTGGGAATACATGCGGGATAAAAGCAGGGAAACGCCGAGAGTGAGATCATTAAAATTCATTCTGACGTCCTCGGGCACTCGTAACTCCGTACTCAGACACATCCTCCTTATTTTTGCAGACGACCAACATTCCCCGATTCTCGCACCCACCACTGACAAGGAAGGCCCCCCGAGCATCCCCGTTCTAGCAAAGAATACCAACCTTACACCTCCTCCCTCACGCAACCAGAGTTGAAGTCGGGTTGCGACACTCAATCAAGCGCTGCAGCCTTCTCGCCCTCTGGTTCCGCCTCGAAGTTTTCCACAAGATCGGGAACGTCATCATCGTCATCTTCCGCACCACCAGCGGGCCTTTGCTGGCTCTGTTGAATAGCTTGGTATGATTCTGCTAACTTGCGCAGCGACGCGAGAGAGTCGGGGCCGAGTTGGTTGAGGATGCCGGGAACGAGTTCAGTAAGCTCCTTGACGTGGCCTTGGCCGTAAATGGCGAATGTATTGGCGGAGACGGCAGCGTGCACTGTTGAAATCGAGAGAACACGTCAATAATCGTTCGGATAGGTAGAAGATATATAAGGGGTTATCCAAGGTCAAACGAGATAAGATTGACGGAATGAGCAGATATGAATGGATCGAGTGTCATAGAATATATGCATGATGGAACACGCCTGTGGTCAACCCTAAAGGATCACCAACCCCCGCAAGAACTGGGATATACGAACAGAAAGGATAGGCTACTCACCCTTTGGTGCAGTAAAGTGCAAAACGTTTCCATCCTCCTGGAACATGTTGACCTCCTCCACGCCAGCAATGGGCTGGACATTGAGCTTCTTCAATGCGCCTTGCAACTTCTTGTCATCCTGAGCGGCCGATGGTTTAGGTTTCCGCACGATCTTTCGGCGCATGGTTCCCTTTCCACCTAGATGGGTATCCACGCGTCGCCACCACAGATTTGACGCATATATTACGCGGTTCCAAGGCATTTGGACGATTCGGAAGGAACAGGTGCACATAATGAAGATTGGAGGGCCAAAAATCCAAGTTGAAAATTGCGATGTATTTTGAGTTTAAAACAACATAAGAATCACAGTTCTAGCAGTCAGCGACCATACTCCAGACAGAGGATCAGAATTCTGAGAAAAACGCACCAATTCGGTTGGCGGCAGCGGCAGCCTGCAACTTGGCCAATTTTGCGGGGTCCATGTTAGGTTCCTGGGTGTGGTTTTGACAAAAAGACGACTCTCGTAGTAGATTGAAGGTATCTACGACGAAAGAGTGGAGTGTGCGGGGAGGGGTAGGCGGGAAGGGATACGGGCTGTTGGCTTTGTCACTGTCGGGGTCGACCGTTGACGAGTCGCAATAAGGTTCAGCCCAAACACATGTATACAACTTAGCAACTCCTCCTCGTGGGAGACTTCTTCTCAGCCACCCGGCAAGTTGCTTTCTATCCCATTGGCAAGGCTTCTGAAAGATGGGAGGGTGAGCCAATAATCAAGTCGAACATCGAAAAGTTTGATCTATTTTTCCCCTGATTTAAGTGTGTTCTTACAAGGGAAACACACCGCACGACTGAAAGGGGTGCACGGCTAACTCCCGGCATTCATCATCTGACATTGAATTTCAACGACGCGCCGCTCCCATGCCGACTGGCATTACTTTCCTGCCTAGTCTGATAGGGGTCAAGGAACGTCTTTAGCCGACCACAGGATGCAACAACCTCTTGACCGAGTAGGATTCAGACACCCGGAAATCGTTAAAATTTGCTCCTTTAATCCAGCAACTTGAGCTTCTCAATGCCATCTTCCCCGAGCCTCATACCCATCCACTCGCTCATCGCCGTAGCATTAAGCTTCTTCTCGTAGAAATCAATAGATGGCTGATTCCACTGGAATACGATAAGATATCGGGTCCAATGGGTTCGAGGTAGCGGCAAATACCTTCAGGACAGACCAATCCAACCTCGCACATTCCTGAGACCCCATTAAACGTTGGCTAAGTCCATTCGAGCAAGTTCATCACACCTTTTCCTGAGCAACCTCGCCCAGCTTGCGAAACAACGCCTTGCCCACTCCCAAATTCCTGTACTCGGGCTTGACATACAGATCTTCCAACTGCATCCCAGATTTCATCAAGTATTATGAAGCAGGAAATGAGTTAGGACCCACATAAAGACCGGGCCTTCCTGTCCACGTCGAGAAATTGAAAAAGTACAACGCAAGCCCGATCGGCCCCTTGCCGCTGTCTGGATGACTGGAGGGAGGGAACGCCAGCAGAGCGTGAGCATAAGGCGTTTCCCCGAATAGGTTCTTTTTCAACTGTAAGGTATCCGGGCATACTTTCAGTCGGTAGAATCACGGTGGGCGACGCAAGACATACAAGCTCAGGCGTAGCCTTAGCTGAATCCTTTGCTTTCTCATATTCCGCCTGCGGAACCCGTTTGCTCGTTAGCTCAATCATCTGAGGAATTGGCAGTTCAATAGGCGATGACGAACGTACCAGGTCAACAATTAGTTGTAGGATATCTTTCTGCAGATCAATAGAGTAGATCAATGGGGCCGGGAAACATCACCCAGGGCGGAAAGATAGGGCGAAACGTACAATGTCATCGAGTGTCGCGTGGCGAATAACAACCTCCTGTCTTTTTTTCTCTCCAGAACCAGAGCCCATGGTGGGAGAAAGACCAAAGGAGCCAAGTAGTTACCAGCAGTGGAAATGATTGCCAAGCGCCAAACAAACACAGAAGGCGCCTGTTGACAAGCTAGACGGTCAACGCGCCACACCCGAGTAAGATATCGATGAGATATAAATCCTTTATCCCAGCCGCACTCTGCGCCAATATGCACATGTCGCGTCAGAGTGATTGATGGCCAAAGTCCCGTGAATTCGTCTTCATTTCCCAAACACATGGTCAGTCGCATCACCGTGGGCACGAGAAATTGCACCTGGCTCATTCTTCGCCCAGGAGTAACACTTCCACTTTCCTCGTGAAAAAATACCCCACCCAGGTGAACGTATGCGAGCGTGCTAACGTCGGGGGTGCCACTAAATGTCCATCTTACACCTAGTAATGAACGCAATAAATATATTAGTCAACAGGAACTGACGGTTGGGCATATACGGAGGCGTTTGGCCAAATTCCATACATATAGTACGCGAAGGATTTATATGATATCAGTCTCTGATAAAACAATATAGCGAAGGCGAAAACTCGACTGGAGGAGGATAGACGTGGGCCATTAACCCCAACGCATAGCAAGCTGGCAGTAATCGACCCTGCCCTTAATCTTCGACCGTCTCACGTTGATGGCTATTGTCAAACCGCAGGGCTGAAATACTCCTGCTGTTCAGGCTCGGATCCGTCAATCCGCAATTGGCTTTTCGGAGGTTAATAATCCAACGTGTTCCCTATTATTAAGTCCAATCAACTATGATCTTCGCCTAGAACAACGGAATGCCTTACTAAAATGCATTGTAAGGCCTGACCCCATCTGTAGAGGGTGTTTAGTTCTGCTCTGGAGACATGACGCGACATCTTACGTTATGGTAGCGTTGTACAGCAAGTAGTTGTCCGGGGATAGAATTGACGAAAGTAGGTTCGAAGTTACTATAGCTGACGTGCCAGCATGTCATTGGTTTGTCATAGGGTAGTATGTTAGAAGAGACGTGTTGCAATCAGGTGGAATTCTCCACGGACCAAACATTCTATTGAGCTGAGTGAGTCCCGTCCTGTGTGGCTATGAGAATATGCTCACGGTAAGAAGAATAGAGTCCCATCGCAATAGAAATTCCAAAGAATAGGTGTAAGACGCGGGATCTGCGTTATTCTCTGCCACCAGGACTCGTATGCTCGTTCGATGTTTTGCATAAAACGAGATAATTTGAACATCGTGAGCAATACCGCAAGACCTAGGATGATATTCGATTCGGCTTGCTATATTGGAAAGTGCTTCACAAACTCATGTTGACAACAGCACATGCACTTGCATGAATGTGAGCAAAAGACGATAAGAGAAAGCATGAACCTTACCCGAAACCTATCAAGGACACAAGCGAGATGTCGGTGTAGATTTGGGGATTATCGCTATAGCAATCGTGGAAAGGAAGGGGACCTGTAGAGTATTTCCAATTGATGATGTTGAAACTAACGAGGCCGGCAATATAAAACTGGAAGAGGTCAAAGAATCGTGACGGGGGTGAATAGGCATACGTACTAAGAGCTCAACTGGCACAGTCTCGAAAGTTGGGCGTGGGCGACATTTGGTGTAAAGAGAAAAGACATACCGGCTGTACCAAACCATAAGGTGAATGTGACTGAGAGGGAAAAGGTTAAATAGGAGGGATTTCTGAGTGGAAACCGAAAATACCTTTGCGATTGAAACCCCATATTGCACACAACCTGAAGAGCAGGGGTATTCTCATGGCGTAAGTTGCAAGAGCGCTGCTACTGGAAAAAAGTCATTCTCGGTCAGGTAGTCCGCAAAATCAACGACGAACTGGGCCACTACGAAGTAGAGGGCAGTGCATCTGGGAATATAGGGAATATTTGGAATCCAAGTTAGCGAGGATGGTTACAGTTCATGCGGTGAGGCTGGAAGTTGGCCTTACGTCTGGTGTGATGGGCAGGGGGGTCAGAGATCTTCGTGCTCCGTTCGAAGCAAACTTACTGGCACTGGGATGTTAGCTGACCCAGACACTGGCAGTGGAAATCAGCGAAGAATTTATGCACAGATATGATAGCTCCATTTACCCCAGAGTGAGGCTCTGAATACGTCAGTTCAAGTCCTGGCAGGCTGTCTCTGACTTACATAAGGAATAGAAGTGTCCCAGCTTGAACCTGCAGATAGAGGGCCTTCATGGTCCACTTAGAATTACTGAATGATCAATTTTGAGGCCTGAACAGATCTTGATAACGGGGATTGATGTTACCAGTAAAGATGATCCACAGCTTCTGGCAGTTGTAAAAGCATATCATAAGTAACAAGTACCAGGGCGGCCACTGATCCAGGTTCAATGAGCAATAACATTGAGAGGTAAGGTTGCTCACTGTTGTTAAAGGATACTTTAAAGGCAAGAGAGGCATCTTCGACGAAGTCCGCCGCAGATAGTGTTTGGCCGGACATGACAATGAGTTTAGGAACAGTGGGGGATGTTGAGAGTAACCAATTCGCTCGAGCTAGTTTATCTTGTTTCAACTTTGGCCGATGAAGTGTTATTAATGGCATAAAACACTGGCTTGGGTTGGACTCGGCATCGACTTCGCTTAACCTCAACTTAGTTGAAGGCTAGATTGAGCTGCCTCACATAGCAGACCCGGTGTTCAGAGTGCAAGTCGGGCTATGTCTCTTTTTTGTTCAATGGCTCCCGTTACAGATAACTTTATACCGTTATGTTCAATGCGAATCCTCTACCATTTTGCTATTGTGACTTTGAGAATCTTGTTCACCATTGAAGGTAAAAGAGCGCCCTCACCTCACTTGTTAGGTGCACCCCTGCATGGTTCACAGGGCAGGGAAACAGCAAATGGGGAGGCTTAGGGAGCC
This sequence comes from Podaxis sp. C-F-101400, assembly GCA_018524895.1. Lineage (NCBI taxonomy): Eukaryota > Fungi > Basidiomycota > Agaricomycetes > Agaricales > Agaricaceae > Podaxis > Podaxis sp. C-F-101400. The sequence goes on along the minus strand of JAEUWR010000660.1, from coordinate 60,870 downwards.
ATGGACTTGGCACTTGTGTTGACGCTGCAGTTCAGGAATATCATGCTCCCGAACTGGAGGTCCGTCTAGAAGGAGGCTGAGTCACACTGCTTTGGTTATCAGCTATATAAGAAATTTACTTGAACTGGAACAATGACGCAGAGATTAGTTGCCTGCTTTAGCTAGCGTTGTTGTCTCTTTGTGCCATACTTCTTTACCGCACCAGAAACACTCTCTTAGACTGCCACCTATTCCTGTATTCATCATCACCACACATAGCCCAGTGCATCATATAGACATCATCTGCTCTGACTTCTAATCAGTTATGCAGTCCGCGGTTGGACGGACTAGATCATTCGCCGACGAGTGCGCTGCGGAACAGGATTAGCTTCAGAGATCGAAGTCGTCAATGCACCACTTCCTCCGCAATTCCATTCCTCATCCTCCTGCCTCACTTGATGCCTCAACCAAGCTACGCCGAGTAGCCCGATCTATTGGAAGAGATAGTGCTATCAAACACGGAATGTATCAAGGCCCAGCGACTTACCATATGACACTGGCGTATGCCGACAGGGAATCGGTAAGAAATTTGCCATTTTTCCATTTATGCCCGGAAAATAGTTTTTTATAATGTCCCAAGTATCGCTGAGCCTAACCTGCCACCCCGGGGTGTTCTTGTCTGGGAATGGTCGTATAGGGGATATCGGAGCCAGAGCAGGGTTATAAGCGACGTCGGTGTGTCTGGATATCAGACCAGGTTCCTAAAACTAATATGTATCAGGCTCGTCGAACTTCCTGGCTGTTATGTTCGCATCTGTATACTAAGGCTCGTAACGGAAGGATCCTTAAACTGTCAGATGAAAGAATATACATTACAGTCTGCAGACGAAGTGGTGTTGACCTCTAATTCTGTGCAGCGTTCTCCGCCACATATTGAAATCCTTGACTGGTTCCAGATTTTTAGCCCTGGACTTCTCGTGCTGGACCTCTCATTAGGATTCAGCGCCACCGCTCAATTCTGTTGCGACCGACAATTTTAACTCATAAGTCTATTTGTCTGTTGGTCAAGGATATCCACGAGGGAGACGCCTGATGAGACAAAAATTCCTGGTGCACTCCCACAAAATAAGATACGCGATGTTTGGAATGGACATTAACAGATGCCTCCGATTAGGATCGCGCTGGAGCTCACAGAGGAAAGATATTTCTGGGTGTTAGCAGTATAAGGAAACACATTGAAACAAAACGACAAATCTGGATCCCTCCTGTGCCCATAAAATCGAGACGTCGTCCCATGGGGGAATATAAAGCGTCGGTATCTAGGGAATCCTCACGCGGATCCGTTACCCCAAATATTATACCCCGTCATAGCTCGCACCTCCACCCTCGAACATTCACTACCCGGAAAAGAGTGAAGGTAAAAAGCACTCACCTTGTGTAAACGAACAACGATAGGTACTTTCTTTAGTTTGTCATTCTTCCTCGCGGCAACTCCGATAGAGAGAATACTCAGGATTTCTCTGACATCCGCGATGTGTATACTGAGATCTGCGAGACGGAAGGTCGCGGAGAATCAGTTCACGGGTTTGCGGAGTGGCAAGAAGTCCAAGACACACCTTTGCTTTCCTCATCGCCTTGCAAGTCGGACCCATCCACACCTGTCGATCGACTTGTCAATTCGTGCGATGATTATGACCCTAGCACCAATTGCTTTACCAATTCTGACTGATTCCTGCAAGGGTTGGATGAAGAACTCCCGGAATCGTCTCGCCATCGCATCGTTGACAATTGTTTTGTCGCTGGAAACTCTCTTGTTGACTAAGTCGTGGTACTCCAGGAAATCAGTGAGCGAGCCAGTACGCGAGGGAAGCGAAGAAACGCCTATCGTGGTCTCGACCATTGATCGAGAAGAAAGCAGTAGTCTGCCTGAAGCTTTGAATTTCTCCGCACCGGTCTGAGCCAAAGCGGATTTCCCAACCCCAACTGGCCGTTCCTCCAGAATAATGTGAACTGACTACCATTTATCCCTACGATTCGGGCGTCGAATAAAATAGGCATCTCCAGGTGGTGGAAGAAGCTAGGCCGTACGAAACATGTACTCCGTGAATCAACATGTCCGGCACTTGCTTGTTTATGCATGACCAGCTGCCACTGCCGAAGACATACCACTAGATCAATTCCGAGGAGACTCGACCCTGAGGAGGGCGAGGACCAACCATGACCCACCCACTGGCCACAACGCTTATTTTCTCAAACTGACTCCCTTTCTATGTTATTCCCAAACTTTACCCATGATTCTATGATTCTATGATTCTTTGACTATGACAATTCGCAGTAACAACACGACACATTTACATCAGTATAACCCGTAGATTTCTCACTTCAACCGGACTACTCCACACACCACCTCAGAACCCTTATATTTACTTAGATCTGCCGAGGGGCGTAGTTACCTAGTACGCGCCCACCGCGTCTTAGCAGTTAGTTTGCTTGTAGCGGTATAGAAATGCAGAATACAACAACAACAGCATGACCAGCTGAACGATAGTTCCGTTGTCTAGCAACGCCACCACCATCACATCATCGGATGCCCCAAAACTATAGATTGTCGCACCTTGTTTCGAGTAATGGGTGCTGCGCATCAATATTCTCAATTTCCTCGTGAGAGCACTCAGTTCGGGTAGACGTGTGCGAGCGTGTAACGTCCAGCTACACTGAAGTTCGGTCCTACAACCTCGCAGTAAACGCAATAAACAATAAATAGAAAAGAAAAAAACCATAAAATCCAGAGAAACGGTAGTAGAGACAGGACAACAGCACTGGGACGGACTGAGAACTGATATACCGAGGCGGTCATGGGGACTTATAACGACAGAGACTTCCATCAACGGGAGCTGAGGTAGGTTGCGGGAGGCGAACCACCTAAATATTATCTGCCTAGTGGTCGTACAATAAAATTCTAAATACTCGAGGTCAGGAATAGAGGCCTTAGCGAGACCACGCACAACCAGGCTTTTACCTCCACACTCGCTTTCAAGTGAACTTAAAGAACATTCGGACGACGACTGGATTTGTAAAAGAGTCAACAGGAATGAAATGGGTGTGTATACATAATCTAAATGCATTTGGGTACACTACACTCGGGTACTACGCAAGTATTTCAATTTCCGATGACACAAGAACACAAGGAAAGTCGAAAACTCGACCGTCGGAAGACAAGCATGAGCCATTAACCACAACACAATGCTGCAGAAAGCCAATATTAACCTTATCTGTCCTTCAATCTTCGACCGTCTCGCGTTGGTGGTCATTTGCAAACTGTAAGGTTGTCATGTTCCTCCAGGTCGTGGTTTCTGTCAGATGGCAATTGGCTCTTCGTAGGTTGAAGATCATTCGTGTCCCCTATTATGGTTGAATCAGCTATACTTCTCGTTTAGAACAACTGAATGTCCTACTAAAACACATCCCAAGACTTGATGCCATCTGCAGAAGGTGTTAGTTTGCACTCTGGCAAAATGGTGCGGTGTCTTACACCGTTACAATACCGTAGACATTGTAGTTGTTGTCCCGGAATCGAATTACAAGAACCATTTCCAAACTTGCTAAAGCTGATATCCCAACATGTCGTTAGTTTGTAATTAATTGGAGTTGTAAGTCAGAAGAGACGTTTTAATCAGGTGGAATTCTCCACAGACCAAAAATCCTATTAAGCAGAGTGGGTCCTCGCCTTGCGTGATTATGAGAATACCCTCACGGAAAGAAGAGTAGAGTTCCATCGCGGTAGAGACTCCAAAGAGCAGGTGTAAAACGCCGGATGTGTGTTAGTCTGGACCGCAGGGATTCATGTGTTTGGCGAATGTCTCGCAAAGAACGGGACAATTTGAGCAGTGTGAGAAATACCGAAAGGCCTAGGATGATGTTAGATTTCTGTCTGCTATTATTGAAAAGTGCTTCACAGACTAAGGTTGGCAAGAGTACATGCACTTATATAGTTGTAAGTGAAGGGCAAAAAGGGCAGGGATGAGCCTTACTTGGAACCTATCAGGATAAACGTAAAGGCATAGAATTGCGAATCATCAACGGGGCAGTCATGCAGAGGAGAGGGTCCAAAAGGGGCGTTGAGAACTAAGATGTCGTTTCCGATGGTGACAACGGTAGCAACCTGGAAGAGGCCAATGAGACCCGACACAAAGAGTGTGAATAAACCTACGCACTGTAAATTCAACTGGCGCAGTCTTTAAGCTGAGTGACGCTTGTTGCAAAGAAAATGACGTACCAAATGTACAAAACCATAATATGAAAGTCACTGAGTACAATAGCTCAACAGGAGGGATTTCTGAACAGAAACCAAAAGCACCTTTGCGACTGAAGCCCCACAGCGCACACAACCTGAGAAGTAGGACTATTCTGAAGGCAATCATTGACGAATTGGCACTGGGAAAGGTCATCCTTAGTTAAATGATCTAGAAATTGAATAACGAACATTGTCATTATGAGGTAGAGGACGGAACATCTGAGGAATATAGAGAATAATTAGAGCCTGAGTCAGCAAAGATCGTTACAATCCACGTCGTTAGCTTGGAAACTAGCCTCACGTCTGGTGCGATAAAGTAGGAGGTCAGTGACAGCCATATTCAGTTCGACGTGAACGCACTCACTGGCATTGGGATGTTAGTTGTCTGTGCCACTAAGGACGTGAATTAGTGGAAATAGTATGTATGTGCAGATATGGTGGCCGTATTTACACCAGAGCGCAATTCTGAACGCGAGTTAGTTCAAATCCCAGTGATAGATTTCTGACTTACACAACATATAAAAATGTCCCAGCCTGAATTTGTAGACAGAGGGCTTTCATGGTCCACCTAGAATTGCTGAACGATTGGGATCAGCTTTGAGCGCAGACTATGAGAATGATATCAATGTTACCGATAAAGATGGACTACTTCCGGAAGTTCTAGAAGCAAATCGTAGGAAATAAGTGTCAGCGCAGCCGCTAGGCCAGGTTCAGTGGCGACGAATATTCGAAGTCGAGGGGTGAAGCTGCTTACTATAACTCCAGGATGCCTTCAAAGCATAAGAGAAATCTTGTTCAACCCAGTCTGCCATAATTTCCGTTTGGCCGGCCAAGACAACGAGTTCGGAATGAGTTTAGAAGTACTGGGAATGTTGAGCGTAACCGATTCACCTGAGCCCATTTATCTCATCTCAGCTTTAACTGATAGCACATTATTAGTGACAATCACACAGATGGAATGATGCCGCACAAATTAGTGCCTCTTTTAGTCAGCGGTGTTGTCTCTTCATACCATACTTCTATACTTCATGCGAAACACTCTCAGACCGGCAGCTATTCCTGTATCCGCGATCACCATAGTCCAACAGTTCAGAGGTATCATCGCTTCTGCCTTCTGATTGATGGTGAACCTCGGATTGGTATCCGCGGACGAGCGTATCATATAGCAGCATTCGTCTCACCCAACCGAAGCCGTTAATGCACTACTTCCTTAACTATTCCGTTCTTCATCATACTACCTCGCTTGATACTTCATACGAGGTATGTCGAGTGACCTGATTTATCGGTCAAGGTGGTGAAGTCGAGGACTGGAAAGAGAATACTTGTCCAACACACAGTATAACAACGTCCACCAGCCTGTCATATTGGGCTTTGATTTTCTTGATTGTCGCCGAAAGATATACATGGTGCATGATGCCCAGTGTTCAATGCGTATATCTTGGGGACCTACGAGACGGAGTACGCCGTGTTTACGTATGCAACTCCAGACAAATCATCATTCGATGTCTACCACTCAACTCGATTGCGATAAATCGGCAATCCCGACTTGTGAATCTACTTGTCTGTTGATCAGGGACATTTACGAGGGGGACGTCCAATGGGGTGAATTTGCTAGCCTCTTCCCTGAACGAGGACATGGTACGAAGTGCCTGGAATGGGATTAAAAGGGTGCCTCCAAGTAGAATCGCGCTGGAGTCCAGAGGAAGGGTATTTCTGGATATTAGTAACATAACGAAAGCATTGAGACAAACAACAAATCTGGATCCCTCCCGTGCCCGTAGAATCAGGATGTCTCGTAGGGAGATATAATAACGTCGGTGCCCAGGGAATTCTTGTACAGAGCCACTCCTGCAAGTGCTATACCCCGTCATAGCTCGCACCCCCAGCCTTGAACATTCAATCAACACACGGCCCGAAAAAAAAGAGGGTAAATGCCCACCTTGCGCAAACGAATGACGATGGGTTCTTCCTTCAAATCATCTCTCTCCCTCGCAGCAACTTCAATAGAGAAAACCCTCAAGACTTCTTTGACATCTGCTGTGTGTACGGAAATCTACGAGAAGGAAAGATCGTGGAGGATCAGATCGTGAGATCGCGGAGAGGAAGGTGAGATCAAGAAGCCAAGACGCACCTTTGCTTTCCTCATCACCTTACAGGTCGGACCTATCCACACCTGTCGGTTGGTGTCAATTTACATCCGTGCGAGAGCAGTCAAGGGTCACCAGGCAATAGGGATCGCCAGCGTCATCGCAGTGAGGCCGTATGTCAACGAAAGCACCATCAAAAGAAAATCACGGAGTCCAAGCAACCGGAAGGCACCGACGGCCGACGGAAAGAAGTTCGAACGGGGTCAAGGAGAGGGATCAACTAAAGTCCTCCTGATCGATGGTAAGGAAGGACGGACCACAAGGACAAACTTTTCTCTGATAGACTCCTTGTCGTTGGAGTATTTGACTCTTACATACGCGAAAGAAGCCTTGGAATCATCGAGGTTCTCCTTGAGCTCGGGGAGACCGCCAGAGCCAGTGCTCGTGAGCTTCAGCTTGTCGGAACGATCAGATTCGTAGTCAAGTAGCAACCAGTTGGTCTCGTTCTTGTCATCGCGGACGTTTCCATACGCTAGGAGAGAAAATAAGCTTCTGATAGGTGAAAGGGAGGTAGGACTAACCCTCGGCAATAGCTGGGTCTGACACGTCTGCCATGGTAGAAACTATATAGGTTTAAGTTGGATAGGGGTGGTCACTTCAACACTTCAATTCTGTCTGATCACCGGCAATTGCCGCGTCATCCTGAACGCCGCAAAATTAAATATTTTCGAATTTTCCCCTGGATCCAAATCCAATGGCGTCGCGTGCCCTGTCGTCTATACGCGCCCTCCGCCACTTCTCTACACAACCGACATCCCCAGCAACTGTTTCTGTCGAAGCTCGTCGTAAATGGGGTCTTGGCGGCTTACCACCCCCGCGCTCTATCCTTAACGACGATTCCATCCCAGTCGACCTCTCCGAAGACGATGACATCGTCAACGGCTCACGACCAAACACGCCGCCTCTTCACCTCCGTCGTCCACCTACATCGCCCATTCCAGCTGAATGGAAAGCCCACCGTCACGCTATCAAACGCACATTTCCAAATGGTTGGTCGCCACCTCGGAAACTCTCTCGAGAAGCTATGGACGGACTGCGTGAACTGCACAAACTTGACTCTGAGAAATTTTCGACACCGGTACTAGCGGAGCGCTTTAGAATTAGTCCGGAGGCTGTGAGGAGGATCCTGAAGAGCAAGTGGGAACCCTCACCGGAGAGGAGAGCGCAGTGGGCCATGAGGCAGCGTAAGTTGAGGGACGAGAGGATCGAGCACAGGAGACAGACACGGTTGAAGGAGAGGGAGGAGGCTGAGGAAATTTTGCTTGCGAAACAATTCAGCGGTGGTTTGTCGCTCAAGGGTTGAAGCTTTTGAAGTTTTGCTGTCCCGTGTGTATACCCACCTGCTTAATACTTATTCACCCCTTCCTCAACATGTTTTTGTCACCGCATACACTGATAGCTACATTCGCCATTGTACCATATCTTATTGCTTACAACATTTACTATCTAACACTACTATGTAATCGTCCAGCTACAACTACTTTTACGTTAGGCGAATAAGGATAGGGGATAAATAACACCGAATCCTAAAGCATGTGGCATAAATGAACATGAAATGAACAGCGGAAGAGGAAAAAGCGAACAGAAAGAGTACAGCAAAAGGCAAAGTCAAGCTAAGAGTGAAGCGGACAATGAAAACGAGTGCGTCTAGCGCACCAAAGCACAGTCCGGGTACATGTCATATCGAAAATAAAAAGTGTGCAACCACGGTCCAAAATTTCAACGAAGAAAAAGTCGGGGGCAGAAGCGTGAAAGTGTCCAATGCCAAACGAAGCATTCACAACAAAGCACTGTCCTTCCTTTCAAAGCCCAAGTAAAACGAACCTTTCGGTGGCCTGCACAACAAGATATCATTCCAGTTCGGCCTGGGCAAATCACCCATATGCTTTCCGTTCTTATCCACGATATCCAGATCAAACCCGAGCACGAACATCGAGAGGAGAAGCTTAAGCTCAACCTTTGCAAGACGCGTACCCAGACAGGCACTCTTCCCTGTAAACGGTCCGATCATCAGCCTTAAATCCACTGGTCATAGCAAACAAAGCACTCACCTGCACCCCAACCAATGTAGCCAAACGGTATCTCCCTCTCCGCCTTATTCTTCTTCTCCTCGCCAGACTCGTCCAACCACCTCCCCGGATCGAACTTCCATGCATCTTCATAAATACTTTCATCCAGATGTATGTCGGAGAAGGGATACACCACATATGCCCCGCTCGGCACCAACTTTCCATCAATATAGAACTCTGGCCCAACGTTCCTCCTCATTGCTGTATGCGGTTGCGCGACCCGCAACGTTTCTTTGATCAAAGCATCGAGGACAGGCGTAGACGACTCCCAAATTTCAAGTGGAATCTGTTTAAGAGTCTGCGAAATGCTGTGGAGTTGTGTCGGCGCGGGTGCAGGCGCAGATGACGATTGTGGAAGTCCCGACGGATCTCGAGCGTTCAGATTCATAGCAGGTTGTGCGACCGGTACCGGCCCCGGCTTCATACCAGCGGCAATCGCATCCTTCCTCCTCCGTCCGCCAAGACCCAATCCTTGAAGGCTCGCTGGTCCAGTGGTAACCCTACCCTCTTCCATCTTCTCAATTTCATACCTTTCGCTATCGCTATCGGGAAACCCAACACGAACAGCACCCTCGTATTTCTCCTTCAAATTGCTTCCAGATCGCAGCAGCTCTACAGTCGAGTCCTGATCTAGGTCCACATCCGACCCGGAATTACATCGCTTGCGCTTATGCGAGTTATGTGAGGTAATGGATGAATGTGAGTCCCTTCTTTGTGGTGTTGATGGTGATGTCCAGGGTGGTAGTGGGAATACAGAGGAGGATAACGGGGACGGAGAAAGAGGAGAAGTTGGGGCCCGTGTGGCTGGAGAAGAACACGATGTGACAGGGACGATTGTGGGGGGCTTGACGGTGGCTGACCGGGTAAGGGAGGCAGAGGGGTGAGACGCCACTTGAGACGAAGGACGAAGAGGGGGCCAAGTATGAGCGCGAGAAGGCTGGCTTGAGGATGCAGAGGTTCGGAATGACGGTGCGAGCACCGAAGCGGGCGCAGATGCAGACGCAGGACCGGAAAACCTCACGTCCGTGTGCGTCGCGACGAGCTCTTCGACCTCAGCCCTAGCCTTCCTTGCCCATTCTGGATGACTCGCTAGGAATGTCACTAGCCAAGATCCTTCAGAGTAAAAATATATCAGTCCACCGTGACGGAGACAAAACTTAACCGAATACAGCTAAGAAAAGGAAAGTGCAGGAAAAGAAGACAAGAAAGAGAAGAAGGCTCCGCCAGTCGGGCGCACATGGACACCGACAGAAGGCCCCTCTGGCACCGCCAGTGTAATGCTCCATTAGAGCATCACTTCGTCACCGACCTTGTCGCTCCTGGGAACCTTCGGAAGTTAAAACCACAAACTTCGGTTCTGAAAAGGCGCTATTCCAAAAAAGATCAAGCGCCATCTGCCCACCCATCAGGATCTCACTTCCAGAATCCCGAATCCCGAGTCCCGAGTCTCGTTCCCCATATTGCCGTTGTGGGAAACAAGGAACCAGGGGAGAAACTTATTTGTTATGTTCGAAATGGCATAGCGAGGCACCGACGACTCCGATCAACAAAAACAAAGAACAGGGGGGGACGAGGGAAGTGAGGACAATGGAGGCGCAGGCGGGAAGTGCGGAACGGATATTGCAAGACAAAGAAAAAACGAGGAGAACAGACGTAAGAAATGAAAGACTTACCTGATGTACCCGTCGCCCGCGCTCCAGCAATCAATAGACCCATGATAAACTGTAAGGTCGAAAGGGGTTAATCATCCTGACACACCAAGCAAGCACTCTTGACGTCAAAAAACGCGCGCAGCGCACGCCAGAGCCACGACACAGTCGAGCAATAATTAAGAAACGTCACTCACACCAACGACAGCGATCGTATCATCTCCCGTATCCAACAATAGCTGCATCGTGTCTTGCGGCTTTTCGCCCTCCCCAATCTTCGTCAACAGCTCCTGCCGCTGCTTAACGGCCTTCACAAGAATATCATAGATCTCCTTGGTTGACCACAGCTTGCTCACCATCGTCCAGGATGGGAGCCATGGCAATAAAATAGTAGCGGGCGTAGTCCCCAAGTCGAGTTTATCGTACAATTTCTTGATACGCGAGACGAGCTCCAGGTCGTCGGCAATTTCCCCGCAGGATAGTGCGCGCATTGTCGTTTGGAAGGTGAGCTGTATTCAATACCGTCCGGTTGACATCGTAGGAAATCGAAGATTAGTCGGTGGGGTGCATTTCGGAGCAGGAGAAATTGACGGTAAAACCCAGGGAGCCGGTAGCGACAGAACACGCCAATGGGGGATTGCCGTTAGACCAATGAGATAGCCCCGGTAGAGAAAAGAATCAAAATAGACGCAGGAGGGTCACGATCATCAGATTGAAACCCAATCATTAAAACAACGTGGTCGAAACGAAAAGCCCGTTGTTTTGATTCAATTCAAGGCCGAGGACAAACCCGTTCAAGGTTGGCATAAGGCGCGCAGTGAGTCAGAGAACGTGGCTTTCGTCAGAAGATGCGAAGCTGATGTCGTAGATAAAAATACCGACCTCGTATATTTTTTCAAACGGGTCGAATTTCCCGGATGAGCCCCATCTCTCCATCACCCTCCGAGAATCTTCCAATAAGTGAGGAAGTACTAGAAACACAAAAAAGATGATAAGGTCAGCAGTTCGACCATACAGCACAGAATAGTTGAATAAATAACGAGTGAAAGCATGAAAGGTTACCGTCGGGGAGTGGATTCGGCTTGATTGCGCTGAAGCTCCCCGAGGTAATAATCATAGGGTTCAAGAACAGTGGAAATGGGGTATAAAAGTCACAAGGAAAGAAAGGCGGGTAAACCGTATGAGAAAGAGTGGACTCACAAGTGCTCAGATGTCCACCCCGCTGAGCGGCGACTACTCGCTTGTGAATCGCAGCAATACGCCGAGTCTGCAGATCTGTCGTAACTCCGCTCACGTTGGGAATCTGTCATGTCAGTACAAGGAACAGATTTCGTATCAGCGTTGACAAGATGTCCCGGTAGTGCGAAACAGTGCGAGAAAAGATAGGGATACTTACGGCGCCGGACAAAATCCTAAACCCCTCTGTCAAATCCAGACCCTTGGCCCCAAAGAACGCCTGTCGACCGCTCTCCCCGGAAACCACAATCACCGTATTCTATTTGAATCACCAGCAATGATGGAAAGCGACAGAGGATGTTACACGCGATTGACACAGAACAGACAGGCGATAGAGTCGGGAGGGAATCGTGCGTTGCCGATTCAACCGCAACCCAGACGACGACCACACCGAACACACACCGTCGCCACACCATGGCATGCACAAAAAATAGAAATAACCGCGCAATTAGCACAGCAACAAGAAAAGAAATAGAACGGTCAGCAAACGCCACGGAGTGAAGCGAAAGAGACTCACCCTCAAAAGCTTGAATTGAAATACACTCTGTCCGGTGGCCTGAATTCCCCAGTTGAGGAAATCGTACCTCCTGCGATAGAATGGGATTATGTGAGAGAGTGATAGTCCAGGCAGAGACATCGGGGCATCTGCAGCATCTTTCTGGAAGGCGGATGTAATGAGGATGATCGAGAGGAATGTTATTACGGCCACTGTAAACTGTGTCGCAAAACCCGCGGAAAGGAACGCAGTTGCAGCAGCTTGCAGTCCAATGGCGTACGGCATGGCCGCCAGTAGCTCGCAGGCAAAGTAGCTCGAGTGAGTTATACGCTTCACACAAGGAGTATCAAGAGGAAGAGGTGTTAAAAGGTGATCTAAGAGCTTGAGAGTTGGACGTCAACAGGCGTGAAACTGAGAAGAAAGCAAATATACATACGTGGGTACGAGGAGAGCAGTGATTTAGAGAGACGTCCTAAGGAGGTGGGGGTAGAAAGGCCGGAAGTGAAGAGGATGATATATAGTGAGGACCAGCCAAGGAACGGGTCGGCAAAGGAACAAGGTGTGGACTTGAAAGGTATTTTATAGCCCTGCGCATCGAGCGACCGGAGGAAAGGAAATCAAAGTGTCAGCAGTGACCGGTAAGATTCTCATTTCGGTCATGCACCCTGGTGGACGGAAGCGGAACAAAATCGGGAAGGAGGGGGAGGATCTGAAGGGATGGCAGTGAAGTGAAGCATTACAGGAGTGACAGACGCTCAACGTTGTCTTCTTGCTGTGGCTTTGTGACCCCCCTTATCATCAAGAGGTCGGTCCCGAGATGAAGGTCACTATGAAGCTCTCACCTGTCCAACACGTGGTGTATGCCGCTTGTCATCCCACCTGCCACCCATCCACCCCGCCGCTTCCTGTGCAACACCTATTCTTCTACAGCGTTTCACGTCCACTAACCTTTTTTCAAAACCTCGCGCGACCTCGCTCCATACCGTCGACTCTTCTCTTCTTCTCTTGCCGGCGATTCCGTGTTCTTAGCACGGCATTAAGTCATATGCCCAGCCTCAGGACTACAGCAGTCACAGCTTGCTCATGATGAAATCATGAGAGCTTCATCACACCCCCACAGGGGCATCACACGTCCCCCCGTCCTGTTCCAATGGACTCATCGATCCCACGTTGTGACGGACCCTGGTGGTGTGAACTATCGCTTCGCTTTCTTGTAGAACGCTCATGGTGTCAAAATTTCGTCCAGAATAGATCTGAAGAGGCGGAGCCCGGTGCATGGGAGGACCCCAAACAGGGCACGGCATGATCAACTGATCTATCGTCGATCTCCCTCCAAACCACTCCCGCCTAACCATATCCAGTAATTTACCAATAACTCTATCCATTCTCGTACACCACTCTATTCCAACGTTAATTGCCTTGTTTCCTGTCACTGAGGATACGTTTGTACAGCGGAAGTCGTCATTCGGGCGGCTCTACAGGAAACAGCCGTGCAGGTCACACTTCGGCACCCAGGCTTCAGGCATCTGGATATCAATCACTGTCAGACGGCTTACACTATACCGCCAGGGAAACACATGTACTCTCGGTACTCGCCCATGGTTCTGATTTCTGCCACATCAAAGAACAAGTTCTCTGTTTTGTTTTATTTTCGGAGGGGCCTAATGCACATGCAATCACGTCCTACAAAGCTCCGGTGCCGATAAGCGGTGTGCGAATGCGATAACAACGCTTCGATAATGGGCGAGTGCTGCCAAAATGACACAGACGTGGAAAATCTGGTGTGACGCGAAGAAGTAATCGAATTTTCCTGGTGCCAGCCGCTCCGGAATTCGATTCGCGCTTTTTTGGTGTATGGTGAGCGATGACGGTAACAAATACAGAGGCGAGGGAGTAATTGACGTTAATGAAATGTCCATTGAAACGGAACGTCCACGTCCAAGACAACACGACACGGGAACGGCATAAAAGCGTTCATGTCGGAAATGGGGTGAAGTTAAACTTAGAATTGGATGACTTACTATAGTAACGCGCCTGCGATATACAACGCCGCAGACGTCAACAGCCATCCTAATCCCATGTCCGCGAGTAGCTCGTGAATCCCATGCGTTGCGATGAGGTGCGACACAGGCACCATTCCAGAAAGGCCTAAGCCAATGAAGACGGAGGTTCGGGCTCCTCGATGCGTCGGTTTCGAGTATTCTGGATTCAGCACAATGTACGCAGCTCCTAAGTTCCGCGACACGCGCCGATCACGATGTTAAACGACCGATGCAGATCCCCAAATTAGACTCACCGAGACCCGCAAGAGAAATCCCTGCGAGATAGAAGGCTGTCAAATGGGCATGACAGAAGAAGCCGTAGTATATCGCGGGATAAAATGACCCCACTGTAAGGATGATTATTCCAGAGTAGTCGTAAGCATGGCAACGGGTGGCAACCTTAATTCACAAGGAATAAGTAGAAAAAATGCGGCTAGCATGCTAACATGCATACCTTTTCCGAATGGCAACCTGAAGTATGATACAGCGCACTGGCGAATAAACACATGGCTGCAGACAGCAAAAAAATGAGGAAGACAGCGGAGTCGTGCCAGGTGGCGACCGAAGTGAAGGGCTTGATGTAAGAGCCGTAGAATGTGGCACAGAAATAGACAAAAAGGGCTGCGCCCCACAGGTGGGTGTGAATATTGACTGCGACGTCGAGAAAGGCATTCAACGTGTGGGAGCGGAATCAGGTATGAAAACCGTTACTTGTCTCGTTATGCAAATCTGCAATGGTAAGCGGAACAAAGGTCAAACGCGGAAGTGGAGCTGGAGGTAGTAAAGACACTCATACATGCATACACAGATTTCAGGCAGCCTCTCCAATGATATTGCACCCTTGGTACGGGTCAGTGTGACCCGCGGTTCCGTTTCGACTGGCTGCGCTGGGACGTACCGCCTGTACCCATTCACGATGAACTCGTTGTCCTTCTGCCATTCCTCTAGCTCGTTCCAAGAAAGGGTACGAGACCGAGGTGCCCGTCCCCGTTTCTCGTGCAGTTGTGCTGATTTGAGGGCATTTCGGTGACGAAGGGAATGTATACTGGCTCCGGTCATGTTCTGGGCGAGATCTAAGGTCCGTAGAAGGATATATTACTGTCCTCCACTGGATCTGTGGGTGGGCGATTTTATCCCGTTTTTTGGTAAATGGAAGGCTGTTGAGAACGAGGTTGCGGTGATAGTATCAAAAATATTCGCCTCGCGCGTGACATCAGACTCACGGCCCGTGATGGCCGTCAACAACACGAGTCCGCTCGAAGTGTAGCGCTCATCCTCTATGATCATACCCCAGACTTGCTGTGAACTCCGGCTGAATAGGCTAACACGCAGACGTTGTATGTGACGCGTATCATCCCATGCGCTCTGCGCATGCTGCGCAACGTATCTATAGTATTGGCCTGGGCACAGGGAATGTTCTGAACACAGCGGAACCGACACCCTGTATAGACTCCGCGTATTGAACTCTTCTCGGCCATACGCTGTATAGTCAATTCTTTTTTCAGGACGTTTGAGCCTTCTTTGGTCTTCGTCGTTCATAACTTCTCCGAAGCTACCCACAAACATCAATGTGCCTTGGTGGCACCGATCTGAAGAACTAGAGCTTTCATAACATGCCGCAGTTGGTAATAATCACCCAGCGATTTGCGGGAAGGACCCCAATAGTTTATGCCTCGCACTCCGAAAGGGTCGCAAATCGTCCCTCTTGTCCGTCTGCGGCCACAACGTGTGTTGTGGTGTTTATAGACTTACGATAGCGAGTCTAGACGGGAATCCTCCTTTTCTCTCCAAGGTTCCTCCCGGTGACGGGGTCGACTAGGTCATTATTCTTCATCTGGTTCTAGACATACCGCTGGGCAGCTTGTGAAAATGGACTTGGAAAGAGAGATAACAACCGCGAAAGAGGTATGTGCCAACTTATCCAAAGTTATCCATGATCCAACTGTGACGTTTTCCTCTCCAAAACTTCTACGTCACCGCTGGTAATCCAGAATATAATGATACCGCCCGGTTTTCAGACTCAATCCCATTGCACTAATACTTGAAACAGCCAACAGCACATCACTGGACGTAATCCTACCATTCTCGACTTCCCCGTCTACCCTATATTATGTCTTCAGATTCGGGAAACAATCTTTCAAAATCAGACGAGCAGGTCATAAGCGAGGCCGAGCAGAACCTGAATTCGCGTCCCATGGTGCAAGGAGACGTACGCAAAGGTGCTGGTCGTCCTGAGCAAAGCTCCACAGGTGAGTCCGTCGAAGCCGCCTTCACGGTCTTTCGTTTATTTCTATGCATTGAATCAACTGTGACTGGAATTTTACTCCCCAGCTCGCGAATCTGGTATTGACGCAAATGCTACTAAGTACTTTGAAGGTGCGAGCGTGCGCATTGGTAAAGCGGCCACGGGTGGTGGTGGCGGGCAGATTATTCCGGAGAGCGAAGGCGGTGACAAGTTGCCCGGGAAGCATGGCGGAAGGGTAACTGTTGCTGATGATTTTGAAGGGCCTGGTGGTCCGGAGGATAAAGCTCGGGAGTGATAGTTGTTTGACGGCACAGAATCGCATGTATCTGTTCTGACAGTTTGTACTACAACCTAATGTTAATTGTGGAGCACATTAATTGCCGACCCGCTCAATATTTTGGAGCAAGCATAATTGAGGCATTTGTATTTATCAGAGTCTTTCAACGGTAAGCCCGCTTGGCTTAGGGGTAAAGCGTGCCACTCGTATTCTAAATACGGAATGGTAAGATCAGTCGTTCGAATCGGCTAGTGGGCATGTTAAGCTCGATGCTTAAATTTTTTGAACGTGTCGCTGCAACCGAACAATGGTGGTACCTCTATGAATGCCTCATGTTTCGTCTGTTTTCTACAAGATTATGTTACACGTTACAAGTACAAAAAATACACGACGAAACGTGAACTACGAAATGAACACCTTCCGGAGCTCAGAAAATGTACACGGAATTCCCGTTCGAGGACAAGTAACGATGTTGTTATTTTTTGCCGCCATTTCTTGCATCGCCTATCCAATTGCTCCAATTAGCGTCCATCAAGAAACCCTTTAGTGAAACAGGGAACGCACCTCCAACGAATACACATTCCCGTTCGGGAACGCCATTGGCATGTTATCCTCATCCATAATCTTCCCGGTAATTCTGCACACGATCGTCGAATTGGTGTGATGACTGAATGGTACTTCCTCTGCCAATTTGCCGAGGCCGAGAGGCTGTTGTCCCGAAGACGTAGGTGATACAGATTCTCCCATTGAAGCCGAGCCCGAAACTGACGTCGATGTCGACGTAGTGGAGAGCTGCGAACTATGGTCGGCGGTGTCATTACTGGACCCTATTGTTGACGCGCTGGTCATGGTGACGTCTTTGTTATTTGCTGCGTTTAGGGCTGTTGACTCGCCGTCACATACGGGGCAGTCGACGTTCTTGGTGTGGGTGTCGTAACACGCTGGTAATTTGAGAGAGGCCAGACCTGCGTAGAGTGCGAGGTGGAGCAGAGGTTCATTTGGGAGTGTGTTGAGGTTGTAAATAGCGAGGCGGAACGACCTGATGAGGTTTGACCAGCGGGAGTAATCATACAGACGCTGTAAAGATGAATGTCAACCCGATTATTCGGTTTGCAGAGAGGAGTCGGACGGACCTTGTATGGGCCACAGGTCGTCGTGGGAGGAAAGGCGAGCAGTGCGGAGACACGTTTGATTTCTTCGAAATGCGTTTCTTGCCATTGAACCAGGTGCCTCTTGGCATAAGAGATGGCCTCCTGGTTTCTCCGTTGTCGTGCGAGTTCTATGAACTCCTGGAGACGCAGCTCGAATTCTAGAGTACTCTGTCGCAGCCCCTCGGTCAGACAAACAGCAGGCCGAGCCTTTGGTGTATCACATACCTTAATTTTCCGAAGCGCCGCTTTGTTTTCACTGCACCATGCGAGTGCCTCCGTGCAACTATGCTGTGCGAGTGCGTCTTCGATCCGTTTGATATCGGAGAACAAGTCAATGTCAACCAGGGTCTGTCAGAGTGGAAACCTAAGTCAGTCACCTAAAACTCTTCGCCGTGTCAAAAACTACCGAAGAGAAACACAGCTCGTACCTCAATATCCTTGTCTCTTGCTATCCGCTTCGCCGTCCGCTCCTTACCATTCCTTAGGGTCCAATCGACGAGCCACCGATCCAACCGGGTGTCTGCCCAGCGAGAGAACTCTGGGTCGGTGGTGCTTTGAATGGACTCAATCGTGGCAAGGTGATTCACCCGTTCCCGCATCACATCCAAAGTGGGCTTGCCTGCATTTTCGTTCAGATCTGAGAGCTGACGTTTCACATCGCATTTATGAAGGCGTAGGAGCATGTGAGGTGATTATGAGTGAATGGAGTATGCAAAGGGGTATGGCAAACCTTGCGTTTCAAGGACTCGACCCGGCCTATCATCCCTTCGATGGACTTAAGCGCTTCCTCCCCACTCAATGTGCCCGCTTTTGCTCGATTCGCAAGGTCATTGGATACATTTTGGAGCGGTCCGAATTCCTTTTCAACGTTTCTCTGGGACGTGCGGAACACCTTGCGGTAGTTTTCATAGGGGACCTATGTAGATAAGTAGCAGAGTCAAGTTGTATGAGTGAATTGGTTGAATTGTGTGAAGACCAGACCACGTAAGAAAGGCGTACGCGAACGAAAGGCTGTTCTAGAAGGAGAACGCCATCGACGTTGAGCTTGCTACTCGCCATACAGAAGATGGAAAGTGTTTGGATGGCCTGGGGTACAAGCTTTGGACAAGTGCTGTCGGTGTCACTGGCTGGTGCGGATGGGCGCCCGGCCACGGGCCGAGCACAGCCGGCGGGAAATCAGGGGTGCCTGCGGACTTGCATCTTGACTCAACTGGCTCTACTCCTATTCTCCTCGCGTTTCGCACCACATCGAAAGATATATGCACCCTGTCACTTACTCGCCTAGGGAAACTGAGACACCTGTTAGGAGCATCCAACATGAACGAAACTTCCAATTCAAAAGAACCGGGACATCGAACACCTCTTCATCACCTTCGGCGCAGGCAAATATGGAGCTTTTCGTGTAACCTTGGAACTCAGGGAGATGTTCATGAATACGTACGAGGCAAGACAGGAGCTCCTTTCGGGACCGTAAGTTCAACCCCTGGCACCAACGCAATACAGTCCGGAGTCTCAAGTGGTTTGGATCGCGTTGCACCACTTTAATAGCGTAAGTGGCAAGTCTGCAGTGAATTACAAGCTCGGTACCGCTAAAGATGCACGCCGAGATTTACGGAACGGTGGCCTTTAGGATAATGTCTGTTGATGTTACGGACCGTGCTCTTGGCTAATGACGTTTAAAACCTTGTCAATCCCGTATAAGGGCGCAAGGAGGTGTCCGAAAGGGAAGGATCTGGTATGAGTAACGGATCGTTTTGGAGCACAAAAGTATACCACATCCACAGCTACCGCTTATAGCCTCGTCCAGGAAAATCGGAGTCGCAGGTATCGCAGGGTACTACTTTTGCCAGGTAGGGCAGCGCCAAGTGCGTATGGCTGACTTGGACTGACAAGAATCTATTAACCATGAATAGTGTTGTGTGCTTCGTATGAGGAAAGATCCGAAGCACTTGATAAGTATTGCTGGCCAGGACGATCGGATTGTTGGCGAGGGCGAGGCAGGACGGGGGTGGCACAGGTAGATTTGAGACTACAGTGAACTCAAGCTTGGCCATGCGCTGGGGAGCAACAAGGTCCTGACCCCAGTACCTAGGAAGCTCAACGCGATGGGAGTTAGGACCTACTTCGGGAAAAATATCTGATCCTTCATGACATTACAGATTATAATAAACAAATTTATAATAACAAATAACACTGGTCTTGCGGTTTCAACTTGAATCAGCTTATCATCTCTTCATCAGTAACTTCTGTCATCGAACCCCCATCGTTATGCCAGCCAACTTGACCGTTAAACTCAACACAGGCGCCGAAATGCCAGTCGTGGGTCTAGGTATGTATATAGTCACCTAAATCACCTCAGATAATCTTATCTAGCGACTCACCGTCCCCTCCTGATAAATAGGAACCTGGAAATCCAAACCAGGTGCTGTCGAGGATGCTGTTGCCCATGCTTTGAAACATGGCTATAGGCTCATCGACACCGCGGCTGCTTATGACAACGAGGCCGAGGTCGGCAAAGGCATCAAAGACTCGGGCGTTCCTCGTGACGAGGTTTTTCTCACTACCAAATTAAACAACTGCGACCACAAAGATGTTGAGGGCGCCTTGAACAGGAGCTTGGAGAAGCTTGGTACAGATTATCTTGACCTGTGTACGCACTCCTTCATCACCCGATCATACACACGCATTCATCCAGAACCTGACGCACATCTATAGGGTTGATGCATTGGCCTGCACCCATGAACGAAGATTGCTCAAAGGCAGACCGGTCTGTGCGTTAAAAATAGACTTACACCAATTTCCTTATACGACCTAACACACAACCGTAGATTGACTGGCTTGACACTTGGAAGAAGATGGTCGACCTCCACAAGGCCAATCCCAAGAAGCTTCGCGCTATTGGTAAGTACCCAGGGACTAGTGCCTAGAGAATGGACTCATCCGAATTTATTTCCGAACCAGGTGTCTCCAACTTTTCCGTCGCCTTTTTGACTCGACTCTTAACGAACTCCGATACTGTCCCAGCTGTCAACCAGGTTGAGCTTCATCCGCAAGTATCTCTTAATTCATTAAAGATGTGCGTATATGCTGACATTTTCCGTAGCTCTTGTCCTCAAGAAGAGCTCGTCAACTTCTGCCGTGGCAAGGGAATTGCCGTGACCGCTTACTCCCCTCTTGGATCTGACAACTCGCCCTTACTCAATAACCCCGTTGTCACGAAACTCGCTGGAAAATACAACGTCCAACCTGCAAACATTCTTATTTCACTTCAAGCAAATAGGGAAGGCGTCAATGGTCAGTATTCAATTTACTTGTTGTCTGCACATCCTCATGTCTGTTGTAGTCCTCCCTAAATCTGTCACACCTGCACGTATTGAATGTGAGATACATACTATTAAGTAGCGGTTTTTTGCTGATGATCTCCACCTCCAGCCAACTTCAAGGTTATTGACCTCACAGCAGAGGAAATCGCGGAGCTGCAGGCTATTGACAAGGATAATCACTTCCGTGCTTGCCACCCATCTTGGACCGGTTGGGGAAGTCTTGGCTTCCCTGATTGCTTGGATGCAAACGAAGCAGCTTCCTAATTATGCGAGTAGCAAGTATCGTTCCTCACAGGACGTACATACAGTTAAATCCCACCCTGCCCCTTTCTACGTTAATGTGGCCGGCATCTTGCCTGATCGAGGTGATAGGATAAGTTTAAATACGAGTTATTTTTAAAAGTCTTTTTTCTCGATCCGCACCGTCATGCCAGTTCCGTCTATAACTGCGGTCTAAACCCTCCACGCCGAAACGCTCTTAGAAATCTTCGGACAGTGGGATAGGACCGATCCAGGGGACACTAAGACACTTCAAAGCTCCCCTCTTGTATGTACTCCAGGACGGAAGCCTGCACAATGCGTGCTATTTCATACCGTTTACATCCCGAATCCAGCACGGAAACTCACGTTGCAAACGATTGGAGAGATAGCAGACTGCCTACATTCTCTTATCATAAACCATGTTGCAACGCTCTCAATCCGTTTATGATTTCCAGATTCTATCTTGTACCGTCCAGGATTGGCCAGGTTCCTTCACCGGCTTCGGAAAGTGCGAAAACTGTCTAGAATCTGACTCTGGCTTCGAGCTTTTTGTGCACGATTGGGTACGAGAACCACTTCAGGCCTGTCTCCATATTTTTCGCCTACCGTCGTTCACGAACTTGGAGATATTGACGGACGACTTCCCTCCACCCTTGCCTGCTCGTTGCCCAGATATTCCGGACGTGAAGCAGGAACCTTTGCCGGAGCTGGAAACCCAATTTATTGGACACACCACGGATGGAGAGCTGGCTCGCTGGAACTTACGACTGGCAAAGCTATAGCTCCATGTAATTCGCAAATTTAGAGTTCTCAGCGGCTGATTGGCTGCTTAAGATCGTGGCCGACGAAAATGACTTTCGATCCATGAAAAGCTTTGCGTAACCTTTCAGTTAAACAACGTGCGACTCAGTGCGAGGGCTACGACGACTATATCACTGGCATTATCATCAGCCTGTGGCTTCTCCCGTTCTTGAGGTTCCTCCCATCCGCAGAGCGGCTCCAAAAGATAGGATATGTCGTGGAACCTGTGAAGCATGAGGAGCAGTTGCTTTCAACCATGCTCCCCCGAGGTGGCCAATGACGCACAAGGAAGCGTTTGGAAGAGGATGGACAATCTTTTGACGACCAAGTTCACTGGATTATCTTGCTTTAGGGTGCACATGCCTTGGCTACCGATAATCACATAACAAAGAGGTTTCCGGGGATGAGGGAACAGGGAATTTTGGAGATGAAACGGTGACATTCGATCCTTTTGCTGCCAGACTGAGTACCTGAGGTATAAGTATCTTGGGATTAGGATCAGAGACCATCCCTTCGGCAATTATTTTGACGAATCGCACTCGCATTAGGGATTACCTTCTTCTATGAGGCTTTCAAGCTCTGATCTCCCTGGATCTGGTATACCCCCGTAACACCAGGCGTGGCGTCTAACTTAGGCTTTTCATTTGTACTCAGGAAGTATTTTGTGGCATAGAGCTTAATTTCGGTTTGTACCCCATTTCTTTAAGCAAAGTCAGTTTCATGGATAGGGTATGTATTCACTGGCCCAGGAAGTGTGTTAACGACATAGCCTTCGATTACAGCTCATTCAGAAAGTGTTTGGGCCAATTGAGACCTCTGCCTTCCACAATATCTTCCATTCTCCGAGCTAATCAGACCAACAGAGTGTATTCCTGAGCTACTGGCTTTTGATCGGCTCTAAGAACCGATGCCAATCGGGAAGTTTGAGGTGACAATAAACTTAAATAACCTCATAGGTGTGACTGTGACTGTGTCAATGACTGTTAAAACGTTAACGGTTCTGCGCGGGATTCAAAAGGGTTACCTTGAATCCAAGAACGGACGCTTTGAGGATGTTTTTCTCTTCTGAAAATGTTTTTATTTCTGTCTAGTATTCGTGATGTCATTTATGATACCCATGGGGCTAACATGGCTATCTTAAGCTCTGAGGTCAGCAATCAGCGCCGTCGGCTAATTGACCTCGAGGCGTATCAAATGATTATGTCTCCTTATACTTCACCAATGCCTCTCTCAGCCGAAGGTCTTCCTGTCGAGATCCTTTCTCATATCTTTCAGGACGCTGTTGAGAGCATTCCTGAGACTGCAGACGATGGAGCAACAAGCCTCAGGAACCTCTCCCTCGTCTGCTCCAACTGGCGCGACGTTGCCCAGCGAGAGATGTTCGTGCGACTCGTGATCGATGAGAGTTCCCCCTCGTCGATGATAAAAGAGATTGCTAATAATGAGCAACACGCTCACATTGGGTCCTACATAATAACTCTCGTCTTTGTTCTTCAACCAGATTCCGATGATTACAAGCTTCCACCGGAACTCCCCCAGTTCCTTCGTCGCATGACCATGCTGCGGGAGATCAAGCTCCTTGCGAGGAGTGGTACCTATCTTTTCGGGAGTCCATCGACTCCGGAGCTGCGGGATGCTCTCTTGCATCTTTTCCATCTTCCAACATTCACAACACTTGCTTCCAGTACAACGGGCTTTCCACTCCGAGTCTTGAGCTACTGCCCCAATCTCGATAACCTTACTATCAGATGGTCCTCGCTTGTCCCTCCCAATTACGATCCTTACGTCCTCGGTCAAAATAGCATTACTTCTCCGGTGAAGCTGAAGGTATTACAACTCGTAGGGAGTGCCGAGGACATATCGCGGTTTAGCCATTTCATGGCTGACCCACAGAACAAGATATCTACATCGGAGCTTCGCAGGCTCTCTTTGGCCTTCATGCCAACCCTCCCTAAGGGATCTGGCACCATCTTTTCCCAATGCGGGTCTATCGAAGATCTCAAGATTATATTTGGTGTCCGAGCCGGTGAGGATACCTTCGACTCTTTCTCTTGTTCGAGATTGAAAGAGGAATAAACAGAGGATCAGCATCAATTCGAGATCGCCGAGGCGGACATTGCCGTGCTTAAGAATCTTCGCAACTTGAGCTTCCAACAAATGCCGTCTGTGCCTCGTGGCGGCCCTCCCGACGGTCTGGATTACTTTGTGACCGGAGGTCTTTTCGGACAATGGTTCCTCGGCATCCTGGCCAACCTGCCAAACCCCGACCAAGTCAAGAAAATCGACTACATATTTACCTTGCCCGAGCCATCAGATATCGAAGACGAGGTGGAGGAATGGCTGGATGCTATTCGTGAGACGGCAGGAGAGGAGGATGAGGCGTTTGACGACATTTTCTCTGAGATCGACAACTTGTTGACCAATCAGTTTACTGGGTTGTCGACGCTCACAATCCACCTGCCTTGGATCGAGTTTGAATACATGGCGGGGAAGATGCCGGGGCTGCGGGAACGAGGGATTTTGAAAACGCATGAAGAATCTCAAGGATGAAAATCTTGCTCTTGTTTCTCTTTGTTCTGCATAACCGATGTATATTGTGTATACGGATATTATAGATTCAAGAAAATGACAGAAAAGAAAGCGCTGATTAAAGGAAAGTGGTATCTGGTGTGGCACATTGTGACAATAAATGCATACAAGAAAGACGACAAGGGGAAGTAATAGAAAAATATGGGGAGAGGGGGGGTATTGAAAAGAAAGTTAGATGAATCCCAGTGTCATTATTAAGGATCATAGCTTGAGCAATACGGGAGCTGTGGGTGGCAGATTAAAGAAAGTGATGGTGCAAAAGGAGAGGCGCAGTCAATATAACAGAGGGGAAAAGAAAAGGAACAAGGCGTAATTATCACAAAATATCAACGACGAACGAAACCGGGAACCCCAACACCAAAAACAGCAGCAACAAAGGGAAGGATTACCTATTACACGCGCTGTAGTTCTCTCACTGATCCGCCGAAGGCACAGCCGGAGCCTTCGCCGACCTCTTCGTTCCAAACCTCAACTTACTTCCCTCGCCTCTCGCCCACGAGAACAACCCTCCACCATCATGACTTTGTGCACTCCCCGCCTTGGACCTCAGCGACCACGCAGGGGAGACCGGTCTCCCAATTTCCAAAGGGCTTGGATCTAGGTGTTGGTTGTCCATGCTCTGCCTGCCATGGATGGGCGCCGTGTGGGCATGGGCTTGTGCCTGCAGTTGGTTAATAGGATGCGAAGAGAGTGGATGATGATGGTGATGATGCCTCCTCGAATGGCCGACGGTATGCCTTCCATCACAGCACGCACGCACATTCTCCAGTCCCTCAAAGCCGCCATCCGACAACGATTCATCGTGTAACTCGAAATCAAGGTCTTCCTCGTCCTCTCCTTGTCTATCAACATCCACGAAGGACTTGGTCGGGCTGTAAGGACTCTCAGGGCCGTTCCACCTGAGGTACTCGAGCGCTGGCGTGCCAGACCTCTTGCTCACGGATCCCTTCACGGACAGTTGCGATCGGGAGCGTTTGCCCTTTGGTGTACTGTTCCAAGTATCTCCAGGGGTAGCTCTCCTCGAGCTGCGGAAACTTTGCGGGCTGGACAAAAGACGCTGACGGCGGTGTTCACGGTCATCATCCGTCTGGTAGTCGCTGGGGCTTTGAAGAACGGGGGAATCGTCCATGGTGTTCACGTTGGGACTCGGCCTGGAGAGAAGGTAGCGGAGAGCCTGTAGGTCCATGAGCACATAATCCTGACAAAGGCATACTGCGTTAACTTACATTGAGCCAGATATCGTGCCTCTCTTTCGTAGGAGCGGTGATCTTCATCTCCCGTTGAGGGGTTGCCACAACTACGCTATACTGGTACAAGCCGGGCGGCATAGGGTTGGGATCCAAGACAGACCTTACACCCTCAATGTATGCTGTGGGCCATCAAATCAGTACCCATACGTCCCAGCAAGAAGTAATACATACCGCTCTTAGCACTCGACTCATTCACATTCGAACTGCCAGGGTCCGACGAGCTCCAGTACAAAGTCTTTGTATACGGATGCACCCAGAAGAACCTCCGATGCCTCTTCTCTCCGTGCCCTTTCCCAATCGTCCTCCGTGTATACTTGTA
This sequence comes from Podaxis sp. C-F-101400, assembly GCA_018524895.1. Lineage (NCBI taxonomy): Eukaryota > Fungi > Basidiomycota > Agaricomycetes > Agaricales > Agaricaceae > Podaxis > Podaxis sp. C-F-101400. Next base: position 34,742 of record JAEUWR010000660.1, on the reverse strand, counting down.
CAAGAACTCGCCAATCATCGTTTGCGTGATCGCATGAATAATCGCAGGATCGGTCGCCTGCCCATTCGCGCGCGGCGTCATATCCGCGGTCCTATTCGGCGTCGTTGGTGCATCCGTCGCAGTCCGTGCGTGTCCACCATGTGCATGCCCATGCTCAGACGATGAGATCGAGGACCTCGGCGATGCCACACCACTCCTCTCCGACAACGCAAGCGATGTGCTGGAGAACTGTCTGCGCTCCGCAGCAACACCCGAAACGGTCCCTATGTGCTGTCCAGACCTGAAACTGCTCGTGCTAGGTAATTGTCTCAAATTCATATTCGCAGCCGAAGGCGACATCGTGCTCGATCCGTGGCCTCTAACACTTCCAAACGCACCCAAAGGTTTGCTCACACCAGGCACATTCAACACACTACCAAACGTGGGTGTGGTCGCACGTTGGATGAGCTCAGGCGGAGGTGGTGAGGACGGTCTCGGTGGCGGGCCTCCCCGGCGGTCGGGGATGAAGGGCGGCGGAGGCATGCTATTAGGTGGGGGTGGGGCCTTCGGTGGTGGCGGAAGGACCATCATGGGGGGTTTGGATTTGTCGGTCGCGTTCAGCAATACAGGTCGCGTTGCACTTGCGCTTGCATCGCCAACAGAGGATATAGCGCTCTCAATGGATTGTCGTCGGTCCGAAGTTGATAGTCTGCTTCCACGGGAGAGAAGAGCAGGCGCAGCGGAGACAGCCTCGGGCTTGAATATAGGCGAAATGGGGCTCGGAATTGGGGCTCCATGCGACGCGCCAGGGGAGGTAGTGCCAGACAGAGGAGGAACGAACTGGAATTGGTGATGGCCTGTCGATCCAACACGGTACAGCCCAGGCGACGAGGGCCCTCCATGAGATGGTGAAGGTGCAGAAATGGAATTCGAAAGTCCGTTCGGAGGGGGGACAAAGACAGGTGCAGGTGCGGGAGAGACGGGAGGTGTAACCTGTACCGACTGTGAAGACACTTGTCTTTTCGGAGTATCCATGACCGTTGCTTGCTCAGGCTCGGGAGCATCGTCAGTCTGGGTATCCGTCTCCTTCGTCTCTGGCTTCGGTGGGATCTCTGCGGGTACAGGGACCTTGACTTCTTTGATGACTTCCACCTCCTTGATGATCTCCACAGGTACTTCAACGCGGACCTCCCGGATAACCTCAACCTCCTTGGTTACAGGCACCTCAACGCGGACCTCTTTAACCACCTCGACCTCCTTAACAACCTCCTTCACGACCTCAACATCCTTCGGCACCTGCACAGGCACTTCAACCTTGACCTCCCTTACAACCTCTACTGGCACCTGCACCTCTCTCACAACCTCCTTGACGACAGGCACCTCAACCTCCTTAACTACTTCCCGTACCACTTCGACCTCTCTATCCACAGGTACCTTGACCTTGACCTCCTTCACAACCTCCTTCACAACCTCCACCTCCCGAATAACTTCCACGGGTACCTGAACTTCCTTGATCACCTCGACCTCTTTCACGACTTCTACGGGCACCTTGATCTCTTTCACAACCTCTATAGGCACCTTGACCTCCCTAACAACCTCAACCTCCTTCACAACTTCCACAGGCACCTGAACCTCTTTAATGACAACAACCGGCTCCGGCTCCTTGTACAAATTCGCCGACACACCAGCCTCTTCGTAGGTGACAAGAGGGACCTGATGCCCAGTATAATACGAGGCGACGGATGACCTGCCACTTGCATCTTGAAGCCCAGGGGCACCTCCAGAAACCATCACACTCGACCGTGCAGACGTCACCTGGATCGCTCTAATACTCTGCGTGTCTTCTTCATCCTCTGATCCAGAATCAGAGTCGGGGAACTCGTGGTCAGAAACGGTCTCAATCGAGTGGAAGCTTTCTCTGCTTTCGGAGAATAAGGCGGAGGAGGGTGTGGTCATGGCTATACTCGCTCTTGCGTCGTAGTAGTCGGTTTCGGTTTCGGTCTCCGCGCCAGTTTCGGTTTCTTCGCCCTCGTCGTACTCTTCATCGTGCGTTGTGGCGGGAGCGAGGAAGCTGCGTGTAATAGTGTTGTCCCCGGTAGAAGAATACGAAGATGAGACCGAGAGATCGGCTTGTGTGATCGTTGTCCTTCTATGATCGTTTTGGAAGACCCTGGGTTGTAATGAAGGGAGCGGGGAGGTCTCAACAGAGCTATCAACCAACACGGGCTTGGGTGCCACGACAACTTCCTCCGTCTGCATCTCCACCTCCGCCATAACCTTCTCTTCCACCGGATCAGTCTGACATCCAAACTCCTTCATCTCCACCTCCTCCACTTCTTGTTCCTCGCCCTCATCATCACCAACAACCTCCTTCCTCCAAGCCCTTAATTCCTCCTCCTCTTCCCTGATACTATCCTCCACATCAAACCCAAACGTGCTCTTAGTCGGACTACCGGGCCCGCTAAGCGCTTTCAACGGAGACCCCTCCAGCGCTTCACCTCCTAAACCCAATTCCGCTGCCAACGCACTAGGGTTATCATTAACCAATGATGGAGGTCGGGCTTCTTTGAATGGAACGCCGCCTCTTGACCTACGTCCAATACTACCGGGCATTCCGCGAGAGGATCTACGAGTCGAACCACGTCGAGAGAGAAGGGAGTGTCTAAGTGGACTTCCGGAGTATGAAGAGGATGTTGAGGGTACACGTTTAAGGACATTAGCAAAGGCGGGGTCCATTCCCTCTATCGAGGCCACTGAGGCTCTGTTCGAAGGTGGTGGCGGAGGGGAGGGTGAACGTTCTTCACGAGTATCTTCACCCTCATCGGGCATAGGTGCAGTATGGTCTTTGAGCAGACTAGCAGACGAGTTGTTGAAGAAGTTCTCTTCTTCCTCGTCCGCTGCTGCTGCTTGGAAGTTGATAGGGACGGGAGGAACAGGTGGGGGTGGTGATGACTCGCGGAAATCGTGATCGTCGTTGTACTCTGATGCGGGGCTACCAGCCGCCATACCCAGCCTCTGGATGAGCGTAATTCCACCTCGGCCTCCACGACCACGTCTACCAGTACCGCGGCCCAATCCAACTTTGAATGGTGTCCCACGTCTGGGCTTGCCAGCCTTCGAGGCATGAGCAGACTCAGACACCTCGGGTTCATCATCGTCCTCAAGTCCGTCATCCTCATGTTCAGATCCACCACCGCCATTCTGATTCTGCGGCGAGGAAGCCTCCAACCGCATCCGAATCTGCTTCTCGCGATTAAGGGAACCCTTGAGCGTATTGATCTGTCTCTGGGCATGCGCCAACCGCTGTTGCAGAGCCTCGATTTCATTGTTGGGGTGATTGGGTGCGAGGAATGGACGGCGGAGAGGCGAAGCTTCAGGTGAATCTGGATCAAACTCGTTTGCAAATGCATCGGCGGGGAATAATCCGGAGGTATCGTATTTCCTCCGATTTGTAGACGCTCCTCCTGTAAATATATCCGTCGCAGTATCGTCTCGATCCGTTCCCGCAGGTGTGATAAAGTCTTTCACGTTGTCACCTGCGTTGGGCGTTAATGGGGAACCGAATTTGGGAAGGCGGCGGTTAGCACGAGCGACGTCGGCTTTGAGTTGGTCTATGGTTTGTTGGAGGTCGAGCTTGTCCCGTGCGAGCCCTGCGGCGTGTTTGCGTGCCTGGGCGATGTCGGATTCATGTTTGGATTTAAGGTCTGACAGTGCTGTTTGGAGCTTTTCGGACTCGGTTTTGTAGTGGTCGATGTTGTCGCGGGCTTGGGAGAGGGATTTGGTGAGTTTTTTGTGTTCGGATTCGAGCCGTTGGACAGTTCCTTGTGAGTCGGTGAGTTGGGATCGGAGTTCTTGGAGAGTAACTTCGAGGTTCCAGTTCTCCTCTTTGTACTTGTCTATTTGGGGAAGGGATCAGGGGGTTCGGTTAATGAAGGGGGCTTCTGGAACGGTGATAGGCTCCACAACTTACCGGCGCTGCGCTCTTGTTGTTTTAGGGTGGCTTTGAGAGCTTCAACGGTTTTCTCGAGGTCATCACGCTCTTCTTTCATATCCTGGATGGCCTTATCCCGTTCGGTAAGGAGGCTTTGCAGACGCCGAATTTCGGCAAGGAGGTTGTTACCAATATCCATTGCGAATTCTTGATTAATGGGCGTTAGGGGACGTAATAGGAAGGTGGGGGGGTGAAAACTGACCAGGATCAATGAATGAGCGATTGGCCGCATTTTTCGCGCGTCTGGATTGACCGGCGGCGGATCCTGAGGGCCGCTTGTGCTCGGGTGCTTCGTGGGGGAGTTCTGCGAAGGCGGGAGAGGGGGAAGGCTGGGTGCCGTTTGCATAGCGCTAAGTGAAGGGAAGGACATCGAGTCAGAGAGACTAAAAGGGACTAGTACGGAGAGGATAAGGCCCACCTTTGCACTGGAACCAAAGGCAGAGGAGAGCTGTGCATTCTCAGCGTCCCAAGCAAGTATTGTCTCGCTTAGCTCGCGGTACTTGACACGCGTCTGCTGATCGATTTCCTCGTCCTCGGCCTTGTCAATGACATACTCCTGGATCTGCCTTATGCGTTCCTCGAGCTCCATCTGCTGGGCAAGGACCCGCTGCCCAAGATTGCCAGCCTGCTGGAGCTGCTTTTCCTTCCTGTCGAGGAGGTTCTGGAGATAAAAGTTCATGTCGCCAGCTGTTGCGACGGCAAAGGGATCGTCTGTGAGCTCGTTGTCGAGCATGGTGTGAGTGTGGAGGGCATCGTTTGAGGCCATTGTGGGCCCTCCGTTGTCGTCCCTCGGGGTGGGGGCTTTGGGGGTGTCCGGTTGAGGGCAACGCTGCTAATTCGGTAAACCAACCACGCTGGAATGTTCCCACGGTCACTGATCCTGTATCCCTCAATTGATCAATGCCTAATTTGGGACCTTCAGCACTTGCACAATGGCCTCGTCGAGACCAGTCACCGGCGCAGATTTCGACGCAGGCATTAACACCTCTGCTGCTTGGACAGAGCACCTCGACGCCGCATCGCTTTCCGACGACGAGCATATACATCAGTCCGAACAGCCGGCGAGACCTGCACGTGCCCTCTACCCCTTTGAAGGCAAGCCAGAGTTCAGAGAACTCTCCGTCGAGGCTGGAGACGACCTCGACGTTATCAAAGAGGTTCTGCCTGATGGCTGGAGTCTCGTGAGGATCGTGGCAAATGGTGAAGTGGGACTGCTACCGCGTACCTACTACACAGTGTGTAGTCTATCTAATCTAGGGACGTACATCTCACTCAACACTAGCACCAGTTCACATCAGACTTTGTCTCGACTCCAGAGAACTCACCGCCTCCCAAACGCAAAGAGCGTGAAGCTACGACTGATAGTATTACACCACGCGCATCTCCCTCTGGCGGAGATAAACAAACACCCCTGCCCATCGTACCCCAGAACACTGGGGAATGGCACGGCCCGTTCCCTAATTTTCGACAGAGTCTGCTCGGAGGCAAATCTCTCAACCGCTTCTCTAGCTTCGTCACTAGTGGGGCGGAAGCCTGGGTCCTTAACGGCGCCTCTGACGAAGTTCCTGCCGCTAGCACTGACGCAAATGAAACACATGCGAATACAGGTCATGCACGCATGACCACTGAAGATCCCGACGAGGATTCTCCACGTCTCAGTAGTCTCGGCCAAGGCGAAGCCGACAAACACTATGTTGACACTGGTCCCTCCTGGAAATCCAAAGTCCCTCCCTTCAAAATCCTCGTCCACTCTCCCTCCAAACGCTCCTCCGTCCTTTCAGGCGCATACACTGTCTACAGCATCACCTCTCTCTTCTCTCCAGATGACCCTTATGACCCCCCAGCTTCTTCTCACCACAATCGCCTCCATTCAGATTTTATCCCACGTTCTTATCCCAACGGCACAGACACAGAGGGGGAAGCGAGCCCAGAACTCCTGCAGAGACTAACAGTATACCGGCGCTTCTCTCACTTTGTGATCCTGCACACCGCCCTCACGCGCCGGCTCCCGGGAATTGCGCTTCCTCCACTCCCAGAGAAACAATACTCCGGACGTTTCAACGACGACTTTATCGAAGCCCGTCGTGGTGATCTTGAACGCTACATCAACAAGATCGTGCGGCACCCTATCGCACGATACGCCGAAATCGTCACATTCTTCTTGAGCTGTGAAAACGACCATGTAAGCCCTTCTTCCCAGACCCTCACATTACCGTCCTATATTTATATCATCACGCAGGAATGGAAAACCCTTCTACCAAAGCATACATCCCTCCCACCCGCTGGTCCCTCCTTCTACGCGAGAGTGTACCATCCTGCATTCAATATCGACGCCGAAGATGCCACTATTGCATCCACTTCTTTTAGTACACACGTCAAAGCCGTTTCGCGGAGCGTACAGGGTCTACGTGGCATTTTTAGTAAAGTGAGGGAAGCAAGACTTGAGATGGCGCGTGCGGAGCGGGGGTTAGGATATGCTATTCTAGGTATGATTACGGCTCCTTTTACTGGCAGGAGGAATGGCATTAGCGTTATTGAGGAGGAAGAAGAGGAGAGCGAGGAGGGGGAGGAGAGGGAGAGATGTAAAGGAGTCGTGAATAATGATGGAGCATGGTGTTGGCGCGAAGATTGCAAAGGTAGGTGTATTGTCTTTGACTTGTCGCATCAGAAACTGACGCTTTTGCAAAGAATGTTTACGCTTGACGAAAGGCTTGCAGAAACTCAGCGAGACTTTACAAAGTGTTGCTGATCTATACGATGACCATGTACGCCTTCTGACTAATGTGAAACGTAGACTGACACCATGGGCTTAGGCACGACGAACCCAACTCGCAACGCATGAATCCCTCAAATCCATGGCTCACCCCGATGCAATCTACGAGCCCATAATCACCACACACAAAGCCACTTTGTCGCGGTACAAAGACGCTCTGGCAAAGTCCGACAATGTACGCAGTGCGCACTGCCTGATAGCTCCGAACTCGTACTCACTCACCTATGTGAACTCGTAGGTCGAAGCCGAACTCGCATCACGCTGCGAAACCGTACTGAACACAACCATGGCGGAAATGGACATCTATCATATACAAAAGGTAGAAGATTTTGAGCGCTTGGCACGGGAGCATTTGGACGGCGAGATTCGGCTCTATGAACAAGTTCGTGCCTATTCCCTTTCCTTTATTTCTCTTGTAACTGATTTGTGTATCTGTCGATAGATCCTAACCCGTCTCAAATCAGCCCGTCAAACACTCACCTCCCCATCTTATGATGCTCTCTCAAATGCACCACTCACACCCTCCCTCTACACACGAGACCTTTTCCCTCCACAGTCCTTATCCTCACCTTCCCAACCCTCCTCCACCATCACGTCCTACCCCTACAAGACCTATGCCACTTCCTCCATCACAACCTCACACAAATTCATCCCCACAACCCCAATGAATGCACAGAGTACCACACTTGGAATCGGTGATGTCCTTATCCCACCCCTTCCACAACCGACACCACACATATTTGATCCGGCACCAATGAGACCTGTGAGTGTTGCTGTTAAGGGCAGTGTGGGTGTTGTGGTTGGTGTAGCACAGGGGGTTGTGCAAGGGGTCGGAGGAGGGTTGAGGTTTGGGAGTACTGGTAATAACAACAATGATGGTGTGGAGAGGGGAAGTGTATTTGGAAGGTTTTGGTCCTGAGTCCAGGGTGGACCAGTGGTGTAATAACTGGGGTGCAGGGAGGATGGTGATATGGAGTTGTTTCTGTAGTATTTTGTATAGCTAAAGGGATTGTTGTTTGCAGACATGCCATATATGGACTTTGTAATTTGAATACCAATGGACTTGAATATACCAGTTTCAATCACCATCTGTGTTAGAATCCACTTCAAATGTGCATCAGAGTGGCACTCAGCAACCTGGACTTGACAGGATCAGGAAGTGTAAGCATGAGATACTGACATTATTGACTGCAGGAATACATAGTAATTATTATTTGGTATGCTGGCCTGGTTTCCTATCACAGCCATAATTCCAACATACTATTCCCCACATTGGTCAATATATCAAGCATTGATACAAGTTGATCAAAATACATGGGTGTTTGCAGACACACAACTGTTAATGGAATATAACATGTATAAAAATTATTATATAGTACTTTGTAAGGCCATATAGTTTAGTGGTGCATTGTGCTGCATTGTTGTTTCTTGTTCATTTACTTCCAGTTGGGTTTTGGTTCAACTCAGGCAAAGTACAATCTATTGTGAACCCGATACAACATTCAAGATAGCCTTACAACCAGGATTACAAAAATGTGAGACTCAATCATTGTGCCAGTAGAGTAGTACAGACTGATGATCAAAGTATAACAAGCTGGATATCTATGCTGCAGGGGTTGTCTGCAAAAGAACTACAGAGCCAGATACACATCCAAAACAGGCTTTGTCAGCAAAAAATGCATATGATTGGATATCCCGGTAAGAAGGGGGAATCCAGCAGTGACAATATGCATGCACCACCCAGTGACAATCACCAGACAAGGAAAGGGGATGGAACTGGAGTTCAATGTTATGTGAATCATTGCGGGGCCATTCTACAGTTGAGTTCAAAACTGTAGCATAGCCAAACAGTAGTGCCACAACCTGCGTGCCATCGGGCGAAAAAGCGACAGATCCCATCGAACCCGTGTGGCCCTCCAGCTTGGCTTCCAACCCACCCGTCGTCGCATTCCAAATCCTGACTGTCTGATCATACGATCCAGAGGCGACCTGCGTGCCGTCGGGCGAAAAAGCGACAGATCGCACCGAACCCGTGTGGCCCTCCAGCTTGGCTTCTAACCCACCCGTCGTTGCACTCCAAATCCTGACTGTCCGATCACTCGATCCGGAGGCGACCCGCATGCCGTCGGGCGAAAAAGTGACAGAGGTAGCCCATGAATTCTCTTTGATACAGAGCTCCATTGGTCCCCATGAGTCAGGTAGACCTACTATGACTGTTGCCGTCTGCTTCGCCTGCGCGCCATAAATTTGACGCATCAAACAATTCTTGGGAATCCACGTAAATGCCGACTGATAAACCTCAAAGCAATTCTGCTCAATGCACTCAAAACCCAGCTGCAGGAATCGACGAGCGTCATCAGCAACTGATCGCAAATGCTTAACATCTGTAGCTTGGATGCCCTGCCATGGCGTCAGCACATGAACTTGATCTACCCCTAATCAACACTTACCGAGAGGGCGCGGCTTGCGCTGAGAAGCGAATGAATTCCTGTCTCCAGTTGGCCGATCGTGCTCAGACACTCCATCCAGTGCAAGAGGTGGCCATTCAGGAACTCGCGTAGAGCACTAATGAGAGCTGGCTGCCTTGAGTCCCGGACCTCGCTTAAACGGACGGCCCAGTAAACGCATGCGTATTGGAGTGCCTTGGTGATTTTCTTGGCATTCTCGGGTTGGTTCCTTCTGTCCATGTGCGAAACGGTCAACTCCTGAGGGATATCACACATGTTGTACCTGAGCGACCTATTCATGAGCTCCAAGCATTTGAGTGCAAGGTCTGCGTGGGCGTTGGCGGGATGGAGAGGTGTATTGAATGGGAGAAATTGATTTGGTGGACAGCGTTTGGAATTTGTGAGGAAGTCGGGGAAAGATGCATGGAAAGGAGAGACGGGCGCATTTTCTTCAGTGGGGATGTGTATGACGGAGTTGAGCTTTGATAAACAGGCGACAGGATTGGATATACCCGATAGTGCAGAAATGGCATTGATAGATAACGGATGCCGGAGAAATATAACAAATGAGAGAAGGGTTTCCATGCGTGACAATTCTTTCTTTGTCCGACCACGACCGGCATGGATAAGAATATGTCCATAGAGCCTGTCAATGGCTGAGGTTTGTTCCGGGTCCCATTCGTGGTTTACCAGGTCAGTGAGGCGCTCTTTGTAGTAATCGGACTCGCCATCCCAAATGTAGCGCACAGCTGTAGATGGATAGATGAAAAGCTTCCCAGAGTCCTTGACGAGTTGAGTCAATTCACTGTCGGGAGGCCACCCATCCTCCCCGTTAGGGTCCCAGCGCTCCTTGATCTTGGCCAGCGAATCCTTTACATACAGTCGGATGTCGCCCTCCACTATGTCCTTCTCGACGTCGTGGAGCACCAGAGCGTCATGAGAAGCGTGCGAGGACTTGAAGGCGGCAGTGATGGCAGGGTCAGCTCTGCTGACGAGGAAGAACTTGAGGGGGAGGCTCGATGCGGAATCAAGGATGAGCTGGATGAGGTCGGAGACAAAGCGTGGGTCTGTACATTCGTCGAGAGCATCGATGACAACAACCTTGTAAATTTTGTCCCCGCGGCCGACAGCATTATGCAACGGCTCAACAATGAGCTTTTTGAACTGCTCTTTGAAGTCCTTCGACTCGACCAGATCTGGGTCTTTCTCGAGGGATTTCACGACCTCCGCATTGATAGTGGGGGAACCCTTGGAAAGGTAGTATGCGGCTCCCGGGATGATGTGTCGTGGGTTACTGGCTTTATCTGAGGTTCGAGAGCAAAAGAAACTCGCCCCGAGCATCTGTCGTTGTTCCAGGATCTCGCACAGTGACTGCGCAATCGTCGACTTCCCGGTGCCGGCCATTCCCATGAGCCAAAACACCTTGGCACCCTGCTCGTCAGGAGCCCAGGCTTCCAGCTTTTCAAGGACATTGACACGCGTGCCCGGCATACATCCTGTGGGATCACCGTAGGCGGAGCGCCGAGTTTTATACGAAGCGCTCTCAGGACGAAGCTTGTCTATTGACCCTGTAATAATGTAAGCTTCGCATGTTGACATTCTCACTAAGGTGAGCAGCTTACGCGATTTCAACAACTGTCGATGGAATACATGAGCCGGGACCTGCTTCCTCAGACGCGGGACTGCTTACCTGTAGCATATCCTGTACAGTTACGTTGGTGTAAAACTGTATGTCGATCTGTGGAGCACAATGAGCGTGGTGGATACACGAGCGCGATCCGCAAGTATGAATATTTACTTGGAAAAGATCGCAAACAGTGTTGAGGTTCCTCAACGTCTTTTGTATCGTCCCCGGATCGTTCGAAACCTCGGCAATACGGGCCAGCAATGGCCGATCCTGCAAGTGCTTGATACGTTCAACCAAACTTTCGATAGCTCTGCGAGTAGCCAAAGAAAAGTCAGATACTAAACTAAAAGGCGAGGCTGACACGCACGTGGAGAAACTTTGGACTCTCTCTTCAAGCGCATTCAATGCCCCTGCTTCCCTGTATCTTTTCACGAGTGACAGGACAGCTTCCGATCTTGCCTTGAGTTTTTCTAGATCGTCGTTATTTGTGGTTACTCCCTGCGGATTGGAACTCAATACAGCAATTACAACAGAAGTGGGCCACGCACATCGAAGACTTTGTGGATTATCAAGAATGCGGAGGTGACAGTTTTCAGGGGTGGGCAGAGGTCCGAGCATTGTCTAAGACCTTCTGCTACGAAAGCCAACCCATGGAGAGCAGTGCTACCTACTGCTTTCAGTCTCTGGAGCGGTGTCGGCGGACTTTGCTGCGGTGGAGGGACGATAGCCTGATATTCGTTACCGGCGGGAGGTACCGGGGTTTCGACTACTAGGGAAGCCTGAGGGATCTATGGCCGTTGGGGAGCTGGTATGGTCGTAGGTGCAGAGGGAGGTGCTTCGACTCTCGGGAGGACATCAGGGGCTGCGGGAGCCCCAGGGACCGAGGTCTTTGCGATGGGTCCAGGGATGCCGCCCGTCTTTTTCTTTTTGGAGCGCCGTAGACAAGAGAACATTGCGAATCGATAAGTCCTTGACGAATGTACAGTGGATGGTGGTCAACGGGCAAGTGGGATAGCTGTGGCATGTGTTGGCCTTGAGGCATCAGAGTAGCACTTGGTGTGAAGGTTCTCACGTCGATAGCGGGAGTCGTGTAGATTCCTGGCGCCTACAAACAACACAGTTGTCATTTATGCCCGCGCCACCCTTCTACCCATCCACTCCTGGCTTCTCGTACTCCCAACGCATCCCAATGGGTACCTTCTCCATGCTATCACCTACGCATGACATCCCGCTTGACCTCTGCCACATTCACACTAGCACTGCCATCCGCTATATTTGTCACGTCGTCAATCATCTTGGCGCTCTGGCGCCTTCATGCCAACGTTCGAGTTTACACCTGCACTTCCTTTGTTGAAGGTTGGCTTTGTGTTTCCAGCTCAATGTGTCGCTACGGGTCTTTCGGGTGCTTGTGTGAGGTGTTTGTCAGGTGGGACTGGCTGGTCAATTTCTCGGCAACGACAGTGTATTACCGCGTCATGTTCCTTTTCGTTCAGAAGTCCTCCTTATGCCTAACTCCAAGCTTTCGGCTACTTGTTCGATGGGCGGAAGACAGGACGAGGAACGCCGCAACCCCAAGGAGCCTTCTCTCACCAGCACTATCAGCCTCTCCAGCGACACCCTCAAACCTCACACTCTTCCCCATCGGTACGCTAGGTCGGTGTGTTTGCGGCTGCTGGACAGGACGGCGAGGACAAGGAGGAAGGACTCACTCCGGCACTGTACCCGCACGACGTATCAGATCGCCAAGCTCATCAAAGTGGTGAACAATAGATATGCCTAGCATTATCTCTCTGGCAACGCACTTGCTTGCTCCGCCACCTACACCAGACCCGGAAGTCGGTCTCCTCCAGACGTATCTTCTTGCATAGCCATGTAGAGACCGACGATCGGTTGCTCATGAAAACGGCAACCCCACGTCAATCTCTGATTAGCCATACGCGGAACACCACTTGTCGGAGCGCCCGTCGTCGAACTGCCCATTGCCACCTTTGGACAATATAATTCAACTTTTCTGCGTCACTCGTCGTTGTAACTACGAATTCAATTTCTACATTCTCCCCATCGTCATTTGTCCCATGATTGTAGACTAATTATTGTTCTATTTGTAATGGTACCTCAGTAGTGTTGTCTTACATTTTCCGCCGATGTCTCAGCCCGTCTCGCTCTCCTCATCTTCCTCGTTGTTTTTGGTTTGTAAACTACCTATCCCCTGAACCTTTCCAAATGGCTCGTTCCAGTTTCCCCGCCTTATTGTTCGTTTACAATCTCTGACTTGTTTTAGTTTAGTTACCTTCCCTCTTTTCCTTCTTATGCTCTCCCACTTCGAGATCCCGTTCAGCCATGTAGTTCTACTCGTATATAAAGAAAGTGTGTCATGTATTAGAGGGTAGCAAATCACACCCTGTGTTTCGAGCTCCTTGCGTTGTCAGAAACCCAGCTCTCCGAGCTTCCCTTCCTCTCTTCATTTGTAGTCGTAAACTTTCTGTTCTGTCTCACCCATCGCCTTCGATCGTCTCCCTACGTTTTGGTATCGCTGTTTCTTCTACGTCGGTTACGAAGCCTTGTGGTTGTTGGATTCGACCGCGCTCGCTGATCTTGCACCTCTAAAGGAGGTTATTTCTCTTCAGCCACATGGTGTCTATTGTCAGTGAGGTTAACCCGCACACACAGTTGTACGACAAGGACGACCAGTACGCTCACACCTCTACGTTGGGAATTGTATTCACGGACATTACGCAGCTCAATCCGCTATTCCAAGCCCAAATCGCCAACTGCTTGGCTAGTCAAGTTGCTTTGAACATCTTTGATGCGCCGAACAAACCCGACGATTCTATGGCAGCCGTCTCGACGGGCAAGCTGCAAAAGCTGAAAGACGTACTCGAGAGCCCCACCGTCGACGACCGTTTTTGCAAAGTACTCCTGATGCCGAAGAAAGAGTTGATCTAATGCGGCTACAGAGTAAGCTCACACAGATGTAGACCGCAAGACCGCGAAGCACCAGCGCGACTATTATCTGATGGAAAAGCTCAAGGGAATCAGGAAGGAGCTTGAGGTGGAGGGCGTCGGGGGGGACAAGTCGATTGAAAAGCTCACGGAGAAAGCACAGAGGCTGAAAACACTCAAGTGGGTGAGGAAGTGTTGACAAGGAACTGACGAAATTGCAAGGACCCGAACCTGCCGCAGGTAAGGCGAACAGCTCGGCTTGGCTCACTCGAGTGTACTTTCACGATTTCTTATGTTCTCCCTTTCTAATCCGTCTAACAGATACCATTGAGCCAACATGGTCGAAAGCTGTTCGCTCACACATGCGGTACGTCTTCAACGAAGATCGCTACGAGCGCGCGGGCGTCAAATCGTGCATACCCGATTTCCCACTGCCGTCAGGACTCGTGGTACGGTTTAAGACCTTGGCGCCAAACCATGAAATCACACGTCACAGAGAGTATTCATGCTCTCACTCATGTCAAATTCATCTCCATGCTCGACCCGCTTTGCTCCACTTGTTCCTCGTCCACCATCTCCGACTTCTTCAAAAATTTCTGCACGAAGGCAAAGGAAGATTAACCAACATTCGAGGAAGTTATTCTATGCCTAGAGGAAGAGTTGAACTGGCCAGAAGATCAGAAGAACAAGTTGTATGCACTGGAGGATCTGAGTGCAGCATGACTGTGGGTGCTACCCCTGTCCTCCAAGTTACAGATAGAAAAGGGAACGACTTCCACCACTTCCTGCACGCCAGAGACGACCGGAAAGCATATAAGTCATATCGAACGGCGAAGTCTTCTTCGGGCAACGTCGCCTTCTATCACATCGAACAACTCAAATAATGGGCTGGAGAACTAAATTTCAGAATCCTCGCCATCACATCGCTGATCGTCCTGGAGCTCTTCGTTCGCGGGTAGTACGCCATCCTCTGCTCTTGACAATGGATTAGTTTAAAAAGGTGGAGGTGCGGAGATCATTCAACGGAAACTGACGAGACTGCCAATGAAGGCAGAGCATGCGCTACCAAAGCTGAAAGCGGCAGCGTATAAAGTAGGTGTACACTTTCGGGAGGCATTTTACAGAAATTTCCTGCTCCCAGAGCTCACCAACTTCTGTGTTGTGGACTCTAGGTGTGCAACCCGTATCACCCCGCTTGTTATGTAGTGCCAATAGGTATAACCAACTTGTGTGTTGGGATTCTAGTCCGATCCTCATCCCCCACAATTCCACCGTACTCGTTTATCGTTCTATTGATATCCATAAGCTATTTTGTGATGCGTTGTTCCCAAGATATCACGCTTGCTGTCCCGCCGAAACAGGGTACGCAGGAAATCTCTGTAAGTTTGTCCTGCTACGCAAAGCAAGAGAAAATTTTCACAAATACTATACATAGATGGAAAAGAGGGAAGCGCCTAGGAATAGGGATCCAAAAGTAAGGCACGAGACTATTCATCGCCTTCAACAGCATATAAACATTGTTTAGTAAGAGATGCAAGAGAGAACATGGCCTTCAATCTACAAGGCTCATGACCACTGGCAGCTGAGGCCGTGTGCAATCCAAGCTCTCAACATAAGGTCCAGCAACACCCGTCATCTTCCACGTAATCTCGTGTTTCTTTGAAAGCTCAAAGCGGAAGGTGCTGAGAAGAACGGATAGGACGACCTCTGTGAGGCAGTCACCATGTAAGCATGAAACCGTCAGGACGAAGACAATGACGCACTCATTTCCAGCTGGGAGAACTTGAAACCACTGTGAGGTTATCTGTTACCAACATTTGTCAAAACACCTTAGTATGAAATCACTTACATGCAAGCGCGACCGCCTCCTAAAAACGTCATCCTACACATTATGAACAAATTAGCGTGCCACACCGTGCGGTGAGGAAGTTGAAACAAACAGATGGGAATAGATTCCAGGCATATGTGCCTCCCCGACTGTCTCGGGGAGAGGTGACAACCACCGTTCAGGTTTCCATTCAAGGGCGTCTGGTCCCCATAGATCCGGATTTGTGTTCGAGCCGAGGACGGATATGATGATATCAGTGCCCTTTGGGACCATGACTTCAGCTATCTCTTTGCCGTCTGCACCAATGACCGGCTTCGAAAGAGGGAGTATCATATCCTTGCACGCTCTGAAAAATGTCAGTGTAACAATAGATCCTTGAGAAATACTGACATACGTTCTTATGGCAGTGAGATTGACGGGAGGATATCTGCTTACGGAATCAAATCTTTGTGCCATCCTTTAGAGTTATTCGCCACCTACACTCGAAGAGTCTCCCGACAGACCGCATCTAGGTATGGCAAGGAAACCAGCTGGTCATAAGTCAATTCCCCGTTCTTCTGAGCCTCACAAATTTCATCGCGCAGTTTCTTTTGAACATCCGTATGGATAGAGAGTAAATGAAGAATCCTGGACAATGCTGATGATGTTGTCTCCATGCCCGCAAACACGAAGGTCCTGTATGGGAATGATGATCTCAGTAGGAGTCGAAGGCGCTCCAAGGCTACGTACGAGACCTATGCACAATTAGACCCAGAAAAGTAACTTGTGAAGGCCACAAGCACACATACCTGTCCACAGACTTCCTCGTCACTTAATCGGTCCTGTTCTTCTGCAAGAAGATTTGCCCTCACTAATTCACACGTCAGTCAGTAGATATCGACACAGGCCGGTCAACATACTGAGAATCGAAATGATGTCCTTCTTTTCCATCATCTCTGCAGCAACAGCCGGGTCACTGCTACTCATAGCGTCCCGCTTCGCTTTGATGATCTCAAGGGAGGTGTTATGCATGAGATCAACCAGCCTTGCGGTTTCCTGTACTCGTCGCCAAGGGACATGCTCAACAATGAACCTCTTTAAGCGTGGATAGTCAAATTTCGCAGCCAACGGGAAGACTATCTGGTTGCTGAAGAAACCGACGGGTCCACCCAGGAGCGGACTATATGGGTGAGAAGGTACTCAGCGTGAAACACCCGTTCTTTGAAGAGGAGGAATACGCACACGAGTCTCTTCATGGACTTAGGGTAAGGATGATGTTCATCGTCATCTACCAATGGGTCAAATGAATAGCCCATTCCGCTCTGACCGATCAATTCGAGCGCCGTCCTTGTCATCCAACGGAGAATGTCTATCTCCTGAGGTCCATCCTTGACCTTCTTCACCAGTACTTTCCGCAGCTGAGGATCTCATAAGCAGATTTGGTCTTCACGAACTGCAAGAACATACCCGTTCAGTCACTTCATAGAACAAAGGTACTATTGACGTACAAATGAGCGTTACAAGGAAGACGAGAAATAAGCAACTCACTCATTTCGCGCATATGATTGATCGAAAAGACAGGGTTCATCATCTTCCTTTGCTTCCTATGTTGTTCTCCTAAAAATTGATGAGAAAAGGGTCTCTGGTAACTCAACCAGAACGGGACTTAGGCAAACCTAAGGTCGCGAGCAAGCCTTTGCCGATAAGGACCGTACTGCGACTGAGAACCCGAAATGGGCAACCCGGGATTTTGTCCTCGAAAATACAACGTACCTAACGGATTTTATTGGTTCATAGTCATACTGGTCTTTTACCACGATGTGGTGAAGAGCTTTCGGATCGGATACCACCAGAACCCGCTCCTGTTCACGTTCAAAACTCATGTCAAGAAATAAAATTTGAGCCTTACCCCCAACGCGCCATGGATCTTGATAACTCGTCCATCTGACGGTGACGGATAAGCCTTGGAAGATCAAGAGAGACCAACGGACACACAGCGTTCCAGAATGTGATAGTGGAATCCCCATCCATTTGTATTGAATAGCTGTGAAATATTCCCTGGCATATTCCAACGTGAGCAAAAACCGCTCAGACCTGTCGGGTGGTTGACACCAACCAGAGAGAAACGAGCCTGATGGTGGCCCAGGCAGCATGTCCAATGGGGACTTGACCACGAAGCGCTCAAGCAGCTTCCAGACAAGCCATGAAACTGCGCAGAGCGAGAAAATTCGAACCAGAGTGAATATCATAGTGAGCAGAAAGAGAGTATAAGTAGAGACGTAGGGCCGGTGCCTCAGCCACTAAGACTACATTGGGTGGGCATAGTAGAGATTCTTATATGGTGAGCCATTGCATGACCAAAATCTTGGGAGTAAGCGGGTATAGTTTACAAATACTTTCCGGAGGAAGTCGCAGTTAGAAGCGCCACGTAGGTGCTGCTTAGCATCTTGGACCGTTTCAGGTGACCAAAGAAGCATCATGACGACAGGGAGAACCATGGTTAAATATTCCCTGAGCCACTCCCACACCCTTAGATGTGACTCTTCTGACTCTTCCCAATAAGAGGACATTTAGGCGACAACAGTAACGCTTTTGTAATCTGGCGTTCATCGCATCCTAAGTCGTTATCTGGCCACATCTCTGAACCGATAGACAAGGTGTTGTGTTTCCATATCAAGTCCGCGTTCAACCACCTCTGTGGCGGTCACATGTGCCATTCTGCTTTCCTGTGACTCTTATAATTAGCTTTAGATGTATAACGTGTATAACATAACCCAGAAAAGAAGCACATATACGGTTCCAGGATATCGGGAGCACCGCCCTCGGAGCGCACGGAAAGTGCCTGCGCTCACACGCCTGGGGTCATTCGGTGATGGGAGAGCTTTTGATCTGTAGGAGGTTGTTTCAAGTGCTTATAGGAAACACGACGCACGTTTTTGCGCAACGCGAACGTAACTAATACATACATATATGTGTGGCCGTCGGTAAACTAGTTGAAATTAGAACACCTTGCAAAACTCTGTCCAGGACCAATTCGTCCACCGAGATATCAGAACTTTCAACTGCAAGAAGTTGCGATATCCTCTCCCCTAATCAGAGTTAGTCATACTGACGCAATACTCGCCGTCTTGAGCATTCCCCAGAGGCTTGAAAACTCCAGTCTGCTATAGTACTAAGTATCCTCCTTCAAAGGCTATAGGTGTAACTCAGATATTCGTGCTCATTCTTGAGGAGGAATGTCGTGGGAATATGCAGCTTAATGACATCACTCCCGACATACCCATATCCGGATAACAATTACAACACAATAGTCAAAGTATACTTATTTTCAAGGTTTTACTGACAAACCACCCCCAATTTTGCACACACAATCTGTCTCCTGCAGGCAGGATTTTTTTTCGCGCGCGAAATTGATTTTCTCGTAAAACGTATCTAAGTTCAATATATATACTACATTATTCGCGCGGGGTGCAAGGTGATGTTCGCGTACATGAAAAATCAGCTGCGCGGGAAATTTGATTTTTGTCCACGTTGGCGCTGCATAGTATGACTTACTACGGGAACAGTGGGTGAGCTTTTGACTGCGTGCGTATGGATCGATGAAGGGTGTTGGCGGAGCCGTGACCGTGATCCTGGAAGAAACTTCGCTCTCGAATGTCATCAAGCGAGTAGTAAGTAGAATGAGAGTTTCTGATCGCCGGTATGTCGAGGCGCGATTTTGAGTACGATTTCCTGGAAAGAGCCGTCATGGCTTTGGATCAGCGGCAACAACCAGCACTAGTAATTACATCATAAGTAAGCAACAATCCGTTCAGGCATTGGATTCTGGCCTACTGTCTCGTCCTCTCATTGCCACTGCTTGTTGACCCCCCCCCTCAGTTCATCTCCTCGTCCGCAGCTGAACACTCTCGACTACAGTAGGTCCGTTGATCCATAACTATCTCCAGGCATATGCGAACTACGTTAAGAAAAAACCTCATCCTTCCCGCACTATTTGAGGCAGACTCTGGAATTCACTGCATGTAAATTTCTCCTCTTTCTGCCTCGTCCTCTTATCCTCACTCTGTTGATCAAATGCCCTGCCCAAAGCGACTTGGTGGATAATCAGAACAGTTGCAAATGCCTGAGCACTGTTAGCTGCCACGGCGCTGTATATCACGAAGGAACGTACCTGACTAGCCAGAGCCACACATGCGGTAATTAGCCCAAAGTTTTTCTGTGCCCTCAATCCTACCGCTGCAGCAACGGTGACCGGGATGTTGACGGCAGAGGATTCCAGAAGAATTCCTGTGATGCAAAGATGTTGTACCGTATGTACTGCTTCCCCATGACAAGCTATCAACATACGCCTGTGCAGGAGCAGACGAGCGATTATGTAGGAAGTCGCAAAAATGTTTAAGAGAGTATTGGAAGAGAACGCTGCTACCATGAGGTCGGAGGCTAAAAGCAAGGATTGAGATCCGCTGCATAAAACCCCTCCAGTGGTTCCTGCGCCTTGCTTCTCATTGAGAATTAGCACATCCCCTCTCGAGTTCAGTAGAACCATACCGGCTGTTAAGGTTAGAAGGAGTAACGGAAAGACCCAAAACACATTCTGTATTCTCAAGTGATTCGGTCCAAGTCCTCTTTGGACCATGAAACATCGCCATACCTTAAATATTTAATTAACCTGATCCCAAAGGACACAAAGGCTATGGAGAGATCCTCTTACCAGAATTCCATCCGTTAGGCACATAATGAATATACATCCTACATTTGTCACAAGGTGCAGAACACCGGTAGGGTCCTGCGATCCAAGATAGAACTGGGTGGAAAAGAGAACCTGCGAGTTTGTACGTAGGAAGGTCAGAACCCCAAAGGTGATGGTAGTCATCAAGAGCACAATGATATATGCCCTCAAGAACCGTTGCTGATTAGATGCTGAGACTGTCTCTTTAGGATGTAATAGAAACAAAGATTCTATCCCCAAAGTCAGCATCCCACCACAGAAGAGGCTGAAGAATGAGATTCCAAGTGACCCCAGAAGGAAGTCATGCAGCAAGGAGTATACATCCTCCGAAGAATAGGTCGCCATTGCCTGAATTCAGGGGAGGGGAGAGAACGATATGTGAATTAAGTAAGGATGTGTGACTATACTAACCCTGAATTGACGCATACATATATAATGGTCTAGAAGAACAAGAACGATATATATCCTCGCACCCACGGGTTTGTCATTATCTTGTTCAATTCATCGGTTGCTTTGATGTCGCTAGTGTATTGACACTCTACAATGTCACCATGCAACAAACCACCTAAGTATACAGTCATCGTGACATTGGATGGAACTCGGGGTTAGGGAAATATTGTACTGTCACCCGAACGACTGTCCCCCGAACCACGGTCGTTCACAGCGCTAATGGTCAATTCCTCGCCATCTCAGTAACCAACTGGCAAAAGACTGACAGGGGAATCAGTCAGCGTAGCCACTGCTGATCGAATCTGCCACAAACATCAGGAGTGATGAGGATGGAGTATCATATGTTTTCGTTACCGTTCCTCAATGTATGTTGATATTCTGTGTCCCCTTGGCTGAGGACTTGAGATTGAACGTACAACAAGGCTTCTATTACTAGTTCGCAGAAATGACCATCCGTTTGGATTAACAGAGGTGAGGCACATTACCTGACAAATAGTTGGCCGCTGAACCAAGTTCGTCTTTGTATACAATCCTGTGTAGATTAATGACCGGAAGTGCAACGGAGATGCTGGAAACAGTCGTCGAGAGGGAGCAGCCACGAACCACATATAGCTTTGAGGGCACATAGATGAATATAACCATAGCAGGAAGTACAACAAGAAGTCATGAATAGGAACCTCATCAGTGGAGAGTACGCTACACTCCGAGGACTTTCATGAGATCGAAATCATTCACAAACGTTATCCTAACAGCAACCGCCGTCGGACTGCAATGGACCCTTCTGTGTAGGGAAGACAAAACTCACTACGAGATCCGAGGGGAGCTGACTGCGACAGGAGTGCCATATAATAAATAGTTTCTTTCTTCTGTATCCAAGGCGCAGGTACAATAACCCAAGCCGAGTTGATGATTCAACACCGGCAGATCAACACCAGCCCCGAGTCGCAATTCTCAATCCACCTTGCCCGATATCGGACTTGCAGGAGGAGGCGGAAGGAGAATTCACGTCCGTTCCGTCTCTCGTAGCTTAGCAAGTACATTAGGACTTGGCCGTTCGTGTCGAGAGGGGGACGGCTCGACATCGTCGCGTGTTTGCGATTGTGTCGAATGGGCTTGAGGAGGAATGAATTGACGGAAGATGCAGGTAAATAGGAATAAACTACTGGCTAGTATTTAACGAAAATTTTCTGTATTCTGAAGTTCACCTTTTTTGGCTGTGAACTCCAGGCACGCAATACGTCGTTTCCCCTCCTGTTGTAGATACTCATAAGGACCACCTTTTTGTGCTGTGAACTCCAGATTGATTCTATCGCGCGCGATTTCATCTACCACACATCATTCTATTAATATCCATTACCTAAACTTCGTTAGTTCAGCCGTAACAGACCAGGTACCACTTATCCTAGCAACCTCTAACCGCTATGACTGAGCATTTTCGGTCATACACGCTAGGCCATGAGATCATCCAGTTTGGTTGGGCAAGAGCAAAAATTCATGGGTGTCATATATTCGACCGAAGCGGAGAACTACTGATAGAAAACGTGGTCGGAGAAGATAAGGCCGTCCGCCAAGATGGTGTAAGTCTTTGCTAAGGACAAAGCTTCAATCCACCAGGCTCATAACCATAGGCAACTGGGGCTGAGTAGGGTCCAGATTCTCAACATAGGGTCCAGCGATACCTGTCATCTTCCACGTAATCTTGTGTTTCTTCGAAGCCTCAAATTGGAAGGTGCTGAGAAGAACGGACAAGACAACCTCTGCGAGGCATTCATTCCGTAAGAGCAGATCCATCAGATTGAAGAAGATGACATACTCATCTCCAATTGGGAAAACTTGAAACCACTGCGAAATTACACGTTACTGACACTTGTTGAAGTACTCGAGTATGAGGTTACTCACAGGCAAGCACGGCCGCCTCCTAAGAATGTCATCCTGCACAATGGTTGATCAACATAATGCAGCATGAGGCAAGACGATCAAGACGAACAGATGGGAGTAGATTCCAGGCATATGTGCTTCTCCGAGAGCCTCGGGAAGAGGTGATAACCACCGTTCAGGTTTCCACTCAAGAGCGT
The DNA here is from genome assembly GCA_018524895.1 of Podaxis sp. C-F-101400. NCBI lineage: Eukaryota > Fungi > Basidiomycota > Agaricomycetes > Agaricales > Agaricaceae > Podaxis > Podaxis sp. C-F-101400. The sequence continues at coordinate 11,921 of JAEUWR010000660.1, read as the reverse complement.
CTGGTCCCCATAGATCCGGGTTCGTATTCGAGCCGAGGACGGATATAATAACGTCAGTGCCCTTCGGGACCATGACTTCTCCCACCTCTCTGCCGTCTGCGCCAATGACCGGCTTCGAAAGAGGGAGTATCATGTCTTTGCGTGCTCTGGATAGCATGAGCACTAGGGTGACGGTACAGTATATAGTCAAAAGATAAACACATACGTGCGCACGGGAGCAAGATTGATAGGAGGATATCTGCATCGCGAAATCAAATAGCGCTACTTATACGGACCACCCGCCACTTACACTCGAAGAGTCTCCCGACAGACCGCATCTAGGTATGGCAAGGAAACTAGCTGGTCGTAAGTCAGGTTCCCGTTCCTCTGAGCCTCACGAATTTCGTTGCGTAGTTTCTTTTGAACATCCGTATGCATAGAGAGTAAGTGAAGGACCCGTGACAATGCCGACGATGTCGTTTCCATGCCTGCGAGCACAAAGGTCCTGGATGGGAATGGTAATCTCAACAAAGATCAAAGGCGCTCCGAAACGACGTACGCAACCTACGGACCATTAGACACGAAAAGGTAATTCGTGAAAAGTACACGGAGACATACCTGCCCGAAGACTTCCTCGTCACTCAGATGTTCCCCTTCTGCTGCTTGAAGATTCGCCTTCACTGATTTCCATATTAGTTTACGGAGGTGAGTTGAATAGTAGACATACGTACTGAGGATGGTGATGATGTCCTTCTTTTCCATCATCTCTGCAACAACAGCTGGGTCATTGCTATTCAAAGCATCTCTCTTCGCCTTGATGATCTCGATTGAGGTGTTGTGCATGAGGTCGATCAGCTTCGTAATCCGTTGTACTCGTCGCCAGGGGATATGGTCCACGATGAATCTCTTCAAGCGCGGATAATCAAATTTTGCAGCAACCGGGAAAACCATCTGGTTGACGAAAAAGCCGAAGGGTCCGCCGCTGAGCAGACTGGAAGCAAGGAAAGCGGGCAGCGTTCAGGCACCCTACAGCAATGAAGCTGGATGAGGGCTTACTTGAGCTTCTTTATCGACTTAGGGAAAGGGTGATTCGCGTGGTCATCCACCAAGGCATCGAAGGAGTAGCCCATCCCACTTTGACCGATCAGTTCGAGTGCCGTCCTTGACATCCACATAAGGATGTCAATCTCCTGCGGTCCATTCTTCAGCTTCTTCACAAGCGTTGTCCGTAACTTGTTTCGAAATCTTGTAAGCATAAGCGGCCTTCAGGAGCCGTAAAGCATACCCGCTCTGTCACTTCATAGAACAAAGGAACTACAAGACGCACGTATGAGTACTGCACAAAGGTTAAACAATAACCATCTCACTCATTTCGCGCATATGATTGATCGAAAAAACAGGGTTCATCATTTTCCTCTGTTTTCTATGCTGCTCACCTGTGAATCGTTGAGAGAACGAAACCGGTAGTCAATAGAGGGAGGCCTACCCAAGGTTGAGAGAAGACCTTGACCGAAGTAGATCTTGTTACGACTGAGGACCCAACATGGGAGCCTGTGCATGTACCCTGCTCGAGAATACAACATACCTGATAAATCCAACGGCTTCATAATCGTACTGGTCCTTGACTACGATGTGGTGAAGGGCCTTAGGGTCGGAGGTCACCAGAACGCGTTCCTTTTCGGGGTCAATACTACGTCTAAGAGCGAGACCAGTAAGGGTGACCTACACCGAGTGGGCCCCGGATTTTCATGACCCTACCATCTAGCCATGACTCATGAACTTCAGAAAAAAATCAGGAAGCCCAGAACACTCACAACGCTCGAGGATGTGGTGATGGAAATCCCATCCAAGCGGGTCGAACAGTTGTGAAATATTGCCTATTGTATTCCAGCATCATGGACCTGCTCGTATCCCGACAGTAGCGTATACTCACCCGAGAAAAATGAACCAGAGGGCGGGCCCGGCAAAATGTCCAAAGGTGACTTGACCACAAAACGTCTCAAAAGTCTCCAAGCAACCCATGAGACTGCGTAGAGTGAAACAACTTGAACAAAAAAAGATATCATGGCTATCAGCGAGAGGGAATCACTTGAGGTGTGAGGTTGGTTCTTGCGATGGCACGTTGGACGTTCTTATATAGCGCACCAGCACAACCAGGCTCCATGGGAATGAACGGATATAATCCATGAGCACTTCCTAGAGGAAGTCACAATCTCCATTAGAGCGAAGCACCGTGAACAGCGTACGATATCCATAGTGTCACACCACCCCGGGGATCCGAAGAAGCACGGCAGGAGGGGGAATCACGACCCCGCGCTGAATGTAGACATGTCATCCATTCTGACGTTTCCTCGCTTGGGATGCGACGGATTCCGGATTCACAAACCTACGATGTCGTTGCTGTCATTCATATAACCTCTTGCTCTCCGAGTCGTTGTTAGTAATGCCAGTGGCTACGTATCAGCCAAGAGGGTCCTCACTGTGCACTCACACACGCCTCCTTTCTTGCTTTTATTTCAGATATTTCAGATATATAGCATACATATAGCATATCAGTCCCAAAGACGAGGTGTGTGGGTCTAGGACGCCGGAGAGTCGCTTTGTTTGGAGTGAATGGCTGACCGAGGATCCGGTTTTCTTTTGATGGTTGTTATTTTTGAATAGAAAATTCTCACGACCACAAGATGCCTGACATCAAGCAAGACTCTAAATAGGGCACGTTATCTCTTTGAGATTCTGTTTAGTTTCTTCTCCGTGCTTCTGCGATGTATTCATAGAATCGGATGCGCGGTAGTTCTAGTAATGTTTCATTGCGTAAGACCTGCGTTCTGTGCGAGGCATCGGAAGTTACTTTGGTCTTTGGGATTGACCAATGACTCGGAACGTCCGCTGCCGTCGACGTTAGCCCGCCGACACACCTGTAGGGTACCCTCGAGTACCACTTGCTTCTAAGTATAATCTATGCTTGGTATTCATCTGCTCAAGACCAAGTGGAACTGAGGGTTGCGAGATTATTAAGTAGTGATAGGAAGTCACCTATAAGCACTTCCACTCTGTCCTGCGCCTGATTTTTATGTCAAGATCCCTTTGCCACCTTTCTCTGCGTCGTCTGACTGCCGAAAGAGCGCACCTCCTTAATGGATATCACTTATCCACACATTTTGCGTAAAGTAACCTGAGGGCCCCGGTGCCTTCGTCAACTGAGGGATATGCCTCAGCCCCATGGAGCGTCCGGCTTTTTGCACTCCTTCTCCGAATATTCCAGCGTGTAAATGCCATTCGAAGCATGTGGCTTTCTAGTACTGCTGGGCGCTGTTGAGGCCGCGCTGGCACAGTTATAACCTCTTCCATCATAGGGCAGAGGACGGGTGAGAGTGAACTAAATTTACGACGCTCCTTGTGCGAAGGAAGTACATTTCTCTTCGTATTCTTGGGAGATTTGTTAGCTTCCCTGATTTTGACCGTGAGGACTTAGGGTAAAACCTTCCTTGCCTTCCTTTGTGAAGCTTCCCGACAATGCCCCGAAGATCAACATCCCCGAAAAGCGAACCACGGGTTGAACAAGGCCAGCAACCTAGTTTTTAGTACGACCGAGATGGATAAGACAAGGGGCCATAATGTGTTATATGTGACAAAGACGCTAGTAGAACAGAGACACAACGGATAGTAAAGCGGAGAAATGCTTCAATCATTGGACCAGACAAAACTTGATCGAAGCGACAGTCCTCATCAGGATTAAAGGCGCGAAAGCATCCTTAGATGGATATAACAAGCTTCATTCAGGACCGGCCGAGGCGCAGATACAGGGCCAGGCTAGTAGGCACGATTGGATGCAATATACCCTACTACACACAAAATGTCCCCGCAAGAACTAACAATGACGGCCGTAGCATCCTCGGTGACTTCCATATGCCCAAAGTGCTCATGGGGATCGAGATGTGCCAAACCTATGATGCCCTCCGTAGCGTGGTTCATGGGTGCTCAGGGTCTCCAGTGTAATGTTCGTTTTAAAACTCATGGTGGGGCAGACCACTAGCCATGGTTATCAAGACGGTGGCTTCAGAATGGTTTCTGAAATGAAGAGCAGGAATCAGGCCATGGGCAGACAAATCCTAAGACAGTTCCAGTATAACTCGCTGACCCAGGGCTGGACGCAATCGCTCTGGTAATTTGTACTTGTTGTTGAGTGAGGGACATCTTAATCTCACGAGATTAACCCGGGGGAACGGATGCTCGATTTCGAAACGCCTGAATGAGAGGGCTAGAACACAATGAGATATAAGGGAAACTAGGAGAGACCCATCGAAAAAAGTTCGGTGCTCACCGATCCTGGGTAAATACACGTGATCAGCCGCTCATCCCATTTCCTATTGTGAAGGGTTGAAACTCGGGCTCACCACGTCCTGCATCAACCTTGGCTCAAATGTCGTTACTTGCAAGAATATTCACCTTAATACGAAATCCAGTGAGCCTGTCACATCGTATCTTTGTAAACATGCCTGATCTCTGCGAGCTCAGATACGATACGTTGGTCGAGACCTGGAAGGTTCGCTCAGCGTCTATTATTGGCTTCCAGAAAAAGAATGAAATGAATACCAAGGCCTCTGTAGGAAACCGATTTTATGAACACCCGAGCACTTCGGACGGTTCGTCCTGGCCTCCATACCTAAGCTTACTTCGGCCATCGACTAACACTGCGATTCCAGACCCTCGGCGGACGAAGCGCACAGTGCAGTATAGGAATCCAGAGGATGTTTGGAATTATATCGGGGGTGGAAAGCGATTACCCGGTGCGCGTTCATCGTTAATCTACGTCATAATAACGCTCATATCGCTATCTTAGTTCAATGGAGTATGTGGCTATCGCATACGAGGAAGCATCCGCCTACAATTGAAGTAAGCCGAGTCGGATGTCGTCACGCGCGAGATTTTTTGACGCATGCAACTTAGGAACTGCAACAAGATCTGGAACGCCAACAACGCGTGCTTACCAACGCAGCTATGATTGAAGCCCGGGATCGAGAAGAGAGGGAGGCCAGGTTAAGGATCGAACAGAGCGTCAAAGAGGATACTGCAAAGCGTGCACGATTACAAGGACCTCGGAGCCAACTCAAGCCCGACCATGACCATCCACAGGCAACACCACCGCACGAAAATCAGGGAACTACAGATGCGCCTCCGGCAGGTTCCCCATCGAAGCCGGCTGATGAAACTGAACCTTGGTCTCCTAAAACGCTGCGGCGCGGATAATCGTGAGTCATCGCTGCCGCCTGGGGATCCAGTTTCTTATTGATATTCCCCCTCCCTCCTTTTTGCAAGGTCGGGCATACCATATGATTCACATAGTATACTTATCGTGACAATGTGTTGAAGCCCATCCTACGGTTTCGGTAATCCTTATTACAATCCATCATGAACCAGTTCTAGACTCGCGGTGATGTCCACGAAATGGAGGCTTGCAGTATTGAGGATGCACTATATATCCGTTCGACTTAAATCATCCATATTGTCAGCATCAGCAGGTCCTAAACTGACTACGAAACCGACTGGGAATTACCTAGGCTGTTATGGCGACATCGCTCAATCTATGATCAGCTCGTTCATACTAACCGGTTCATGTCTGACAAACATGGGTTTTCGTACTGCCCGTCCACCCTTATCTGATTCCAGTGGAATTCCTTTTTTTTTTATGGGACACGAAGGTTTAGCGAATACCATACTCCGTCAACAGGATTGTAGGTTTCTCTGTTTGCTGAGGTCTATATCTACTACCAAGGGAATCAAACAGGAATAGCCTCGTCTCTAGCAACTATAAATGAATTCAATTCGCCCCTTGCAAACGAACAGCCACCATTTCTTCTTCAATGACTAAAGTCCGCCATGCCGTTCCAACTCAAGCTGTAGACACCCGTGCCTCCAGCGCCGGGAAAAGTCGACATTATTGATCAGATTTTTCATTCCCATCCCTGGGGGAATCCCGCAAAGAAAGGGTGGTCTCGGACCACGCCGAGGGGGGTTTATATGCATAGCTGGTGATGCGATAAGTGTTGCCTATGTTGTTGACGGTGGTGGTTGTAGAACCGTAAGATGCAGTGGAAGGCTTCGGCAATACGATATGAGCCTCGGATTTCCTGGTGTTCAGATATGCGTCTGGGACTTTTGGGAACTGGGCCACGGCAGCTCTTGCCCCTGCAGACCGCCAGTTGAAGGCTGTTGGGCCTCGACTTTGTTCCCGTCAAAATTGTGGTAGCGTGTTTTGTCGGCTTCCGCCACATTCAAGTTAGCGCTCGCTGGCGCCCATGAGGGACCATCTACCTGAGAGGTGGCGTTCTGTGGCGTTGGGAAGGCGACACTTGCACTACTGGAGTCATGTAGAATCTCGTTGGAACGGACAGCGGGTACCCAGGGGATGTGAAGGTTATTGCAGCCCACAGTGTTGTTCTGGGCCGATGGCATTTGGATGGATGCAGGTGAATGATAAAGCATCCATGAGTGGCACTCGGTTCCCCAAGGATAAGTGCTGTAAGGGGAGGCTAGATAGCCCTCGTTGGGACATGGCGGGTAACTGCTGGTGGAGGTAAATTTGCTTTGGTTCATTCTGCTGGACGGCACAGCGCTTGGGTGCAGGCGTCTGGAGGTGGGCAACGATTGGGAGCCAAGTAACAGAATTGCTTGGGCGGGCGATGTGGCCTAGGGGGTCTCTTATAGCCACGAAAACGATGTAGTAACATTAAGAACAAGAAATGGCCACGGCGTAAACAGCTTTGGATCGCCAATGATCCTGCGCCAATCGGTTGAAAAGTACAGCCTCTGGCGCGAGGATGCACAGAAAAACGAGAGAAGACGACAAAGCTAATAAGTCATTGCAATTATGTTGATATTCCTGTGATTGTGGCAATGATCCAAGCATATCGACGTGGTTATAAAAAACGGCTCGAAGCAAGTGCCTGTCTGTGATGATGTCTCGCTGAGGCTGCGCCGTCGGTGTTGGCTCTCACGCACAGCTTCCGAATTTAGCCCAATTCGCTGTTGAGGTCCTCGTCCCATGCGTTGATGCAGGGCAGTTTTCGGAGGTGAATGTGGAAGGTACACCGTTCGAAGAAATTGCTACAGGATGAGGGATTCAAGGTTTGGAAATCCTTGAGCAGTCGAGATGAATGTTGTCCCAAGTGAGTCTACTAACTCGTTGTATAGGTGACGGCTGACAGGGTAAAGAGGGGCTCTGCATATGCTGATCAAGATAGAGATGTCACAACGAGTGTAGAGGGGACTGAAATACTGACACATGGGGCTGAGGCCAGAAGACACATCAGACAAAGGGTTATCGTCGATCGACAGTGTTTGCTGCGGAGGGTATAACCAAACACCAATTCGGGCCGAGCGGACATGGGTCTGGCAGAGGGAAGGGAAGATCCATTGCTGCCGATGCAAAACCACATTCCACAACCTCCACATACCGCCGGACTCGGCTACCAAGGTGCGCATCGCCGACATATCCTTGTGCCCGAACAAATCCTCATGTTTGTTTTGTGAAGGACTCCGACCACGCATCGAGCCTAGCCAAGTTCCCTCACCTATCGAGGCCCTTGAAGCAGATCGTCAAGCATGGGAGGACAGGAGTTACATGACTCTTCCAGGTGCCCATGTGCCTCTGTCGACATCCGAGTTTGCTGCTGTTGATCAAGGTGCGTGCTTCTCGCTTCCTTGCCATCTGGACTGACGTAGTCTGCTTCTGGACTCCTCTTAGGCAATTCTTCTCCTAGATTTATTCGGGTGACGACTTGGAATGTACCATCAAGTTTTCGCCTCGCAAGTGATTGTGCAATACCTCTGTCCGTAGTTGTGCAGCCGTTTGCGGACTTGGATCCACGGGAGGAGGGCATTCCAGTGGTGGATTTGGGGCCAAAAGGTCCACCTCGGTGCGCGAAGTGTAGGGGGTATGTCAACCCGTGGTGTACCTGGGTTGCAGGAGGCATGAGGTGGAAGTGTAATCTGTGTGGTCATGAGACTGAAGGTACGCCTGCACACTGCTACCATTTCGTTCATCCGCAATCAAATTCATGTCCTATTACTACAAGTCTCAACGGAATATTTCTCCAACCTTGACGCCAGTATGCTGCGCATGGACCATGCGGAACGGCCAGAACTCAACCGAGGAACAGTGGAATTCGTGGTGCCTGAGGAATACTGGGCCCAGCATCCTCCTCCTAAGATCAATCCTTCTTACTTTTCTGTTGAACCTTCGCCGATCGGGTCCAAGAAGCCCCTACCTATGAACTACATCTTCGCCTTCGACGTCTCTAATGACGCGATCGAGACGGGTTTCCTGAAAACATCGTTTGACTTGCTCAAAACTGTGTTATACGGCGGTACAAGCCTTGACGGGCAACAGCTGGACCCTTGCTTCCCTCCCGCAAGCCAAATTGCACTACTGACATATGACAGAACATTGCATTTCTACGATCTGAATGTGCGGATACGCGTTTATTCCAGATTGACGGATATTGATGCTTCCATGGTTAGTCAGATCTTACGCCAATGCTAGTTGTTGCAGATTTGGATGAAGTGTTTGTACCTCTACGAGATGGATTATTCGTGGATCCTATAGCCCGAAGGTGCGGTATACAACATGTCCTCACTTCCTTGCATATTGATTGCGATTAGACACGTTATCGAAGCTCTTTTGGACCCGTTACCCCAACAATTTGCAGAATACCCCTCAAGAGATTCTTCATTGGGTTCCACACTACGTGGCATTCTGGCGTTACTTGCAAGTCATTCTCCAACCTGACTCCGCCTTATTTTGTCTCAACCCGCTTTAGGCAGGACGCGGCGGGCATGCCATCCTCTTCCATTCCACACGGCCTAACACCGGACTCGGTGCCCTCCAAAATGCGCCTATTGAGCCCGACCTTTACGATACCGACAAAGAAAAAACGCTCCACAAACCACGAGATGTGTCCTGGCTTGATATAGGTGAGGAACTTGCTGAGGAGGGTATTGGCGTGAGTATGTTCCTCGCCCCAAACAAATACATGGATATCGGGTCTGTTGGTGCCGTTGCGAGCCAGACAGGTGGAGAGTTGTTTTTCCATCCAAGGTTTGATTTTAGCAGGGATGCTGTGGCATTGGAGTCGCAGTTACAGAGAGTTATGAGGCGATATCAAGGTTTCAATGCTACGATGCGGTTCCGGTGTTCGTCTGGTGAGGTCTTCTGTCGCCTTGTTCGTCATTGGTAGCAGCTAAGCAAAAAGCTTTCAGGTCTACGCATAACGAAACACTTCGGCAATTTTGTCCAAAATAATCCAACTGATCTCGACTTCGGTATACTGGACGCGGATAAAGCGGTCATGGCCGACTTCGAACACTCAAGCTCGCTCAGTCCACGCGAGTATGCACATATACAGTGTGCGACATTATATACAACTGTGTGGGGCGAGCGGAGGGTGCGCGTGATCAACCTCGCATTGCAGATTGTAGAGTTGGCTGGGAACGTATTCCAGTATGCGGATATGGACACCGTGCTTTGTCGGTTCGCTCGTGAGGGTCAGTATGCCATTTGAAGCATTTGGACCGGAGAAGTTGACTAACGCTTGCTGAAGCCATGGTAAACATGGGCAAGCAGAAACTAAGTGCCATACGGGAAGAATTAACAGAGAAATGCTCCGCGATACTACTGGGTTACCGAACGAAATGTGCTTCTGCGACGCGCGCATCCCAAGTATGCCATCTATCTACCTCCAGCCCCATGTTTTCTTTTACACATAACTGCATCTCTTTCTCAGCTTATCATCCCGGAAGCATTCAAGGCATTGCCCGCATTCCTCCTCGGCCTCCTCAAGTCTAAGCCCCTCAAAGGTACGTGTCCTACCTTCCCCCTTCCCTTAGATTGTTTATATCCTTTAATTCACCTGTTCAAAGGCCGGCATGTTTCCTCCGATGTCCGAAACTATACCGCTCACCGTATTCTCTCCCTCCCCCCTCGCGACCTCATACATGCGCTCTATCCGCGCCTTCTCGCTCTGCACGACCTCGACGACCAAATTGCGCTACCTCAAGTTTATACTGCGGATAATTCTAACCTCAATTCCGGTGCTGAAGGCGGAGGTGATCTGGTGCAATATGGCTACACGAAGATTCAGTTGCCCTCCTTGATGAGGAATAGTCATTTCTTTATGGAGGCTGGTGGGATTTATCTCATTGGTACGCATGATTTCTACGTTACTTCTAACTTGGGTTGAAGCATTTGACGGGTGCTGACGGATAATTGCAGATAATGACGAGATAATGATATTCTGGATCGGTTCAGGGGTGTCGCCGCAACTCCTACAAGATCTATTCGGAATAGATGATTTCATGGCACTCGATTCTCGATTAGTACGTCCTTGGTTCCCTTCGTCTCGTTTTCGACTTATGTCTGATATCTTGACGCTTTCAAACAGCACCATCTCCCGCACCTTCCAACAACACTCTCCACACAAGTTCATAACATCCTCACAAAACGTATATCCTCCCGCAGTGGTCGCAAACCAAAAATATACATTGCAAGGCAGAATCAAGATGCCGCTGAAATCGAGTTCAGTGATATGCTTGTGGAGGATCAGAATAATCGAGCGATGTCTTATGTTGACTGTATGTCGCTTCTTTCAAGGCTCTTTTCCCTGGTTACTGATGCGATGGTTGTAATAGATCTTGCATTAATTCATAAACAAATATCCAATGTCGTGAGTTCCCAGCCGACCCGATCATGATTAAGGGCTTGACACCCGACGTCCATTTCATGTAGCTCAACAGCGGTAGTACACTCGGCGGCAGTGCGAGTATCCGTGGTTCGCCATGGTGAGAGACGTGACCATAGCAAAGGACGGTGATGTACCGGGCATTCATTTATGAATGCGGTGCTTAGAATGAACTTTCGACTGCCACATCTATGATTCAATATGTTCTAATAACTCGTCTTGTTTCTTTCATACGCAAGCATTCTAACCTTGGGCGAGCGGACAATCTACCTAAGCCTTTTCTGTTAAGTTGTCTTATGTTTCTGTTGTCTCCAGAATAGAAGGGACTAGCAGCAGTGGGAGAGGGACGACGTGTCTTTCGGGAGGAAAGACATCCAGTTCTACGTTGCGTCACGACTCAACGCATTGCTCTGTACTGTAAATATCATAATTATTCCCACAGCTAAGGATATGACAGTTTCGGGGCAATATGCGATGGGATGCCGCGTAATCTAGTTGATGCAGTACTAGCGTCCATGATGGGCTTCCACGACTCCACGAAACCTTCATTTGAATTATCAGTGATGAGAGTATTTGTTTCCCTGGAAATGGGTAGGAGCATGGCTCCACATAGGACGATTGCACAAGTTGGCGAGTCCCACCAAGTCTGAGATCTGGAGAGATGCTTCGGGGCACCTTTGTGTCTCAGAGCGGCAAAACGGTTGTGATGTGAAGAATGCGCCGTCATAGGCCGTCAGCAAACACACGACAGCCGAGAGGGTCCCCCTTGAGAATCTTTATCAACGTCCGCAGTTACAGACAATCAGGACGTGGAACTTACCGATATCCCGGAGAACTTCGTCGAAGGACTTCGTAACTTCCAATTGTTAATCTATCAAGGTTACTTCTTTTTCTTTGGCTTCCGGGAACAGCATTGGATCACAAGGGCTTGTTGGAAAAGGATATCTTGATGGGTCCGCTCCAATTACATATTGTCATACTCCGGCTCGAGGCACCACCTTAGATTACAGGTGGACTCCTGGCTATGAAAAAACGAAGAGCAGAGACGCTGAAGCAAGCTAATGGTGAAAGGGAACCGCCAGGATTAGTGGAACCCACGGTCTACCCTACAGACTACGTCACAAGAACGGCTCTTGATCTCTTCCCACCACCATCCCCCAGGCGCTTAACGCGTCTGGGGTGCCATAGTCTACCGAACACCTC
>JAEUWR010000490.1:0-49363 GCA_018524895.1 Podaxis sp. C-F-101400 | reverse complement strand
ACTATTATAACGCTTGGACTTCATTGTACGAAGTACAAGTGCTAAACTAGTTACTCCGTTAGTACACGAGAAGTCTCTTTTGATACGATTTGCGGATACGTATCAGGCCTCTTTACGGACCGAAGCGGCCTCACTATAACACTAGTTCACATTACCGTACAAATTACACCTTACTTCAAGCACCCATGTATCAAGCATGAGTATTGACATGAGTAGAAGTTAGGTATGTCAATGCAAGTTGACTTAGAGATTATGGCCTGGTGGAGTACCTGCTGTGGCACCATGGGGACATATCGCGTGCATTCACATTCCTCATCTCAACAGCTGAACCACTCATGGGACACAAAATGCAATACGTATCTGGATAGTATGAATGAGTGTTGTACCTGAGGATGAGTGGATCCAACGGATGTTGCGAGATGACGGGGGCAATTGGTACGTGGATACGCCAAGTTAATTTGAAAGTGTCAAACAAAGTATATTCTTTCATATGAAGACAACGGTTTCGTTTGAGGGTTCTACCGCGGACGACCAACGTTTTGGCTATCAAGAACAGAGTTAGTTCCATTACATCGCACTTCGGTAGCATGACGTTGTGGACACTCACGGGAACTGCCCAGCGAAGTTCCCAGGAGGGGTGTAGCGGCAAACAATGAGAGTCCAGTCTCCAGAACCAAACGGACTGCCGGTAGTGCAGTGACGGGTACCACAGCCAAGCGTGGTAGTACCCTTCCAGACGACCTTTCAGACCAGTTGAACCCGTCAGCTCCCTATAATAGCCTGATCGAGAAATCTTTTATGCGCGTACCTGAGTGAAATGACCCGTATCACCACTGAAGCCAGGGTTGTTGTCTGTTTCAAATGGCGATAACTCAGATTGCGGCAATGTGCGAATGACTGGGGGCTAATGTACTTACAATTATACTTCGCTGTTCGGATATGACGGGTCAGTTGAATATACCTTGAAATCGTTGCTACAGAACGTACAAGCTTCGTTCATCCAAGAATTGACGGCATCTTTAATAGTAAAACTAGAACCAGAGCCAGCAAACTTTTGGCACACGGTGTGAATGAACACTGAGCAATGGAGTGCATGCATCAACTCACGAGGTTTTCGCCAAAGTTTCCACTGATGGCAGAGAATGAACGAAGTACTTCAACGCCTTGAACAACAATACTGACCCACTGTGTTTGAATTGACATTGTCCAGCATAGCTTGCCGCACCGGCTGCCAGATTGTTGTCATACTTGAGCGGTGAAGCGCCGTAGCGAGCCCTGGCCGAGTTGTGGAGGCTCAAAGCCTGGTCGGAAAATTGGTCTGGATAAAAGGTATGGCACTCAGCACCATGACATGGCTTCGAATGAACCAAATTACTCACCACGTCTGGCAGGAGTGGCAGCAGCGAGACTCGCGAAAGCGATGAGGGAAGCAATAGAGAACTTCATTGCGTTTCAGTGGCTAGATCCGTTGGGTGTTAGGAGTATTCGTCGAGGCCATTCAGCTTATATACATGGCCGCAGGTGTTATTTTAGGATGCGTAACCAACATCGTATCTCCTACCGGAGTCTTTCATGCGCTCCACAGGCATGCAACACTTAGCGGCCGGGAGTAGCGCCAACGTGAAAACTGCTATATCGTTCGCCATGGTACAATTTCCCAGAAATACATTCATTAGCGGCCGCCCGCATGAGGTCCTAGGGTTTGCTTGTGCTAGAACCCCGGCAAAAAATCACTTGGTCATTGGCGAAGGGTCTTGCCGCAATTATGGTACCCTTAAGATTGAGTGCTTTGTTGGGCATTAGGCCGTCCAAGTTTTCTTGATGGGGTTGATGGAGCTCTTCGCACTCAATCACAATGATGCGGAGACTGATTCAAGGTCGTATGACGGAGGCTAATCAGCGAAGGCTGGCGATATTGTGACTCCATTTTCCTTAGGCTATCACCATATAGTGAAGGATGCTGAGGTTGCGTAGAGGTCGGACTCACTAGAATTTGCATGGAGTTCTCTATTTTTGCGTCAAGGAGTCTAGTGGTGTCCGTAGTGCTGATGAATCATAAATCCAGGTGGTAAAAGGAGTTAAACTCTCGGGGATGGAGTTAGTCGTTGAAACATGGCCCAATCGCATAAACAAGTAGGGTAAACGAAGAAGTGCTCAAAGATGTTAGTCTTCTTCAAATAGTGATGCGTGATGAGTTGATACCAGAATTGAAACGGATTAAGCGACAAATAAAAGAAGCCATACGAGGGCTGGTGGCCGATTTAGTGGTGTTTGTGTGGGGATACCGGATACCAGTGTGGAAGTTGATGGCATAGGGAGACCATATGGCCCTATAAAAAATCGAGCAATCTCTTGTGTAACTCGCAGCTTGCCACCGAAATTGATTCGTAAAATCAATGTTATGACGCGAAGTGTCGACTTCATCTCCAAGGGCTTTCCGTTGGTAGCTGTTTGTTATGGTCAGAGAGAGGATAAAGGGCTGTTTGTACTTATGTACGTGATGGGACACATTGATGGAACTATGCACAGATACCTCGCCAAGCCAAGGAAACTAAACCGCGTATGTTATACAAAGTAAGACCCTCTAAGAATAAGTGCATCTAACTTTCTCAGCGAAAAACGCCGCCAAAAGCATACGAATCACTCGAGAAAACTCAACATCCACATTACGTACGGAGTAACAATGTATTATTTCAACGCAATTAGTACCGACTACTAACTATACTAACTACGCATTACTTGTACTCACTACTTTCCTACAACAATTTCAATACACCTTTACCATCGGTCAGTCCAAACTGTTTCCTTCAGATAGCAGCCCAGAGAGAAATAGGGTCGGACCACGGGGATTTTGAGCTTGAAAGACTTGAAACTCGGGAGGAACGCAGAGACCAAAAAAGAATCATCGATGTCCAAAAGGCAAGGGAATAATGATAGGTTTCAAATAGAAAGCCTCGGAGCTGGAGAAGATCGAACAAAGAATGCAAGAGGCGCGTTTGAGTTGTGGAGAAGGCCATGAGAAGGATATAGAACTACCCAGCAAATCCGTGCACAAGATGCCGCAATGAACGAAAATGAGCAGAGAAATGTCAAAGTAGGTGATAGCGGAAGAGGGGCGAACGGGGGTAAAGGCGGCGGTGGGGATCGGAGGGATTGAAATTGAGTGGGTTCCCGTAGGAAGTGAACGTCCATTACAGATGATGACATTTAAATTACGAGAAAGGCAGAGAGACAGGGGAAGCGGGGAGAGATATATTAATCGGGTTATGCCTTTGAGAAAGAACCAAGGAGCGTGTTGTCAAGAGAGCGGACGGCGGAGTGTGCAGGAATGTCCACCAAAAAGGAATCGAGGAACAGAAGCAAATAACAAAATCGAGGGGGAGAAATAAAATTCAAAGAATATATCACAGCGAAAAACTAGTGATACTAAAGACAACAAGGTAACAGGAGTATCATATGAAGGGAACAAGAGGAATAAAAGAAGTCACAACCAATAGCCCAAAAGACCCATCCTTGATGAAGCGGTTGAAGCAAAATCCAACAAGGCGCTGTAAGGGTGAAGCATTGTTGATGTCGTTGGAGGAAGGATCCCGGAGAGCCTAAGGCATCTTCCATCCACTTGTATTTCTGGGGTGAGGGGTGATTTTGGTTTTCCTTGGTTTTGAGTATATCGCGTTGCCGATAAAGGGTCGGGAGAGAGATGAGAATGAAGGATGACGAGATAGGGGAGAGGCATAAATGAGACAAATTTTCGAACGAAAGGAGGGGAACATAGTGATGGTGTATGCAGGAGCGAAGGGTATCCGGAGATAAAGAATGTCCAATTAGTCAACACCAAACATCGATCAGTAAGTGCCGGACAAAACGACAAGAGCGACGGAACAAGGAAAATTTACGCAGCGACGGAGGGCTGCTGATCTCCGTCAACATGCATTTCCTGCCCATCGGCAGCGTTATGATCCCCATTCAGAATGGGGTTGGACACCTCACCGTCTTCACCATCGCCGACGGCACTAATGGGTTCCGCGGAGGCGGGACCGGCGCTGCCACTGACATTACGCCTGGCCATGCCCTGAGGCCCAGATCGTGGCGGATTGGCGCATCGATCCTTGCCGTGGGCGATGCGAAGGTTAGCGTATTCAGGCTTGTTTTTGATGCCATCAATAGCCTTGATGGCATTAGCGATGTTCGTAAAGTTGACGAATGCACAATTCCTAGCACACAATAAAGTCAGCACGCAGCCTAGAAGCGAACAGATGACCAGCTTACTTCTCTTTCAGGAAGTTGACAAGCTCGATATCACCATACTCGCCAAAGTCTCTCTTAAGTCTCTCCTCAGTGAAAGTCTCGAAGTCCTCGATATTCCCAATGTAAACGTTCCTCGTCGCACCCGAGTGGACGGCCAGAGCGAGTTGAGGGTTCAAGGGTCCTGCGTTTTTGCCCCAGCCAATCTTGAGGCGTCGGTTGTTCAAGCTCAATCCCTGGTAAGATGCAACCTGGTGGAAAGTAAGCGCCGCAGCGGGATCAACGAATGTCACAAACTAATTGAAAGGGGAACATTAGGTTCGTGCAGGCGAGCGATCGGAATGAACATGACGTACAGCAATATGCTTCTCCGGCATATATCGGATGCTCTGCAACACACCACCCCTAATAGCATTACACAAATCCTCCGTTGTCGTCTCAGGGTGAATATTGCCCAAGTAGACCGTCCTGTTCATACCCTGTGCGGCCGCAAGTCCGCCAGTCATGTCCAAAGGAGTGAAAGGAGATGCGGCGTAAGTGAAGGGAGAGAAACCACCAGGCGAGAGGGTAGACTGGGCAACAAGAGATTGGGCAGCAGCAGCCTGCGCTTGTTGAGCAGCAACTTGTTGCGATTTGGGTACATAGGCGCAGCGGTCTTTACCATAATTGACACGTTTGCCAGCCCAACCAGGTTCTTGGGGCAAAGTATTTACGACCTGTAAAAGGATCAACCCCTGAGTTATTAATGGAGGTCGCTAAGAACTAACCTTGGTGGCAACAGAAATGCTCAGGAAATGAACGAAACCAATGTTCTTGTCCCGCACAATCTTGACCTGATCAATAAGGCCAAACCGACCTAGCTCGTCCCTAAGTTGTTCCTCGGTCATTCCCTCGTCAAGATTACCAATGTAGACGTTCCGAGAGGCATTGCTTTGGCTGATGGACAAAGCCACCTGCGGAGGAACAGGGGAAGGCTTTCCCCAGCCAATCTTGAGCTCCTGTCCGTGCAGCTGCAGCTTTTTAATGGTGGCATCAGCATGGAAGGCCGCGGCGGTGGCGCCATCCAAGAAGGAAAGGAATACACAAGATTTTTCGGGAAGAACGCGGATGTTCTCCAGGGGGCCGAAGTGGACGAGGTTCAGGAGTTCATCCACTGAAGCGGTGGCGGGCAAGTTACCGACGTAGACCGTGCGCCCAGTTGCGTTGTTTGACGCCGAGAGAGCAGCTGACAGCGCAACAGGGGAGTACGCGGCAGCAGCCGCTTGAGCCGCAGGGATGTTGAGGTTTAAGGAAGGAATGCGTTGTTGGTTGTTGAAGTTCTGGAATGAGACAAAAAGTGTCAGCATGTCATGGACGTTGGCCATGAAGAAAGAGTCACCTGAGCGAAGTTGGCCATTTGGCCGTTGTAGGGGAAATTGCCCAACATATTCATGCCAGGAAGGCCCATGCCCAGCATATTGTAGCCACCGAAGCCTGCATAGCCATTGCCGTTAGGGCTACCTTGTTGTTGGTTGGACTGCTGCTGTTGTTGTTGCTGTCCGTGCTGTTGCTGCTGTGTCTGTTGTGCAGCGAAAGCAGCGGCCGCGTTATTCGGGCTGAGCTGAGAGGGCATGCCCGTTCCGTTGGTTTGAGTATTAATTGACAACGCAGGGGTAGTATACAAGGGGCTGCCACCAAAGCCGGCGGGGGAAGTCGGAGAGTTGCTGAACGCAGCCGACTGAGCAATACTGGCCTGGGGACCGTAGCCATAGTTAGCGAAGGCATCGCGAGAGTTGGAATTTGAAGCCGAGCTGTTTTGGCCGGCGAACGTAGGAGACCAACGGGCCTTTTTCGCATCGGGACCACCAACGGGATCCATAGACCTCTGAGAAGCAAGTCAGAAGACATGTTACCCGGGGGAAAAGCAGAGGACGAACCTTCATCATGTCGATATCAAAGGAGTAAGAAGGGTACTGGGTTGTAAAGGCTGTCTGAGGGTCGTCCATAACGCGAGAATCGGGAGTAAGTGGATGGAGGATGAAGGCAACGGCGGAGGTTATGGAGAAGGAGAAAGGAAGTTAGAGAATTGCAGGGAGCGCGTTTGAGAGCCGAGAAACGACGAGAAACGAGTGTGTGGGTTGGGTAAAAAGAAAAGACACGCACGAAAAAGAAAAAAAGGGAGGGGAATTCGAATGGCGCCTGTGCGCGGCGCTCGCTACAATATTCGACGCAAATTCGATAACGCGCCGGCGGAAGAGCACAACGGCGAGAGCGAAGAAACAAATGTCCAACAACGACAGAGCTGCAGAAATGCAAATCCAACCAAAGCAATAACAACACCGACTACTGCCATATCACATCACACATTCCCACATGCCCCTGCACTGCGCACGGACCTACTCTACATAGCTACCCGACGCCGAACAACTAATGCTACTCCTCCAAAACATTCCCCAGCCGCTAACACCACTACCTGTTCAATTATGAGCATCATGTTCTGTCCGCCAACAGCCCCAACGCACCCCAGAAAATACCGCTGGCCGCCACCAATGGTACTCCCCCGTGAGAAGAGCTCCCGTAATCGGCGGACCTGTGACCGTGTCAGCCGCCTGGTGAGACCTTCGCTACGCCTACTTACCTATCAACTCTCCCAGCCCTACTCAAAGTTAGTCATGTTTTTGTCTTTTCCATCATAGCTAACCTGAGCATGCGAACGAAATTCCAAGGCGGATGCTATATACGCGTTTCATGTTTCACCTCAGCCACTCTCCTGCACTCTGCTCGTCACTCACCCTAGCTCAGTCACGTCGTCTGTCAACAAGTCTGCAAGCGGTGTCATCACCGCCACATCTACATCACGAAGTGATCAGTGATATGATATGAAACTGGTTACCCCAGCGACCCACATATTCCGGAAAAGGACCCATATAACACGCCTATGAGCACGACGCTTGCGGCTGATTCTATCCCTATAAATGCAAAAATAATGCAACCACAGACAAACGTTGACACAACCGCCAAATATTCGGCGCTCACGACTTGGGTGATGAATCCGCAAAACATGCGCACGATGAACCCACAAGCATTCATAATAACCAGCTG
The DNA here is from genome assembly GCA_018524895.1 of Podaxis sp. C-F-101400. Taxonomy (NCBI): domain Eukaryota; kingdom Fungi; phylum Basidiomycota; class Agaricomycetes; order Agaricales; family Agaricaceae; genus Podaxis; species Podaxis sp. C-F-101400. Next base: position 42,037 of record JAEUWR010000490.1, on the reverse strand, counting down.
GACCAATGATCAGCACCAGCCCCTCCGTCCTTTTCTAAACGCACTGAATTAAACGCAAATTCCCTGTCTAAACCACGCGTCGTCGCTGCAAGTTGCAAATAAAATGGCGGGAAAAAGTATCCGAGCGCGAAGAACGTGAACCTTGGCAACAATCCTCAATATCCAAATCACTGGTACCAACACTGTGGACTCACCCAGCTGTCATCGCTATATACGCCCAGTCCTTCGAGAACTTCCTCAAACAGCCAATTAAACTTGCGTGTCTCTCTGGTGGCGGCAATCTCGGCTTCATCAAGATACAAGCAACGACGAGAATACTTGTCAATATCCCGGCGTCAATCAATGCCACCGACCCAAATCCCAAATGGGTCCTCGCAAGTAAGTTGTTGATTATAATCGGGTTCACAGTGCCTCCCAGCGAAACACCAGCCGTCACTATTGACATCGCCGACGCATGTCGTTTGTCAAAGTGATGCGAGGCGATCGCAAGGGACGGGACATATGTCATCCCGCCGCCTAGGCCAATGCCCAACCCTTGGCAGAGGAAAGCCTGCTTGCTTTTAGCCTTTGCCGTGAGTTAAGGTCCCCAGCTCTTACCCCAAAGTATTGATTTGGCTTGACGAGCGCAAGCAAGAATAGAGATAACGACGTCAAGAATGCACCACAATATAACAAGAACATGCTGCGATAATTCAGACGAAATGAACACGACAACAAAATAAATTTGCTCGCCAGTAACCCTTGTCGTACAACCTTCCACCAATGAGCCCTGTGGTAATCATCAAAAACGATTCAACGCTCCCAATCCACCTGTATGGGTAGGTTAAATCCCCGAGCCAAAACGTAAAGACAAAAAGCTACTCGCGAGATCGCAGAAGCCGAATGCTCCGTCATATAAATTCGGGTATAATAATCTATATCACGGCGAGTCCTCGCTTTTTTTCTTGCGTGGGGTGTATGCTCACCTTGGTAAATTCCAAATGCAGTCAAATACCTAGATAAAAAAGTTCATGCCATCCATTATCCCCTCTGTGAAGAGCTGATCCTGTCGTGCTCACCCGTAACTACAAAACTGCACCAAAAACCTGCGCATCGTGTGGTTAACATTCCTGCGTTCCCATAGAATATAACGCCAGATGCATACGCTCCAAATACGACACCCCATGCACGAAGTCCACCATCTGGAAATGTGATCTCTTGGGCTGGCAACCCCTCACAAGAACCGGTGTTTGCAGTTATCGTCTTGGTCGTCGCAAGACAATCTCCGCCCACCCCAACATCACCTTGACCGTCTTCAATATCCCGACGAACGTTCTTCTCGGATAGGCCTGTTTCTGTCATTGCTTTCGATGTCATGGTTCTGGAGAAAGTCATTGAATCCAATACACCCGGTTAAAAACCACGACTCAGAAGTGGAGTTAGAGCTCTAGGGAGGATCCGCGGTGGATCTACAATATTTGCGAGAGTAAGCAATGACGTCGACTTTGAAGGTTCGTGGATCGATCCTCCAATTATTTGCACGAATTCTTATCGACCTCGAGGAGCTCGAGGAATAATCGATTATATTCGAGCACCAAACCTATTCCTTGGGACTTGGAGTCACCGGAATCGGAAAAAAAGTGCGGAAACTAAGACCGTACCCGTGTTGGTATGTCATGAAGATCGGTGCTAACATTTACGTGAATGTCACCGCAAGTTTCCATGAAATGGTCTTTAGTTGAGGACCATCGCCAGTATCAGCGATAAATTCCGCGCGAAGTTGATAACTTACATAGGCTGGAAATTGGTTGCTCGGCTGACGAGCGTTACTAGACTGTCAGACCTCAAACGGGAAACCCCTATAGGGGCTCCGATACAGCGTGCACACTATGTATTAAGACTGTTTTGGACCCAGTCGTCTTCTGTGAATCGGGGGCATCCGATCTAACTCGGTAAATGTCCTGTTTGGCCCTGGACACGGTCGCCGAAAACACTTCCGCCATTCAGCCGTGGTTCGCACCGCACAGTACCGGCGGCAACGCGTCTCTACAGAGTTCGTGTCTCCCATAACCCTCGTAGTCTATATACATACGACATGGGATCCAGACGTTCCGTACCCATCTCTCACTGTTTCCTCGAGCCGAAATAGGCAAGCCCAGGAACGGACCAACCATTTGTGTCCCCGGCTTGCGGACAGCGCCACCACCCCCGCCGTCCCCGCCCATACTTCGATTTTGCCTGCCGCGTTTTGCCATATACCTTATCCAGACTAAACCCAGACTGAGTCAAGCTGTCAAGCTGCGACTATCACACCTTCGGCTGCACCCGATGACTCAGAAGACGACCTGGACGCTCGCAAAGGTCCAGGATGTGCATCATATCTACTTATTCCACATCGGCCCAACAGACCACCACCAAGTCTTTCATGAAAATGTTGCACTGGTTCTGTCCGCTCTCATCTATGATTTCAGCTTGGATCACTCGATCTTTTTTCTCTAGGCGAACGAACAAGCCAATTGCAAGCACTCCGTAGTTATCTTGGTCTGGTCATTTACTTGTCTCACAGACCGCTTATCGAGCGCAATTCAAATGACGTCTAAGCCAACCCATGACTTCAATATGCCTGAAGAGTGACATCACACAAAAACCTTTGATCTCCCTTCCGTTGTATATCCCACCCTAGTCCACGATATCCCCGTCTTCGTGCTCTGACGACCCCTTTGGTGGAAGTCCTTTGAACTTACATCATCTATAAAGGAACGATTGTGCTTCCACCGTGGTTTTTTGTATTGTTTACTCAGGTTCAATGGTCAACTCATCTGTGATACCAGCGAGAACATTGGCGCGCAAATATGGGGTCGAAGCTTCTCAAAGTCGGCAATGGTCAACGGAGAGTACACTTATAGCATATCAAGGTCTGCTATCTGCGTTCGCTCGTTCGGCTGGTAGAGAAACAACTGTCTAACGCGTCACAGGGGGGGAAGTAAAATAAATTAATCGCGAATATAGGAAAACAAGCATATAACAGAATCGACCTGATGAACAACAGAACTCGAGAGGCACTAAGGTAGTAAAGTTCATTACAATAATAGCATACGCGAGCCGAAAAGGGAGGAACAACGAACCCCAAATCCAAACTGTCAACAAACGCTTCAATCCCGCTTCTTCCCATCACCCTCAATAATAGTACTCGAAAATTCGAACCGACCAGTGTCTTCCAACCTCCGAATCAGAACATCACCAAAGGCAGTCATAGGGGTAAGAACGCCACCACGGCGCCGGGCCAAGTAAGGAAGCGCTGCTCTCGCGGCTTCTGGTGAGTTTGTATTTGAGCCAGGGGGGATGATGAAGGATAGTGCCGACTCGGAAATCATGACTGTAAAGCAAGAATGTTAGCACAAGTTTAGTGAGATTAGAGGGTTTAGAGGTTGTGAGTTATGACGAGGAAATGATGTAGGCGGCAAAAAGAGGAACCGGCAAGAATTACATACTTGCGGTGAGAAGATAGCCTGGGTCGCCTTTTCCCCTCATTACAGTCTTGGCGTATACTGGAGGCTCAGAAGCAGATTTAGTGATATTGGTGGCAACCATGTAGCCATGTTGCATGTTTCTAAAACGCTATTAGTCTGGTTATTAGCGGACTTCGAACTTGATAGACGTACTCGTCCGAAGCACCTTGACCTGGTTGAGGCATGAACTTCTTGGCGAGCCATCGAATCTACACGACGCAAGGATTAATTTTACTGGGCAGAATGGCCCGAACAGGTAGCATACATACAGGTTTCACGAGGGCAAATAGGAAAAACCCGGTCAGGAACACGACCGTGAAAGACACAGCCTGGAACACGTTAGACATGCCCAGAAACTCGTCGTACACAAAATCGGGCCCGTATCGAGCTAGTTGTGCTTCTTTTGAGTTCGAGGTACGAGCTTCGTACTCGAGGAGACCGAAAGTTCGTTGGACAAGCGCTTTGTTGACGGGTTCCATGAAGAAGAATGCGCCTATTAGTGGACGTGCGCCGGGAACCGGGAGGCGGTAGTATAGCGGGATACGACGAGGTGCGGGACGGCCGATGACTGGATTTTTTCGTGAGCGCCCATAAAACATGATAAAGCTAGGAAGAACGCACCCGGGCTAAGGGAGTACTCTGCCCGTGATGCTCTGAGATCTTTTCTCGGAACTTCTTCGAGTGCTGTAACAATGGTATTGAAAGTGCCGCCAGACATCCCTCCCTTGAACGAGTGCATTGTCATTGATGTTCCAACATTAAGAGGCGTTGGCAGAGATTTGAGTGTCTTGTTTGCGAGGTGTGCGGAGATATCAGAAGGGACAGAATCGTATCCACATGAAGGCACGATGATGGAACCGGTCCTACTGGCGATGAAGTCATACCTATGGCAAACGTCTCATCGGTACTCCGCCGAGAATAACAGAATAACGCACTGCCTAATGATACGCCATATCCACACCGTTTCCCCCGTCAAATCAACATAATGTACTCCATGTCTTGCACAAACCTCGACTACGGGTGTCCCCCATCGCCAAAACGGACCAACAGTGTTGATGACCACCCGTGTAGACTTTACAGCCCTCTCAACGTCCGCTGGGTTGGTAATGTCAACCTGGACAGTTCGAATGGTGCTGACATTTTGGAGATTAAGTTCCTCGAGGAGCTTCTGAAGCTTGGCAGACGAGCGCGCGCCAACTGCGAAAGTGAATACGTTGCGCTGTGGGTGTACGGAGAGATACCGTGTGATGAGACGGCCTGTGAAGCCTGTTGCGCCGAGGACGAGAAGGTCTGTTTTGTCGGACATGGTGTTACTCTGAGGAGGGAGCGCAGCAGCAGAGTCAAATATGCCACAACGTCACCTCGGGCTGCGAACCTGATGCGCTTGCTGTATCCGGTCCGATTGAAAGTACTGTAGCCGCCCAATTCTCACGGATCGAAAAACATATGTATGTTCGGGATTCCTCGTTCTTGCGACGATTTTTCTTCGTTCATAATGGGTGGACAGTGGCTAGTCCAATAAACCGTCATAAATGCATTACAGCCATATGACGGTAGCTGATTACCCAAGAAAGAAGCCCAACCCGCCTAACCACGGCAGGGTGTGAAATAGGGTAGGACAAAGGGAAGGTACGATGATATGTGAAGTCCGGAGTGACGGGGACAAGCTTCCAGTGAAAGCCTGCTTTGAGCTATCAATGATGTAGGAGAGAAGGCAAGGATGGCATTTCATAGCCCTCTAGGGGTTCTATCTTTGCACTAACATTGTGAAAAGCTCCTAGCTTTGGAACGGCGGAATGCAGCACTCGTATCTACATAAAAGGAGGGATTTAGTTGAGACGTCCGCCGAGGTAGTGGATTCCAACACTTGCTATTCGGCTCTATGCTCATCTTGTAATGCGATCAACCTGAGGCAGAATTATCATGAAATTATCCACAGGAGTGAGAATGTTGAATATTCATATATAGCTCTATTATTGTCGCCATCATTGCGAAGGACCCAGTGGCAGATGGTTTCAGGTCATGCCGAATTCTTCACCTTTGCCTTACAAGATGACTCAGAAGCTACCACATGCAAGGTGGCTCCTTGTCAATGCCTAGTTCCACGCCCTGCTTTTTCTTTTGATTGACGTTTAATTCCTCATGTCCTAATTCCAATCAATTTTTGGATTTTCGCACCACGAGTATTATCTCGCCTTTTCCAGCTGCAGTAAATTGAATGCACTCGAAAGGAGGCTGACATCATGATCTCATTTGCGTGTTCACGGTCAGGTATCGTGTGTCCTGGCCATTTTATATGCAGTTCGCTGTTCACAGACGTCGGCCACCCCCTGCTTTCATCCCTGCCCCTGCACTCGCGCTATGGAGCTGTCCTCAAGTCCATGTCGCCCGAGGCTCCGTCTGCCCGAAGATAACTCAATGTAAGAGCTGCTACCGTTCGGATCATGCGGCTGCGAACATTTGAGCTGCTCAGGTTGCTGAATTTACGGAAAAACCTAACTCGGTGGTTCCGGGCACACCGTGAAAACCATTCTACGTGTTAGTCGGATTACCGTTGAATACACCGAGGACGACAGAACGGACAGTCGAACTTTGGCGGTCTCAGGAGGAGATTCTATTGATTTCCGAGGGGTGTTAGTGGACACCGTCAACGGGACAGAGTCAATGCACCTGCCATCATTTTCGACGATCAAGGCGAAGGTCATGTAACCACGACACGACGATATTCTCTATGAGTAAGCCATGTGCAACCATGCCCATTGACGGGGCGTTAGACTTATCTAACCAACATTGTCCGTCGACGGGACCCGATGGAAGCATTCCCTCTGTAGTCAAAATGACCAAGAATGGTAAGACACCGGAAATAGATCAATTTCTCTGCTTTTCAGCTCAGTTCTCTGGGAGATGATCAAAATGATGCAGTTTCTACTTTGATCATCTCCTGACTCTGGTTTACCACGATTAGTGGTAGCCTTGGGCATATAAACTATGGCGTGCATAGCCTAGGGCACCTGACTGCCGCGGAAATGAGCCAGTCTCACCTTCAGCTGGATCTTCAGCCCACTCTCGGTGCGTGGTTTATTGGCGCTATTGCCTCTGTCGGGTAGGTGGCTGTGAACCACAATGTGGTGTGGAAATTAATAAAGGTTGGTTACAACGATCCAGCCTACTAGGAGTTGTTAGCCTCCAGTCTTGGACGTATTTCCTACGCTTTCCGGACGACCACCGCCTCTTGAAGACTCTGGTGAGTTTGTCTTATTGTTAGCTTTATTCTGCAGTCACCCATAATTCTGCTCATAGGTCCTCGCGGTGTGGTACGCGGTTGTCTTGTATAAAACAGGAACGGGGTAAGATTAACGTGATAGTCTCAGGGGGCTGGAAGTCGTGAAGGCTGCGACGTCAGTCCATGCCGGCTACTTCCTAGCAGTAGTGAAATGGGGTGATCTGTTGGCATTGCTAAAACCTATCTGGTAAGTAATGTCGTTCTGTCGATATCTATGGTCAACAAATACATATGGTACACTAGGAGCATGAAGGTGAGCATTACGCTCTTGTGGATATTGTTTTCATTCTAACAGAAAGCCTTGAAAAAGGTCATGATACTTCTGGCCGTAAGTCGCGCTCGAATTACCCGGGGAACGACATTTGACGATTCATATAGAATACCGTGATCTTCCTTGTCCACATCTTCTTTGCGCACAAAGTATGGCTACGTGAGTCTATGCCTCGGGCATATTATATTTGACTGACGGTAACTCGCTCTGAAAGTAACCCGAAAGCGTCATCCGTGGATACCGATAATAATTGTAAGTACATCCCTCTCCCTTTCCCTTGGCCTCTTCGACCTAAATCATGATATAGGTGGTCTTCTCTGTAGCAGACTTCGGTCAGTAGGTTCGCTTAGGTATTGTTTAATCACAATTATTAATCCAGTTATAGCGATGGGAACGGGTATGACACATCTATGACCATTTGTTTAGCGCCACTGACTGGTCATGTTTCTTGCGGACATTAGCCACGTTTGTCGCTAGGCGAGTATTATCCCGTATCTAGCATTATGTGTGAACTAATACTTCTACAGCCTGACTAATGCGAGTTATGAAGCCATTATCTTCGGAAAGGCTGGTGTAAGCGCTGCCGTGCCATGAGTTGTTTTACGTACACTCATTGTCAGTGTAGAGATTTGCGACTGCAGGTTTGGGGAGTGCCATTATCGCTGACTGGACGATTACGGCTTCGCTTGTCGTTTTTTTACGTGCCGAGCAAGAGTCTCAGACCAACTTCGGCATGTAAGTGGTCGTTCCATGCGATCTAATCCGGGTGCTCACTTCTTTCCAAAGAACCAAGAAATTCATCAGCAGACTCATTTTCTATACTGTCAATATCGGTCTTCTAGTTAGGTAAGTCCCTTCGCCTTTGTTGATCAGTCACCTATGAGCCAACGTCACCTAAGTCTAGCGGATCTTATTGTGCTCATCCTAGTAAGTCTCTTCTACATTATTTATCAGTCGGGTCTTTATATTTCATCTGTCACAGCTCAATGTCAAGTTCGAATCACTTAATCTATACCAATTAATGTCTTACGAGATAGTTGGAAACTGTGAGTAATCATACCATCATCCAAATACGACATTCACCTCGCCTCAGTATATGCAAACACTCTCCTTGCATGGTAAGAACATCTTGGCTCAACGTACCAAAACCTCACACCCAGCTTTCTACAGCCTCAATATGAGATCAGCACCTTCTAGCCTAGAGTTATCCGAGTTGGCAAAACCGCAACATTTTTCCACTATGTCCTACGATCGGGCTTTTATTAGCGCACGGGTGAGCTGCGGCTATTTTCGGGTTCCCCCAGGTGAATTATACCCATTTTGACTGTATCGTACCCAGGCCGCCACAAGCTCGCGACCACCCTCCATCAGATACGAACACGAAGGGTCATTGACAGGGTCTAATGTGAGAGGTAACTGACTGCTTGGCTCCCTGCTTCTCACGTCTCTGCTAGGCAACGGATTATAAGAGCGCCTGGATGGATGCTGAGACAGATCGAAGGAATCGTGATCGAGTAATAACGTATCCTGGGGTCGTCGTGACCAAAACGACCGTGACAACAATTGCATGAGTGGCTGGACGAGCTTCGTGGCGCCAGGCGAACGGGCCTGGATCCATCTTGGGGACTTTGTGCATATATATCATGGACAATGGGATGCTATCTTACCGGTACACTATACACGGGACGAACATATGAGGAAGCAAAGAAGCACTAAACGGTGATTGGAGCCATTTGGGTAGGATATTCTGGTATCAATGATTTCGGACCATAAGAAACAAACGTTGGCAACTGCCTCAGCGACGAGATGAAGGGAGTGGGGGCGATGAATGACAGACATCTCGAGGTCACATTGTCTGATCCGCCGAAAGCCGACATTACAAGCTCACGATCTCTCACAACCCGCGGACAAATCCGACATTACCACGTCATTAAATAAGTCGTCTTCACAAACGCTCTTCATCTCGGACGTGACACGGAAAGCGTTGAATGCAGGTGGTATCACTGCCCATGGCATCTTCGCTGGATCAACGGCCCCGGGAGGAAAACCCGTGGCGAGTCTAGACTGCATGTAGCACTCAATTCTCAATTCCTACAGGGCCAGCACAGGTCACGTTTGTCAAGTATGCCGAGGGAAGAGCAATTAGTGTAAGTCGTGTGACTAGAGATAAGGTTAAATATAGTACCACGTACCTCAAAGCTCTTGTGTCCCAGTGCCGGTGAAGCCGTGATGCTCTGCAAGACCTCATTACACCCTTGACCGGTACGTAGTCCTTGGGTTTCACGGAAGCGGTGGACTCTCTTAGATCCTGCGATGTATCGCTGATTTGGTGAAAGAACAAGGGTAGATTTGCGGGATGGGGTCGTGCAAGCTGGAAGGAGAGTTACTGGTGTCGGAGGTGTCTTGGGAGTGGTCTCGTCTTCGGATTCCGAATCCGTGTCGATGATGAGGTCGGCAACAAGGGCTGGCAATGTTGGCATGTGCGAGATGAGCATCGTAGGATAGATTGTGCGTTGGAGGTCGTAATAGCAAGAAGATAACGCGTCCTGCTGCGGACTATGAGTGATGGGAGAGTGACGGGTAACAGAGCATGAGCAAGATGTCGAAAAGAAGAGGCCCAATATAAGCGGGACGGAATTAAGACGAGCCAAAGTTGATGTACAGGTGAGAGATACAGATAAGCAGTATTTGGCCTATCCCTGATTCCACCTGATTCGCGTCACTTGAGTAGAAATTGCGCCACGTTTGGAATTGTGTGTGTTGGCTAGCGAGTGGTAGGGATCAAGGGCTGAGTCAAGTCTTGGCGTCAATTTGACCACGGGATAGGCCCACGTTAACTACCAAGTTGGTGTAAGTGGAACATGGATATTCGAGCGGGGGCGATAGACATATTCCGAGAGATAACATGATCCCAATCCAGAACATGTTTAGTCTCGAGCGCTGCTGCGGCAGGCTGCGGGGCTGGGCGATTCCACGTGACTTCGGCTGATGTGATGTGCTGTGACTTTATCACACTGGATGGTAGTTGGTGGTTGGGAGTATAAACAGTCGAAAGGTGTCAGGTCGAAGGCACCGAAGCGATCCAAAATTAGTGAGAGCAAAAAGGGCGAGCAGATGGATGTTGCGTAATCCATGCGAGAATAGGAGTAATAGTGCTTCGACATCGCGTCATGCCATGCTACTGCACTTTCATTGCAACCCAGAATTCTGCATAATAGACCCAGTGCATCATGGCGTTCTTGTCACTCGTGTATTCACACTTGACTGTTTTGGGCGCACGAACATCGTCTGGACCCCCTCCTTGGTACACAACAAAACCAATCTCCTTCACGACCCGCATCACCTCTTCCAGGCTTAGTTCAACTTTAGCTTGCGCGCCACCAGGCCAAAGTAAAGGTCCAAGATTGATCCAAATTCCACCGGGGCGCAGTAAATGGTAGATTTTCTCGATGGTTGAGAACACGTTGATGGACGTGTCAATGAAGAATAACGTAACAATGAAATCATATCCCGGAGCTGTTGCATTTGAAGCAGCTGCGGGTGATTGACCTGCGGGACCACGAGGAACGGGTAGTTTGAGAAAATCACCCTCGATCAATTCTAGATTCGACGTGAAACGTGGGACGACGTCCGGGAACAAGACGGTACGGAACAGGGATTCATTCGACCGCTGATGTGAGAACCAGTGTGCGAAAGGCTGGATCTGGTGTTCGTTCACCGCAGTGTCCGACGAGAAAAGGAATCGCATGGCAAGTGTCATGAAATACGAGAACTCCACGGCAGTAGTGGTGAAACCTGATAGAAGGATCAGTATCGGGTGCAGAAGCTGTGTGCTAAAACCTACCGAGTTGTGAAATCTCCCATGCAAGCCGACCGAGGCCCGAGCCGGGAACGAGCACTCTCATTCCTACTCTCTCAGAAGGTGGGATTTGATTTAAGACCTCAAGTACTGGCCGGAAGATTATCTCTCGTTCGCTCGCGCCCTCTTTACTCCAGTCTCGCACGAAATGCTTCAAAGCCTCTCGGACACGCGCAAGGTCGGCGTAGTTGATATCACAGGTGGGATCGTCTTTGAGACCGAACTGCAGGGCAGCTAGTGCGGAAATGGCTGTAGTTATCTTAGAGTTTTGCCTTGTGGCCTCCCTAAGTTGTTTGAGTTTGTTAGGGTAACCAATTCGAAAACCTAGGCGTTTATGGCTCCGTCCTATTGATCCATAGGAACGTTCCATCGATGTGGTTTCCTGGTTTGCGAGTGCCGCATAATGGGAATAGCTTGCATAAGCGCGGTTTAGGGAGAATGGAGAGGGTTTGGTCAGATGCAATCCTGTAAGGAGTTGCCGGATGTCGGACCAGGGGAATGACGGAAGTAGTTTACGGCCGACCAGGAGGACAAACAGGGGAAAGAGGGCAGCCAGCAGGACGTCAAATGCCAACGTGTCCATTTCTGTATGCGGAAGCAAATTTATGGCCCCCAGGACGTGGCAGGAGAGACTCTGGCACTGCGAGTACCGCATCAGAAACTCAAATTTCGCTGGTATTCCCACGGTAATTGTTGAAGCTTGAAGGTCGAACGGAAATAGCAAAACTTCGCGAAAACTAAAAATAGATTGCTCGATATGTTACATTCAAGAATCAACAAATATATGGCTACAAAACTAAACAGCAAATTCGTGTTATGCTTTCATCCGATAGTGATGCGCTTAGGAGCCTGCTCAGGTGTGGTCTTCGGGAAGCTAACGGTCAGAAGACCGTTTTCCATGGACGCCTTGATTTCTTCATCCTGCATCGAACCCGTCAGCATCACCACATTCCAACGTGGAGAGAGTGAAGACCTACCTTGACTCCCTGAGGAAGCTGGAGAGTCCTAGAGTACTTGCCATAGCGACGTTCACGGATGGCATAGCCACTTTCTTGATGCTCTTCTGAAATCTTGCTCTCGGCAGCGACAGTGAGTCTACCATTGTGGACGTCAAGGGAGACATCTTCCTTCTTGACACCTGGTAGCTCGAACACGGCTGTCACGAGGTTCTTCTCAGAATCCTCATGAAGGTCCATCCTTTTGAATTGTGAGTGTTATGTCTACTATAAAGTGAAACGCAACGAACCTACCTTGGCTTGAAGGCCCGAACCGCGTTGTCGGAGGAAGACCGCTGGAGCTGGCGACCATCGTTCCCCGAATTAGGAGATGCAAACGCGGCACGAGGGAGGAGCACCTCGTCAATAAGACGATCAAGGTTGTAGAACGGCTCGTAGTAGAAAGTCGACATTATCGAAGAGCTGGTGTTGTGAAGTATAGGAGATGTTCAAGTTGGATTCTGCTGAAAGATGGGCCACCTACGCCTCGCTTTATATCTTCGAGCTACCAGTGAGTGTACATAGTAATGAACTATCTCGAATGACGTCGAACCTATGTTCCGAAACACCTCCTAGGTCATAGTTGCCACCGGAAAGTACACGAACATCGTGGAAGGTTCTAGAATAACCAGGAAAGTTGAAGAGGGGAGACATTAGTATATTCGAACCAGCTACCATAATGCACCCACATAATGACTGAGGAAGACGCTTCATACTAGAACAGATTTGATCCCGAAGCAAGGGTTGAGCTTAGTTCTTCAGACGTTCAAAGTCTACTTCTGGATTGAGGGCAGCACACCCATCATACATCGTCACGTGATCACGAACAAATATATCTTACGACAATCGGATACTGAACTAAACGACTTCCTAGCCTAACACGCCGAGCCGAGACTACTGAGAGCAATGGATTAATCCCTTCTAGTCTCACTGCCCAACATTATCATCCTTTCAATTTGGCCTATGACATGGGTATTACCTAGGAGCACCATGCAACACCGTTTCAACCAAGCGATTGACCTAGAGACGTGCTCTTGGGTATGCGCTTGGCCTATGTAGTTCGGAATTTGCCCGAGACAAAAATCACAACCTCGATGAGTTACACGCTCCTTTCTTCGATGGCTGAGATGTCATGAACAATGGGGCCAAGTTGTTTATTCCCGCAATCCAGTGACGGGAAGTGACACTGCAGCCGAGCATCATCGTTCGTGGTAGCTACAGCCCCAGAAATCACTTACGCCAACTCGCACATTGCAGTTCCATAATGTCATCGGAATATTTCACTCAAAGGAATTGGAAATATACAATGTTCAACGACATCTTATGACTGATATTCAAGAACGGGAGACAAGGTCCCTACCGGGAGAGCCCTTGCTGGTGGCCGGATGACGTTAAATCTTCGCAGTGAGGTAGCATTGTCCTTTAACCGTGCGATTGGCTACCTTGATGGCATATCCCACTGTGAAAGTATATAACCTCGTCATCGCAAGCACCAAAGAAGCAATTAGGAGTCCCTCGAGAACTACCCAGCTGGCGATAAAATGTATCTGCAGAGAATGGCGAATACGCCTTGTATTAGGAGACATCGTCGTGTTTGTGAAATGCTTGCAGAACAAGATTGGGCGTTGTCCTGGCTCGGGCCCAAGGTCAAGCGTCACAAGTCATCCACCTATGGCACAGGCTACATTCATTGATCGGTCGGTTATCAGACGCGAAGATGTGAATGAGCATACTGATGTGCCATCAGTGAAATGGACTATGAACTACTATCTGGATGATAGGATTTGAATGGCTTTCTAACAGCTTCACTACTCAAACGAGGGGACGGACTGCTTCGTACAACGAATCTCGACAAGATCCCCCGGAATATGAAAACGAGAACTCCAACTCATGATGATCCGAGTCCGAAACATAGAATACAAACAAGGCCATTCTGGGGGTATCATCATTCTTTACTCATCAATTACCGTACTATGGGAGATATAACCAAGGAACATCTTCAGACTCTTCGAGTACCCTCAGATCAAAACCCGCATGTTTCAACTCCCTCAGCCTCGTCTTAACTTCTGGCAACCATTCAACCTCTGCCGTTTCAAACAGCAGGTGGAAGCTGTTATTGTGCTCGTCCAATCTTCCAACCAGCATATCCCGCACAGCGATCGAGTAAGCTGCGGAGAGATAGTCGAGGTCCGAGTCTCCTCTCCCAACAATCAGCTCCTTTAACCGAGGAAAAACTTTCACCATACGCAAGTCCTGCCATCTTGGTCTAAGCCGTTGAAACAAGGCTAGAACTTCCTGAGCACTGCAATAGGTCAGGTTAAGGTGTTCGATATTGGAGTCGTCACGAATGTAGTTGATATGGGAGGGCGTTCCAAAGAGTTCCAACTTGGTGAGTGTTGGTGGCAAACGATTAAAGAAGGCTTCCAAACGACCCTCGGTGGGGTCAAGGCGAGAAAACCACCGCAGCTCTCTAAGAGCAGGGGTGTGAAGGTTTCTTGCAAGGGCATAGCTCCAAGGGCTTGGATCGCTATCCCACTCCAGAATTTCCAGATACTGGAATGTGATTGGACTAGCCAGTGTTACTGGTTTTGAGGGCGCTGGGCGAACGGAGGGTAATGTGCAATAGAATTCGATGAGATTCGGGCATTGAAGGAATACCTGAACCGATAGATCGGGTGGTATCCCTGATAGAGTAAGTGAGGTGATCGTCGACCACGGCAACTGGAAATCTGCATCAGTCCGCCAAAGTGCTTCTTGAAGAGACAGTCGGCGAAGTGGAGCACCAGGTGGAAGTATAACCTGTTCGTCTCTGGAGGATAGATGGCAGGGCGGCTGAGATCGAACGAGCATTCAGAGAGTCGAGTTAGGCGAGGGAGACACGTGTGCCATCTGCGCGGAGGTCTGAAGAGGTAAAGTTTCCTGATTCTCGGCAAAGTTTCAATGACAAGATCGTCGATACTCTCGTGGACGAGGAACGGGGTTGTAGGGTTATCACTGAAAAAGTGAAGGGCGAGGGCGAAGGGAACGGTCTTTGAATTCTGAATGAAGAGCCGTAACAGCTTTGCGCTCTTCTCCGCGTAGGTACCGATACCCAGGGCGATGGATGTCCAAAGGCGGGGGCTAGAACGAGCGACTTGCCGCCAGTGGGACGAAACTGCTCCAACGACCAATTGAAAACGTCGACCCTATTGCACTTCCATGGTGTTCTTTTCGCTACAGCGGGGAAAGCCATGGTGCTCGCTAAAATCTTCAGGTGGGCAAGCATGCTCGAAGATGGAGGACAGAGTCTCGACCGGAAGCGTTACCGTTCGCGACTGAATCGCGTTAAGCCTTCGTAGGAGTGTAGCCCTTTCATTGTGGAGCTGCGCGATGAGCTTCTCTAGTCGACGCGTTTCCTCGTGAACATACGCGACTTCGTCCTCTCTCGAGCCGATGAAGTGACGATCATGTGTATTTGGGGCGTGGAACGTCGTTTGGTGACAGTTGGGACATATTATCTTGCTCATCGATGAAGGTGGTTGACGTTCCGGAGCAAGGCAGGAGAGGCCAATGCACAAGTCCGTTCCGGAACGCTGATCTCTAAAAATGGTTGGCGCGTTTTCGGGACAGTGGGCTTGGCGTCATCAACCACATCAACAAAGCGTCTAAATTTCACGGTGCGGGGAATTTTGGTATTTATGCCTGCAAACCGGGGCACCGAATTTTATCCTGTAATTCTACCCGTTATAATATGTCATAGCATTGATTGTCGTCTACTCGAACTCCCAAAGATCCTCACGTTTTCAATCCTCCTTGCCTTGATCGCCCGCGTCTCTCAACCAGGTACCGCCCAAGGATTGGACTTCTCGTCATGGCATATCCGCCGGGCATCACGAAGATCACATGTCTCGAAGTCACGATAGTACTTCGACTCGAGGTTGAGCTCCCAGTACCAAATGGTCGCCGAGGCACCGTTTCCATAAACATATAAACCTGTGCACGTGTCTCCCCTGGAGCTACGCGAGGAGAAAGAGGTGGTTGGATAATACGGTCGGATGATCCCCAACTTTTCACGTTCGCTGATTATCTTTGAATTGAATGACACGTTAAGAGGGGGTTATCGCGCATTTCGGGAGAGGATACACACTTGTTTGAAGGCAGCAGTGTCAAACTTATGGAACTCCTCCGGGTGAATGTGTCGGAACACTGTGCCACGAATATTCCTGATACTGCACGAACAGCCGAAGGACCTAGAGGTGGTCGAGCTCCCGGAACACAAGTTTGCTGTATTGATCAGATGTTTACGGTAGTCAATATTGGAAAGCATTTGCAGTGCTTGCTGGTGCCAAGCACCCATATTGAATTTGCGCTTGAACAATGATACAGTAATCTGATAAAAGACCTCGGCCCTGAAGTATGAGTTGACGAGCTCGTTCAAGTGGTTGGGATACGGCCAAGAGAGCGAGGCAGCGGAATTGGGCACGCCAGGTGTTAGAGTCAGATCTATGAACCAGAAATGAGACACGGTCAAGAAAAAGGTGAAGCCATGACGCACCCGGCTCCTGGACACGACAACTTTGTGCATAATAGAAATGGAGTTGGAGATAGTGATTGAACAATTTCCAGTGATTTTCGGGCGTTCTAGCACAGAAGGCGCCCGAGCGAGTCGGGTCACTAAGGAAGTCAGGGAAGGATTTGTGATAGAACGAGACAAGTCCCCCAACGCCATAAACGCCTTTCCGCAGCCGCGCCACTGTTTTAGGAGTCGCGTCGACGAATGGACGTGTGGAAACGGTGGATTCGTCAAAATGGAGCCGCTTTGGGCCATCCTGGAAGCGGAGGACAGCATGAACCTGGTTGCATACGCCCTTGAACTGAATCTCTGAGAGTCCGAGTTTATTGCCCTGATATATTGCACTCCACTGGTAATCTCCGACGCCGTCAAGAAGAAGGTCGGCAAACAGAAGCTGGACGAAAGGAAGTATTTCCTTCGGGATTCGCCGCATAATAAGCAGATAGAAGGCATCCAGTTCTGCAAAAGGCGATTTCGTGTCGCTAACCCTAGGTCCGCCATTGGATTGTCGGATGGCAGCGAGAACGACACGTAGCGGTTCATCAGGTGCCAGAGAGGGAAATTGATCAATGAAGCGAAGAACACTGGCTGGATAGACGAAGAGCCCGGCTGAAGCGCTCACGAGCAATTGAATATCTTCGTCCCTTGGCCAAGGGGATGACATTGAGAGGTTACGACGTCGAAGGATGTTCTTGAATTCACCCCTGAGGTAAAGCTTGATTTCTTTATCGGCTTCGCGAGAGACGGGGAGTAGCGCCACATGGCAGAGGGGGGCGATGGTAGTGTTTGCAAACGCAGCTTCGATATGGGGCTCAGGGCGACTGAAAAAGACCCAACGGAAAGGAGTAGTCTGCTCGCGGACGGACGTCGCAACGATTTCGACGATCTCACTCTGCGCATCTTTACTCTTGCATTCGTCAAGTCCATCGATGAAGACTACCCTGCTTCCTACCCCTTTACCCCGGTTGCGTAGTTCTTGTAATGGCTCAACGATCAAGGATTTAAACTGTGACGTCATAGTTTTTGTAACCAGTGTCTTGTCGCGGTGCACTTTTTTGTCGAGAATTTCATGGTAGTCAGGAAATTCAGTGGAGAGCTGGTACGCTAGTGAGGTGAAGAAGCGCGTGTGGTCATCACGTCCATTGATGGAGAAGAAGAAAGCGGCAGCAACATGACCAGATCCCTTCAATTTGCCCACACAAGTTTGGGCCACCGCGGATTTGCCAACTCCAGCTGGTCCTTTCATCCAGTATATAAACGAAGGCTGAGCACCGAGAGAAGGGACAGCCCAGCAAGTGATATCTTGGATATATTGTTCGCGAGTTCCTGGAAAACATTGAGGAACCGGGTGGCGGGCTAACACGTCATATGCTGCCTCTGGAGTTGAAGCTTCTCGGAGAATGTCGATACCTTCCAACAAGTCAGATGTCTTCATCCACGCCATCGCGATACAGCTTACCGCTTGGTCCATGAACAATGTTGTTTTGAACCCCTATGTCCATAAACTCTCCACCCTGGATTACGAAATTCTTTGCGCGAGGAAATATGGGCATGTCTCTCCGAGGGAATGGGGGGACGTGTCTGAGGGCGGTGGCAGTCGATGGAGCTGAGTAGAGGTGGACGATAAATAAGTCGCTTTTATACACAGCCTCTGGTACTATTCCTGTCCCTGAGTTCAACTCCGGATTGATCTTCGTGAAAAGCGCTCCGGGGATATTATAGTAGTTTATAAAGACCTGTGCACGCGTCTGTTATTTGTCTCAAGAAAGTCTTCAGAATGGTCATTTCCTCTGGATGCTTGTGAGGTAACAGGTTACAGAATGTCGAGTCAATCCTTTGAGCTAGGCTCGAATGATAAAACTTCTTTCATTAAGCCCCAGCACCCGGCGAAATAAATGACGAACAAACAGCCGTTCAGAACGGAAGTGCGTGAAGGCTATGTTCTTTGGGTTATCAGCGACGGGCAGGCGTTCGCCTGCTCCAGGCTTCCTCGTGAAGGCTGTTTTATTTTTACCGCCGCATGGGTTTATAAAAGACCAACCGTTTCTCCAAAGACTTGGTCAAGTCATGACTGAGGGATCCCCTAGAAAGCGCCTGACATGCCTTTGTTCAATCCCATTAGAGTCAACAATTTGTTCCTGTGCCGCTCGCTGCACATTCAACAACTACTCAAACATCCGAGGTTGAAAAGCGACGAGAAATCTAGTCCGATTATCAAATAATCTGTGCGTATAGAAAATGTCACAAATAACATAATACCAACTCCTCCCAACCCTTCTCAATTCCACGCCTCCTGCGCGAAAATTCCCAACGCAGTATTCGACTTCACATCCGAATACGTCAACACATCACTCGTGTTATAAACCTTCTCACTCTGTAACCCATTCACAATCTGCAACACCTGTTTCTCGATAAAATCAACAAACACGAAATCGATCAACGTGTCGTTCGAAACGCCAGCCGGCGGGTCGGACGAGACGAAATCCGGGGGTTCAAAGAAGGGAACGGGCGCGTGCGGGGTGTCATCACCAATACCTGGGCAAGCCTATAAAAGCAAGTCAGCCTCTGAAGTGAAACGTCATTAAAAAGTAAGCGCACATCTTGTGTAACATATCCCAGTGTCAAATTTGCCATCGCCCTCTTCTCAATCCCACCCATATTATTCATCTTCTGCAACCACCCCCTGAAAATCTTCTCAACATCTCCCTTCGTATATTTTTCCACCGCATCATAATACTGCCCCACTAAGCCACCTTCCTCCGATCGACGCTCATTCGCACCAGCATTATTCAACGCATCTACAGTCGCCGTAGCCAGCGAGAGCGGAACGTCCGGAAGGTAAAAGAAAGAGTCGACAAAAGGCGAAATTGTGAACTGGTCGTCACGCGTAAATGGACCGGAATAGAGGTCGAATCGCATGGCACCAGAGTTGATTAGGAAAAGTGCAGGTTTGGAAGCTTGGGAGTTATTAAGTTTAAGAGCGACAGGGACGGCCTCGCCAATAAAAAAGGAGAGGAGAGAATTGTTTGAAGGAAAAGGCACTCTTTTTGTTGGTTGTCAGCCCAAGCTTTAGGAAAGCGTGGATCCACTAGACGTACTGGAAAAGGAGGTAGTCTTGTGGGGCAGTACCAAACACAAAGTTCAAGTCGAATCGGTCGCTAAGCTCCTTCAAGCCTTGAGTGATCCTTTGGCCCAATGAGGTGTCGAAGTTATTGTCGTTCTTTTGAGTATGATACTGCGGAGTGCATCATTAGCTATGAAGAGATCTTCAAGGGGTAAGCATACTTCGTAGGTGACACGGTTTGTGTCGAGATATCTCCTGCTGAATTGGATATCCTTTGTGCTGCCCTTCTTGTCCAACTTGGCGCCTGTATAGACCCTAAATTTGAAAACTGAGATGACTGCAGAAACAGGGATACGCACTCAACCAGCCTATTGAAGAAATAATCAGTATAGTTCTGTCAACGTCAAATTCTCTGGGAATGTCGTACCGACTGTCTCCATATACCGTCCACTCTCCAAAGACATCGACCTGCCGTCGAGTTGCACTACATTCAAAGCTTAGCAAGCACCTCCAGTATATAAGTGGTTGAATGTACTAACCGCAATCACGAATATGTGTGTGTCCTAAGATGAGGGAATTCAGATGGAATAACCTTCCAAATCGAGGCCTGAGCTTACCTCCAAGAATAACGATGGGCGTGGTTTTGTGAACTGCGCGAACCGCATTGAAAACCAAAGGCCCTAATAACAACCGTCATTAACTCGGGATCTAAATCGCGGGAAACCAAAATATGCATACAATTATCACGGGCGACTGGCATATGGCTGATGACACCGTCAGATGTCGAATGGGCTCTAGGCAACCAATACTCACCCAACAAGCAGGAACACATCGGGTTCCTCTTGGATCGCTTCTTTGAACTACGAACGAGATCAGCCGAAGAAGTGGCAACTCATCATATTATGATATTGTACACACCCATGTCTCATTGACCATATCCGCCACCTTTTGCACAGTCGTATTCTCGTCGTTATCGTCAAAGTCAAACAAAACTCCGAACGCGGTGATTTTGCGACCACTATGTAGCAAAGAACCATAACTCGGTGACTTGACCTAGGCATAATTGATAACGGGGACGTACTGTTTGGTTCTGAACTTTGTGAATCGTTCTTAGTATCAACGCCAGTCAAATCAGTCCAGGAGACAAATATGCAGTAGCGATGCAGAACAGACCTCCAACTGGGCGAGTAACGGGGTTACCATCATCGCCAATGATGGTAATATTGACGTTAGAGGACAGGTAGCGCCCCTTCAATGCTGGTGCAAAGTTTTGATGCCTGTTGAACGACCGACGTCAATACGCCTGCCACTTTGGTAGCCATCGGACGTGGCACTGACATGTCCAGCGTGTTGTTGTAAATGTATAGTTCGTGGCTGTCGCGTAAATTTACCAGATGAACTTCGGATAGAGAAAGAAACGCGTGAATGAGCTCACTTTCCAATGGCCATCACGTCGTAAGGGAGCATTTTGACGAATTCATTGGCCTGACGACCTAATGAGATTTTCGAGCGCTTGGGGAGAGGATTCCAAAATCATACATCATGGGCATCGACTCCGCCAGGTGGGAAGCCGTCGGTTAGACCAGTACCTATTCCAGCATCATCAGTCCCAGTGCTAGGCAAGATTGTGGAAGGTTCGGACGCACCATCGTGCAAGTCACCACTATCAACCAACAAAAGATCCACGCCTTTTCTCTATCAATCAAATTTCAGGAATCTCCATCGACCACCTCTCCACTCCAAACTCACATCAGCGATTTCCCTCATATGAGTCACAAACGACGCGAAGTCGCCTAAAGTCCCACTGTGCACAGCTCATCAATACCCCTCCTTCACAACCCACGCTTCCAACACGGGAAACTCACCTGTAGTTTGGCTCGGGGAACGACGTCTTTTGGTGACCCAACAGCCATCCATGACTATCAGTCGTGTGAATGAAGTTGATGTCGCCCCACTCGAGTGGCCGGGAGGGAGGGGTGAGAGGTTGGTTTGGTGGTGGTATGTGGTGTCCGTGTCCATGATTGTCGCTGTGTCCATGGTTGTCGTTGTGTCCATCCCGTCGAGCGTGACTATGCCCACCACATGCTTCAACAAGGAGTCCTGGAAGGACCAAGCCCAAGAACGAGAACCACGAAAACCTCATTCTACAAGCAACTCGTCAGTCTAGTAAGGGTTTAAGGGATCAGCCAACGGAGGTGATAGGAGGGAGCGAGTAGGGACGCGAAGGTTTCCGGGTTGAAGTGGTTCCTGCACGCCCACACACGGGATTATAAGCACTGGCGCTGATCGGACGAACAGCTTATGCCCCGCGACAGGGATCTTCCCAGAAAATATGAAGGACGAAAATAGAACACAGCAGCCATGTGGAGCAGACTGCTTGTGGGATCCTGAGTCCGGCTTATGCCAAGGGATGCAACCAAGTGCCTAACAATGGAAAGTGAGATGCCTTCCAACATCAGATCAACAGGTAGCGCAGCAAGGATCCATGATCCATGATGTCTCCCAAGGCGCAAAATATCTGAGCCTTTTGAACGTGACAGTTGATATCAGAGATCTTCTAGCTTATATACATCATAGGCAACCTCTTCATATGGATGAATCTAAGAGTAAACGTCACATATGAGAACCCGGCACTAGAGCAACCACGATGAAAGATTGACACTGACAGACTTTAGCTCCTTTACTGCATCCCTGACAGTCTCTCCTGCCCCCTTCCTATCAACCAGCGTGATCTCCACCCTATCTTCTTCAACATATTCCAAAGCACCGACCGAACCAATAGCAGGGTTCGCACCGTCCACTGGCTTGAACTGCCCTGTTGTGCACAGCATTTTGTATCAGAAATCTCTTCGCGAAGCACAAGTTCACAGCGGAAGAGGACCGATTCCGCGTTGGACAAATGCACACTGCTCGTAGTTGCCAATCTTTCCCAACTCGTTCGGAAACTTTCCGAAAAGGCGTTCAAGAACAGTCTTGGTGCTTTCTTTTGGAACAAAAAAGACCAATTTGAAGCGCGAGAGAGCCATGGTAATGAGAAAGGGGAAGAATGATTAATGATGGATATGATGGGCGGTAAGCGTGATCAAATGTGCCACGACGCGGCTGATCCCAGTGATCCCATTTCCACACCCACCATGAACCTCTCCCTCTATAGCATCCAGGCCTTCGTCATCCTCGACTCAGAGGGAAACCGCGTCCTTGCAAAGTACTATCGCCCAAAAAGTCACCCGAACGGCGAGTCCAAAGAGTTCCTCACCCTCAAAGAGCAAAAGGCCTTTGAAAAGGGATTATGGCAGAAGACCAAAAAAGCTGGAGGTAAGCTCTCGTTCTACCTTTCCAAATCACTCCGGAAAGCATACGAACAAAGATTGACGCTGCGTTAATAGGTGACATTATCCTCTACGACTCCCATCTAGCAGTCTACAAACACTCCCTCGATCTCATTCTCTATTTCATCGCCGGTCCAACCGAGAACGAGCTCATGCTTTCAACCGCTCTCACATCACTCACCGACGCACTATCCATGCTCCTAAGAAACTCACTCGAGAAACGGGCAGTGTTAGAGAACCTGGATCTTGTATTGCTCTGTCTAGATGAAACCGTTGATGACGGGTACGCCATCCCCTTTCTTCAATTTGATCTCAAATTCTAACTGCACCCATATTTTCATTACTTACACTTGTAGAATCATCGTGGAAACAGACGCCGCAGCCATCGCCTCACGTGTCAGCCGACCACGTCCCGACACGACCGAAATCGTCATCAACGAACAAACGATCCTCAACGCATACCAGACAGTCAAAGAGCGCGTACAGCAGAGGATACAACAAATGTAACAACGCCCCTATCATTGTTTTTCATGCTACTTGTTTTCCTCCTCGCTGCTTTACGTGTGCAATAGAAGATACCTTTGATGCTACACCACCCAGACCCTCTTCGTCAGTTGTGACTTATCCAGTGGATCACCAATGATTTCTCATTACCATCAACGTTCACCTCTACGGATCCAAAAACCACTGTATGCCGCTCATCTCCTAACAGAAAAGAAATCAGGGGTAGGAGCGGAGTCAGTTGACTTCAGGGGGGTATAGATTTTAGGTCTGGGTGTGCGATGCGGGGAATGATCCGTGGGTTCACTAGTCATGCGGTGTCATGCATTCACTCAACCCAGCGAAAGGGTTCGTCTCCTCAAGTCCGCAAACCACCCAAGCAGAACAACAAAACCCCGAACCCAATTAATCGTCGATTGCTACCACCCACGCGCAAAATCAAGATCCCACACACACGCTTTACCATTCAAACCACCTAACCACCCAAACAACTTCCCGATTATCTTTACGTCAAAACCACCCTCCCATCCCGACCAGAGTTATCCCATGACGAATAGATGACGCAAACCACACAAGCCCGAAAACACGAAACAAAGCCTTGAGCGAATCGAGGTGCGCAAACCGAGGTTAAGACCATTCAACATCCAACGCCCGGCATTTAATATGAGCACACTCCCTCTAAATCGATAACCTAGCCACAAACAGCACAAACGGGTGTCCATCTTATCTCCTATCCCCTTTGTGATCACCGGCTGCACGAGGATGTGTCCGATCGTTGGCAAAAGAATACAAAGACTGTTGATTGTAGAACCGCAGACCTCGAGTCTAGCACGCCGCGAGCGCATGAGCACATGCGCTTCTGAATTCCATGCTCGTTGAATTCCCAAAGTCGAATACACTGACTCGATGCTCCGCGGAGCTCTGGAAAACATGCTCTTCAATCCACACCCAGAGCAGGTTCGAAAACGTTAAGGCACGCGCAACTATCCTTCGGAAACTTTGACGTGACTGCTTCCAGTGCCTCGGAGGAGCACATACTCAATCTACCCACCCAAAAACCTTACGCATATATCCAACGTAAACCTTAAACCAAAACGTAAAATCAAAACCGAGCCAGATCAATAAGTGGGAGTGCGTACTAACTACTTACTTGAACTACAAGAAACTACTAGTATTAAGCAAGGGAAAAGAAAGAGAGAAGGCAGAGAAATAGATGCGAGCTACTGAGAAGGTGAGATCGAGCGGAGGCTACAGGTACACAAGAAAGGAAAAGCTTGTGAAGTGTAGGAAGTAGACTAAAGAAATCGCGTGTTGCTGGTACAACAGTTAAAAAATAGAGGCCGAGATCGCATTGAACAAGGATAGAACGAGGGACTCGGGGACTTGCACAAACCGACAAGCAGTGGAGTGTCCGAGGACAACCGGACCCAAAGATAGAAACACCAAAATACCCCCATCAACCATCCTTCTTTCAGTGCAACCAATCCGTATCACGCATCGCCCCGAATACATAGCGAATGCATCAGCCAAGGCCACGTCGTCGATCGATCGATTATCACAGGAATGTGCACGTAGCGCCTGCTGCCATACACCGGTCCGAGTCAATGCAGTGACACCAGTGGCAACCGATATGTTTGAGGGGTTGTGGATGACACCGGGGCGATGGGAAAAGAGATGGACGTGGAAGATTTGGACAGGTTGAATGTAAGAATAATGGAAGTGTCGGATATTCAGTGTGGTGGAACCGGGGCATCCGTGAAATCCGCACCGATGGACGCTAGACGGGTCATTCGTCCATTCAGTTGCGCATATATCCGTGGGTGGGTGGTCGTATGTGAGGAATGTGGGGGTTGGATCGTAATGTGGCGTTGACAATTGTGAGGATAGTACAACAATGGTCATGAAGGGGAAGTGGTAGAAGTACACATGAAAAGCAGAACAAGGGCGGAGTGACAAAGGCGAAAAAATGAGAGTTGAGCAAGAGGCGAGGGGAGTGACTCGATGTCGTTCAACGGGGCCGCATCATAACCACTGACTCAACACCAAACTATCCAAACAATCAGCCTCTGCACAACAACTCGACAGCGGGGGGATAAAACCACCTATGGGCCACGGACGCCAAAGGGGGGTGGGAGGGATAGGTATGCGCGAGCCTCGGAACCACAACCATATCGGAAGGGAGGGGGCACCGTGTATCACCGCGGGGTGGGGAAGAAAATCGAAACCCACCTTGCCTGCAATGACGGCGCGAGCCCGGTATACTGTACTGCGGCGATGGTTGAAGCAGCAGCGATGGAAAGAACACCGAGGACGACGCAGGTCCGGCCGCTCTTGGAGCTCGCGGGACCTGACGACCAGATGTCCGAGTCGGAGAGGACTGGGTGTTCATAGAGAGATACGGTAGCTCGCATGGTGCTGGTATTAAGTGGTTGTGGTTGAGGGGGACGAGGGTAAGATGGGGGGTTTTGATGGGAAGGGAGACTGGGATAAGAGCAGTTCGTGCCGGGGAGGGTTATATAGGTATGCGGCAACAGAATATCCGAGCGGACTGGGAGATGCAGGGGGATGCGGTAAGCGCCTAAGGAGGTGCCTCAGATCTGAATATAGATAAAATGAACATCAGGGTTCAGACTCCAGCCGAATATCTCTCGCTCGCTGACGTACTCTGTCTCTGAAAACCCGAGGCGCACGGCTGATATGAATTAGCCGTCTATAAACCAAGTCGGCTGGGCGGTAGGTGTTGGATGGATTCTTCAAGGCGTGAGGTCGGGTCGGTATAAGTACTCGTTGGAGGCGGTACAAACACGCACATGTCTGTCATTGTCAAGAAGACACTAATCCATCAAAACATCACGAGACCAAAATCACAGAATCACGGCCCCGCCGCAAAAGAACACGTAGAAGATAAGTACCTACTCAGCGACACCCACGTCCCGTTTCTGACCCAATGACCTCATCCAACCCTCGTCAGCCGCCGACCAAACAATCCGCCCCCGACCCTTACACCCATGACACCCACGCTCTCCTCCAAGATGTGTCATCCATCCATATATGTTCATCGCATGACCGTCCACCAATTCATTCCCAACAGTCTCATGCTCTGCCACCAAACTTCCAAGCAAAGTACCCACCCAGTCATAGACCCGTCTTTGGTTAGGCATTCGTACATACATATGCGTATACGTATAGACACCGGCCGTCCCATACCAATTCAGTTTTATCGCTTCTATATTACCATGATGCATCACTGATACAGACTACCAACATGACACGAAACAACATCACGCAACTGATAGATTACAACGCACTATGCTACATCTGGTGCATCCTGGGCCCAGAAAGTATCATGAGTCATAAGCATGATCACCGTCGGGAACCATTCTTAGACTACGCAAACCACCGTCAGTCCCTATTTCTGCGCATGCACAGTCGATCAGACCGCCGAACATATCGAGCATGAATCGTCAGAAATGCTTCAACTTGTTTGTTCCGGACGGCTTCTGGCGCTCCGGAGGGTAGCGTTCTAATGTTCGACTATATAAAAGGCAATGATACAGAAACATGCATAGCTATGACCAAAAACAAAAGTACTAAAAACAAAAGTACTAGCCGGGTAACAATCAATCAACGCGAGCCAAGCAACAAAAAGCGCAGCAGCCAGGAGCGTCCGTAACCAACAAGATGGTATCGTAAAATGAAGATCGTCAACAAAAAGAGGAGGAGAGGGTATGTAACAGGGATGGAGCTCCTAGAATGCCAGCAAAACAATAAGCAAATTCAACGGCGGGTAGCAATGCAAACAATAGGGTATGAGATAACACCAAGCGCCGACGTTCCCCGACTCCTCCCTCACCCAGGATAGCTCAGGTATGATCTTGCCTTAGAACAAGCAAACAAAATTACTCGGGAACACGTGCCGTCCCCTCTGTCTCCTCGCCTCGTCCAGTAACTCTCCGCTCCACCACCCATCCTCCGGTGTCGCAGTAACAGCGATAATGTCTCCCGTCTGGAAATCGAATTCTTCGTCGATCGTCGCTTGGTAATCATACAATGCTTTCACTATATAGAAAAAAAAACCGGATCAGCGATAAGTCAGCACCAAACTCCCGGAGTAAACAAGGGCAGAGAATTTTCGAGAAAACCACAATGTTGCGGCACAGCTCCACGCAACGAGTAAATGGAGCATCAAAAGAACGCCGGACGCCCACAAATACGTAGGCGCCGACCCTTCATGTGGGTGAGCGGAAAACGGGGAAAACGAGCGCCTATATCTCTTCCTTTCCCCATAATTCACCGTCCCTGAGAATTGAAAAGTTCACCTCCACAGTGCACGGAACAGCGCACACCACCCGAAGCGAACAACAACCGACCCGCGATGCTACGCATCACCAACCAGCGTCAACTCCGTCCACCCTTGTCCATCATGCTCATAACCTCCCCGAACAGAAATTCCGCACAAATCCAATCCAGAACATCTCCAACGAAAACCCGTAATAGAGTGATAGAACGGGGGGAAAAAAAGAAGCGAAAGGGTCAACGCACCATAGAACAAAATCGGCTGTCCATCTTCCGTCGTCTGTCCGATCTGCTGCTGCGGCGAACGTTGTGCAAACCGTCCCTGCATCTGCATCTGTTGTCCCTGCGCCGACATCTGCTGGGGTGGCTGCTGCTGCATAGGCTGATGTCCCATCTGCATTTGCATTTGCTGAACTTGCGGTACCTGTTGTACATGTGGTGGCATCTGCTGTGCCATCGGTTGCGGACTCGGTGACCTCCCAATATGGCCCACGCCAACCCCTACCGGACTTGCAGCTCTATACCCTCCCCCACCAACCACACTCCCTCTCACGGCCAACGAATTTGAACTCTGACCCTGACCTGGGTATGCTCCATTTCCACTGACAGCTCTCTGCTGCTGTTGTCCATTAACCGCCGCGTAGGCGCTCTGCTGCGGTTGTTGCGCTGGGTGTTGCTGATAAGGTTGCTGGGTATACTGGCCATACATCCCCTGTTGCCCAGCTCCCGGTCCGGGCTGCATGTACCCCTGCTGTGGCTGTTGTTGTGGAGGCGGTGGCACCTGATACATGTTCATCGCCTGCGGCGGCGGCGGCGGAGGCGTTACAGGTGAATATAGGGGCTGAACAGGAGGTGCCATCGAAGCTGGAGAAGGCCCAGGCGCATTAGCACCCCCAAGGTAACTCGACCGTCTTTGTTGATTTTGCTGTTGCTGCTGCTGCGTGACCCCGCCGTAAGACTGTTGGTGTGGCTGGTGTCCTAACGGTGTCTGACCCCTCGGTTGTTGCTGTTGCTGTTGTTGCATCTGGTACCTCTGCGCCATTTCATCATGCGACACCCTCCCACTCGGATCTAGCGCAATGCCCACAGGATTCGGGCTCGTCGTACGCACGGGCGTGCCTGCCGACGGAGGCGTGATGTACGCGCTATTCCTTTGTTGCTGCTGCGGTTGCTGCTGCGGTTGTTGTTGCGGTTGTGGTGGGTGTTGATACTGCGACTGTCGCTGTTGCTGTGGTTGTTGAGGAGGCTGACCCGTCATATTATTCACGTTCACAATCTCCCCAGGTCCAGGGCTCGGTCCTCTCGAAGGCGGCTGAGGACTGTTACTCCTCGAATGTCCACCATGTGCGCCAATACCCGCATGTCCGACACTCGGAGGTCTCGCAAGCGTCTGTCCATGCTGACTAGCCATGCTCAACGAATGCCCATGTCCAAATCCACTACCACTCGGACCAGCCGTCGTGGTAGACGGACTCTGCATGTGCTGAGATATAAAGCTTCCTCTCCGACTGGTCGACCCCGAGATAGCTTTCCGCTCCCCAGGCAGGCTCTGATGATAATCCGCCAACACCTCCTGCACTACTTCACCTCCAGCAGGCGGGGCAGTGTTTTTGGGTATCATAAAGTTCGCAGTGGGTGGGTTGGGAGATGCCGGTCTAGACGCAACGGGCGGCGGCGCGCCGACGACGAGCTCAGCAGAATTCCTATAGTCCCTGACAGGTTGCGAACCACTGCCAGAGGCACCTGGCGAAGGCGAAGTCGCAGGGGGTGACAACGACTGTGGTGCGCCAACGGAAAGTGAATCTGCACCCTTGGTGTGACTAGGCCCAGCAGTGGCACTACCACTCGGGCCAACGCCGCCGGCGTTTGTGGCTTGGCCTCTATACACAGTGTTCCTCCTGCTGCTCCCGGAGGCCGAAACCACATTTTGAAGTTCCTCGAGTTGCTTCTGCAGAGGGTCAACGGCGTTCTGCTTCGAAGTGGATGACGGTGTTCCATTATTCCGGCTTGCCGGTCCGCTTCCACTTCCACTAGGGCCAGAATTAACTTGTGGGTCCTTTGATGGATCTGCTCTGTAGGCGTGGTTGCCGACCTTGATGTAGGTTTCGGCGTTGGGATCAATAGGTTCAGCGAGGGGATCATGAGCAGCAAGTGATGAGCGGTAGGAGGATTGAGTTTGAGATATTTGGGGTGCATTGGTAGGCTTGCGTTGGAGAGGGACGCTGGAAGATGACGTTCCAGGCGATGATGATGTAGCAGCGTTGTAGTTCTGGTAATTCTGAGAAGGTGTAGGGGAATGACCCGGTCCACTGCCATTGACGTAGGGCTGTTGTTGTTGCTGTCCACCGTAAAGACTATTACGCTGGGTTGGTTGCCTGGCCAAGTTATTAGTCTCCGAGAATGTATCCGCCCTGCGTACGGGTCCGCCTCCGCCAGCGCCACGACCTGCTGTATTGATCGGTTCCTCATCCTGCGGTGGTGGGGGTATGTAAGTGCTGTTGCGGTGAAGTTGCAGGGGAACGTCTCTAGCGGAGGAGCGACTGAAGTTGGCGTATCTGTAAGTGGGCTGAGAAGAGGATGAGGGTGTTGCATCGGGAAGCTGGTAGTTGACAAAGGCAGGAGGGTCAGGAATTTGCGATCCAGTTCCGTAAACAGAGACGAAGTTTTCGATTTCACGATCGGTTTCCATCTGTTCCAGTGCCACACGGACTCGTTCACACGACTGAGAAGGTCATGAATACACGTTGTTGCTGAAAGAAACTGAAACACACCTCGTCGTCCGCCACACAGACCGTTGAGACCAGATTGGCATACGACCACATATTGTCCTTCATAAAATCGATTCTGGCCTCCTCCAAATCCTGGCACCCATCACAAAACGCCTTCCAGTCTTGCTCCCACTTCTGCACCGTCGTCTCGAACGCTCTCGTAAAGTTGACAAATTCACGTTCATTTGTCTGCACAGTTTGCTTGGCGCGTTCGAGTTTCAACTGGATCTTCTCCAAATCCTTCCCTTGAACGAGGGAGGATTGGGCAGTATAGGAGTTGATCCTCATGCAATCCTGTTCGTACTTCTCTCGCGCCTTGTCCACGTGTGCTTCCTGAAGTTGTTTCGCCTTAAATTGCTTTTCGACACCTGCCAGGTATGTCTTCTTATGATGTAGTTGCTTGGCTAGGAAGTCTGCACAAGGAGTTTCAAGTTCGGTACGAATCTGCTGCGCAAGGGTCATGTGAAATGTTGCTTGCTTATCAGTCTCATCTTTAACAGTGTCAAGCGAACGCCGAAGGTCACTGTAGATTAGATAGTCAGAACCACGAACAATAGAATTGGAGTGGGGCGGCGATGCTGGCGTCTGTGTAACGCCACCCATGCTCATGAGTCATTGGTCGAGAACGGGCGAATTCCCCACTCTGCCCGGAGGTCGCCCGAAACAAGCCATTCTCCCAACTTGGGAGTCTTGTTGCTCTCGAAGCGAGGACGTAGCCCTGAGGAGATCCAGAGCATATTATGAAAGGATCAGGCAACATACCCGACTTCATCCTTGCCGAGGGTAAGCTTCGCGAGCTTTGACATTCGTTTCGCATAATCCTCTTCAATGGCGGCACTAATTGGCCAATCCAGCATTGCTGTATGAGACCAAACGGTCGCATCGACATTGCACAAGCGATGCTTACCGCTCTTTCCAAAAATTTCGTAGCTCCTCCATCGTGTGGATGGCGCCCCTCATGCGCCTGGAAAGAACATCAAAACCTTGATCCTTGAAGCCCCAGAACGAGTTGCAAAAGTCGAGGGATCCGTGCTGACCGAGAGGAGAACCTGAGCGAGCGAATTGAGAGAGTGAAGTTGTAGAACCCTGCCGTCTGGCAGACATTTTGAAATAATATTGGAGGAGACAGAGTGGTGGTAGGAGAGAAGAAGAGACGAGGAATGGTTATGGGCAGCTGTAGTTACGGGAGCCCTGCACGTGGTTGAAATCTCGTTCTCGGTGATCTTCCGTCATCCATCCACCCACCACCCCAGCATCACCCTGCCACCTTAATTGGCCACCCTTATTGTTTCACAAAACTGTCCGACAGCGTCTGAAATCAGCATCCGCAAGCCCAAGGGGGCAATAAAAATTCCTTCTAGCCGACTCGAACGACTGACCTCGTCATTACTAGTGACGCGCTCTACCAACTGAGCTAAGAAGGACTTACTACTTCCACGTAGAGAATATTACCACAAACAGCACATACTCCAAACAGATACAATTCATATTCCTACTCACCGCCGCCTTCACCACCCCCAGCCATTTGTGATTATGCCCACCCGCCCAAGATCTAGATCACCCGGTCGCGATCCCCGCCCCTCGCGACAGCAACATGACCGCAATCGCAGTCGCGAAAGAAGCAGAAGCAGAAGCCGCAGCCCACGACGAGACAAAACTCAAGACAGGGGCCGGAGAGTCGGAGAACGAGACGGACGGGATAACCGTTCAAGGTCAAGGTCAAGAGACAGGAGACGTCATCGACGCTCTCATTCACGCTCTCCCCACCACCGACGTGACTCCCGCTCCCGTTCGCGCTCAAGGGATCGAAGAGAGAAACGAAGAAGGGGAAGGTCGCGGTCAGTCTTGTCGAGCAGTAGTGACTCGGAAGGCACACGGCGACGACGGAGAAAGGACAAGAAGAGTAGAAGGAAAGAAAGCCGTGAGAGAAGGAAGGAGCGGAAGAAAGAGAAGAAAGAGAAGAAGGAAAAGGTACTCGGCCGGCCACGACATATTCCACCGCCCGCTGACTCATAGCTTTCAGAAAAAAAGTAGCTCGGCACACTGGGGCAAATATGGGATTATTACCGATGTTGAGTGAGTCCCTCGATTCAAGCTATGCCAACCACGGAGTCCTGACATTGTCAGTCTCTATACCAAGGGTGCAGAGTTTCATGCATGGCTTGTAGAAGAGCGCAAAATCAACCCCGAAACCCTTTTAAAAGACCAGGAGAAGAAGGAATTCGCTCGCTTCACTGAGGATTACAACACCGGTACGTTTGCCACAACCAACTCATCACCAAACCAATCTCATCTTCGCTCCTTGCTTCAAGCAACTCTCCCCCATGAAAAGTTTTATGACATGGCGAAATACGAACGACGTATGGACGCTCTCCGGCAAGGAGAATTTCTGCCACCCGCTGATGACACCTATGATCCCGATGCGGACATGCGTGCCCTTACTGGTGCTCACAAGAAGAAAGCTGCAGAACGAGAAGTCTACATGTCGCGAGAACAACTGGAAGAGTTGAGAAGAGTGCAAAATGAACGGAATCAAGTCAGTAATTGATACCGTCCCTTTACGACTATTTCTAACTGTTTCCAATCCAGATAAGAAATATGAAGTTGACGGGAATGGACATCAAGCAAAACACCGGGGTTCGCATGGATGGGACTGCCTTCGATGATTTCTGAGATTCTCAGGTATTGTTTATTCTCACATGCACCAAACACAATCTGAATTAGCACAATAAACCATCGCTACAGCCATTCCGCCACTGTCGTTCTTCCCGGACCAAAGCCGCCTCCAAACATTGTCTTTCGAATCAACAAACTATCAACTTATGTCTTTATCACCCCTCCAGAATCGCGTCAACCCGGTTCGTCTGTCCTGTGCGCGCCCATTATGAAATAACACATCTATTTCTCTATCCTCGATGCCTATGATCTCGGAAAGGTACACGAGATCGGGAATACAGCAATCCCCACAACCACTACCTCCGCGTCAGCTATGTTCGTCGGCTCTGACATCCCAGGTGGGAACAGTGCACCCGTTCATTGATCACATTAGCTTTCCTTCGTGTTGCGTGTGTTCCTCTCTTGTTATATTATGCTTTCTTGTATTTTGCCTGACGCAGTCTATGTGCGTAGTGTCACGATAAGCTCTGAATATGACATTTATATCGTAGTTGGCCGCCGCTCGCCATCCCACACCTACCCATGTTATCGAGCCTCCGCCCTTTACTACTTGCCCCGATTGTAATAATGTCAAGTGCTGTCTTCTCAGATTACCAGCTCCTCGGGTTGACCAGCTCCACAACTAGACTCAAACCAACATCGACCCCGAGGGGAAATTAATCACCCCCGTGGTAAGGTCTGTTAACTGGGTGAATTTATCGCAAGCTCTTCAGACAACGAGCTGCGCTCTTACAAGAGCGTAACGACGTCCAAAACCCTATTAGCGTCCTTGATCTTCCAGTTCACAGGACCGCAAGTCTACAGGAGAATTTCGCACCAACCGTCGATCGTCCCCACTGTAGTACCAGCATCTAGCATCTTGCGTTCATATATTACTAACCGCCCTTCTCACAAGACACATCCGGGTGCTCGTACTGCGGGATGAGACGAACCCAAGCTTTCCCGGATTGCGGTGGATCACATTGGATGAGATCCAGTATCCTGGTGAAACTGCCGCAAGATATCCGAGGGAGGAGGGGGGATTTCTTATTGGTGGAGATAGATCTCGGAATTCCGGATGAATGGATTGTGCATGCATTCACTAAATCTCGAGGTCATTTTTACTGGTCTCCTTTAATTCAGCGTGAGCTAGTTGGGCTATAGAACCCGTTGGGCTAGGAACCAAGAGTGCACTCATGCACTCGAGACTGGCGCCCCGAGTTTATTGATACGAGTCATGACGTAGGAGTTCAATTACTTTTTGTCCGTAATGTTGCTCGGAAACAAGGTCTGCAAGTGCAACGGAGTAACTTTGTAGTAATCACACTCGTTGCACGGATTGCCTGTATTTCCTAAATCTCCAAGCTAACAATTTCGGAGTTTCAATTCTAAGCCATCAAGTACCTGTGCTATCAGTTAGGGCGCTTTGTTTCTCCTTCGCCAAGAGCCAAGCCTATGACTGTAACTTCCCGTGAATGCCTCTTCTCTGATTATGATCTTAATACAGGGGGATATCCCCCCAGATCGCACAACCCCATTCCCCAAACCGCCCATCAAATCAATGTCCCGGATGGTCTGACTGCGGGCCTCGATGAACAGACCCCAGTTCTACGAAAATCAAATACCGTCCAGCCGCCGATTCATAACCTCCCAGCGGAGATCTTGTCGCACATCTTCCAATTGGTATATTCCCCTGCGACATTTGACCCCTTGGCCGAGCCCGAGCCAGCCGGATTGGGCCAATGGTCGGCTCATACCACCCTCAATCGCGTCTGCAGGTACTGGCGGGAAATCACGGTGTCTACACCCCAGCTGTGGACACACCTCATCCTGCACATGGAACCTACTACATTCGATGTCGCCGTCTCTCTGCTCCTCCGGTTTCTGAACAGGTCTGGGGACCTTCCTTTGACTCTAGTCCTTTCTTTCCATCATGAAGTCACAATCCCCATCGACACCCTCATTCACAAGAGTGTTGATGCCCTCCTCCTGAAAAGCTTTCCAAGAATCCGACGGCTTGATCTGCTGTATCCACCAGCCACATGGCTATCACCCTCGCTGCCCTCCCTGAGCCAGCTAACGCATTTGCGTATCGGCTTCATTCAGACCCCACAGCTACTTGCGTTTAGCGCTTTCCCCTGCCTCAGCCACCTCCACCTTGTGAGAGTTTGGTCTCCTATCGCCTTGGCTTCTCCGCAGCAGATCACCGTCCTTCATATGGAAACCATCCCCATTGACGTCTGTGCCACCATACTTCCCCAATGTCCGAATCTTGTCGACTTCCAGAGTAAACGGCCTCATTACGTATCAAACAGGAATACCCTCCTCCCGCCATTGGAACGGGTGACGTTCCAGAACATGAAGGTCTTTGGCTGGGAGGTGCTTTCTGGCGATACTGTGGACACGGCGTGGCAAAGTGCTGTGCTGAACAACATACATCTCCCCTCTCTTCAGATCCTCTTTTGGAGCCACCTTTTCCACAATCGCCTTCGGTATCCCGCTTATGGAGATACCGCAAACGGGTTTTTTAGCAGCTTGCCTACAACTCTGACCACTCTGGTGTTGTCCTCGATTCAAATTATGGGAGCTGATGGTGATTACTCTGAAACCATTGCCGCTCTTCGCAACGACACCGACATCAACCACATCGTCTTTGCCGAGTGTCGCCTCACTTTCACACGAAACGTCCTGTCTGACCTCACACCTCGGACCCACGCACAAACAAGGTTCCCCAAGCTCCATAAGATCACAATAGAAAAAATGCCCATCCCCGGAAGCGAAACCACAAAATTTTCCAGGATCATCTGGAATGCATTAATCGAGATGCTGACCCATCGGATGCGTATATCAAATGTCGCTTTGTCACTGCACCTGAATCATTCTCCGGGTTTAGTTTTGTCGACCCAGGACCAACAAAGACTTATCGACTTGAAAAGCCGTGGGATTCAGTTGGAGATTTTTGTGAATTCGGAACCTGTATCTTGGTGGACTTGATTTCGACTACGTTGTTTCTTGTTTCTACTATGGCTAGCTATATGTATCCCTTTCCAGAGACGCTCTATTTGTTTCCCCCCCCCCCCGAGTGTGCAGATTCCTTCCCCTTCGCGTAATGCTAGCTTCACTAAATTGATTGTTCCGCCATGGGCAATAGGTACCTGTTGTGCGGTCCGATTCCTTACTGCTGGAGGTATCGAAACCGTGCACCGTTGTAATATAAGGCCTTCTGTAAACGGTGAAATCGGCCCCAATTTACGATCGCAGAGGTCTTGTCTTCTGACAATAATTATGATGCCGCCGATATACGGAGGTAGTGCAAGCCGTTTTGGGACCTCATTAGTCATTGATGATGTCCGAGCAGCACTGTGGACGAAGTTAAATTGGTTGCATTTTACACGCCACATATGATAGTACGAGCAAATCAGAAGGTCAGGGCAACAATATGGAGTCTATAAGTATCTCTAGTCTGCATCCGCGGTTCCGTAGTTCAACTAGCTCTTGCTGAATCAAAGGGTACCCTTCAAAATATGATAGGTCTTTTAGGTCTAAGACGAAGTTATGGTCGGATCCAATCATCCGAGTCTCCAACATCTCCACCAGCAGATGCGACAACTCTTCCTCCGTATCTTGTCGCAGCTTCACCAAATTGGTGTCGAAGCTAGGTGCACTACACCGGATCCCTTCCAGTATGACACTTCGCAATCTGGGAAACCTTGGCCTCGCACCCTCACGCTGCGCAAGTTCCCGTAATACGTCCAACACGAAATATGATTCACAATGTATGAGTGCAAGATGCTCAATGCAAGTGTTACTGTGCAGATATCGGGTGATTGCTGCGAAATCCTCCCTTGAGTTGATGCTTGTAACCCAGGATAGCTCCAAGGTCGTAAGCGCGAGGAGTAAACTGGCAAAGAAATTCCCGACTATATCACGAGAAGTGGGAGCCCGTAAACCATACGGGATCATCCAACGGAGCGTTCGAAGTGAGGGAAGGGAGACGCGATTTAGCAAGGCATTCTGCCACTGCTCCCCGACCGCCATATCAAAAGAAATCAGTAGCTCGAAGACTTCTAAATGCTTCAGGGTGAACCCCTCCTCTGGCGAAGGGTTGGACACATACCGGGGAGCTGTTAAGTGACCAGCGTGGAGCTCAACCAGGTTTGGACACCCGGCAAGCATTTGGAAGTAGGTGTCGAGTGGAATGCTGACCAGCTCGAGTACAGTCACCAGGCAAGGTGATGGAAGGCAGATAGAAACGACCGTCTCTACGAGGGTGAGTTGGCGCAGATTGGGGGAATGGATGAGTGCGAATTCTGAATCCAATTCGGGGGGCAGCAGTTCGTCAATTGAAAGGTGGGTCAGCCCATCAAGGTAGGCAGAGTGCGAGAGCCAGACAGAAGGTGGACGCCTCAAGTGGAGGTTCCTTATCCTCGAAAAATTTTGCAGTAGTTTGGCGTCAATAGTCTCATGCAAAAATGTATTGATGAGAGTGGGCCGATCGTAAAACAGAGACAACGTCAGAGGTAAGCTCCCAGAATTGTTAAGGAGCTGGGAAAGGGAGGCAGCTTCACTCTTCACTGTCTTGTTTGTGATGCATAGATTAATGCTTGTCCACAGCTGCGGTGTAGACAACAATGTTTGGCGCCACCGCATAGACACATTGCTCAGAACCGAAGATACATCATCTCTGTCAAGGATCGGTTTGCTCGGCATGAAGCAACTACCGAATACTGGTGGAGGACATGCGAGCTGAAAGACCAGGGATAAGGCTTCTATCGGGAGAATGCTTATAGGCGGTTGGACGTCGTTGAGCTTCTGCAAAAGTGCGGCGCGTTGCCTTGGGAATTCTGCGACGGACTTGTCCGGCTCACGGATCCTGTCGTGAAGGTGATCAATTTCTTCTCGAGACCGATTCTGACGTGGATATATTTGATCTAAAGAAGGACGATAGCAATAAGGGAAAACAGCCTTTAGCATGGTCGGAGATGAAGGAGTAGTAGAAGTAAAGAATGATTGGTGGAAGGAAAGAACTAAGTGACATTGAAAGCAATGACACTTGTCTTGAGTTGTTTTTTCCACCCTGTATGAACAAGGTGGGTGACATAAATGCCAGCATCTTCTGTTGAGTGCTGTATTCTGCCAAATTGGAGGCGCGAGCCATGAACACTTTGTGAGGTAGGTGTCGCATTCGGAAAATACTGTGACTTTACACATTGGCATGGGCTAAATACATTCATATATTCACAGCCACCAAGTTTGCGACATTCACTGTGATGGAGGTGCTCAAGACAAGCTCAATACCCTACCTTGCTCAATCTCACTGGATGGAGGCGAACTCCCCATCCTTGGTCTGGAGATGCCCAATCCAAGTGCAAGGATCAGGAAGCAGTTGGCGGCTGTTTGTACCTATCGCTGCTCCAGATAAAGTCTAATACAGAACAGGGTCATTGAATATCAATCACCCCTCGAATACACTGTATACTTTTGGGCACCCCTGCTTTTTCCCTCCACTCCGCCCCCTTACCATCAGTGCAACGATGGAAAGGAAAGAGAGGACGCTTCATGCAACGTTCAATATTCACCCTCACCGTGAATCGGAATTTATACTAAACGTACCACATGACGGCGCAAACCACGAACGCCTAATGATATCTGATCTGAATCGTAGTTAAATAGGATCAACATAGCCTCGATAACCCTTTCTTACCCGTTGTCCCATGGGTACCCCGGTCGTCAACAGTTCGTTAGACCTTACCATTATTATTAACGTCATCACGCACTCACAGAAAGTAACCGCAGGGCGAGCAAGCGTCGATGGTACTGGTTATTGTTGGCAATCAGCATATTCTAGTAATTTCGGGACGGAAGAATCGACCCACTTGAAACGCTGAGATCACCGCTCTGCACCGGGCGATAATCCTCGTCACTTGGGTAGTGCAAGCTGCTTTGGGACCACACCGACAATATCTGAACAGCACCACAGATGAAGTTTAATTGGTTACACCTAGCACATCATACTGCAATAGAACGAGTAAATCAAGCAGTCAGGGCAACGGTACTGAGTTTACAAGTATCTCTAGTCCACACCCGCGGTTCCGCAATTCGACTAGCTCCTCCCGAACCGAAGGGAACCCTTTGAAATATTTCGTGTATTTTATGTCTAAGACGAAGTTATGGTCAGACTCGATCATCCGAGACTTCGACATCTCCACCAGCAAACGCGACAATTTTTCGTACATATCTTGTCCGCACTCCTTTTCGCCTTCGCTCCACCTAGGTCCTTCGCGCCCAACCCCCTCCAGTGTGAGTCTTCGCAATCTATGCAACCACGGCGTTGCACCATCACGAGGTATAAGTTCCCCCAATACGTCCACCAGGAAGGATGTTCTGCAACTGCTGAGTACAAGATGCTCAATGCTGGTGTCATCACGTAGGCGCCTTATGATTGGTGCGAAATCCACCCC
Organism: Podaxis sp. C-F-101400; assembly: GCA_018524895.1. Classification (NCBI taxonomy): domain Eukaryota; kingdom Fungi; phylum Basidiomycota; class Agaricomycetes; order Agaricales; family Agaricaceae; genus Podaxis; species Podaxis sp. C-F-101400. The sequence goes on along the minus strand of JAEUWR010000490.1, from coordinate 2,515 downwards.
TGTGTCGGCGCCTTTAATCCAGGCTAGCTCCAGGGTTGTAAGCGTGAGGGGTAAACTGGCGAAGAAATTCCCAACTATATCTTGGGAAAAGGGAATCTGGGGACTATGCGGGCGCGTCCAACAAAACGTTCGAAGTGAAGGAAAGGAGACGCGATTTAGCAAGACATCCTGCCACTGCTCGTTCCATCCAATATGAGGTGAAACTGCCAAGCTGAAAACTTCCACATGCTTCAGGGTAACCCCGTCCTCTAGTGAAGGATCGTCCGGACGAGAGGGAGGCATTACGAGAGAAGCGTGGAGCTCAACCAAGCTTGGACACTTGGCAAGCAATCGGAGGTAGATGTCGAGTCGAATGTTTTCTAGATTGAGGACAGTCACCAGGCAAGGTGATGGGAGGTTGATAGGAATTTCCACATCGGTGAGGGTGAGTTCGCGTAGATTGGGGAAATGGACGAGTGTCAAATCCGGATCCCGTTCCTTGGGCAGGATTTTTTCAAGCGAAAGGTAGTTCACCCGTTCAAGGTAGGGGGAAGAGTGCGAGAGCCATGCAGGAGGTGGGTTCCTCAAGTGGAGGTTCCTTATCCTCGAAAAATTCTGTAGTAGTTCGGCGTCGATAGTTTCATGTAAGAATTTACCGACGGGAATAGTAACCCGAACGTAAACCAGAGACAATGTCAGAGGTAAGCTCCTAGAATTCTTAAGGAACTGGGAAAGGAAGGCAGCTTCGCGCTCCAATCTCTCATCTGTGATGCATCGGTCAATGCTTGTCCACAGCTGTGGTGTAGACGAAAATGTCTGGCTCCACCGCGTAGACACCTTGTTCAGAACCGGGAATACATCATCCTAACGGGGGTAGTCTGGATCTCTATAGAGGATCGCTTCGTCCTTCTTGGGAATAGCACTGGACCTTGGCGGAGGACACGCAAGTTGGAAGATCATGGATAGGGTTTCTGCTGGGAGAACGCTTATGGGTGGTTGGACGTCGTTGAGCTTTTGCAAAAGCGCGGCGCGTTGTTTTGAGAGTTCTGCAACGGACTTGTCCAGCTCACGGATCCTGTTGTGAAGGTGATCGACTTCGTCTCGAGATCGATTGTGACGCGGATATAATCGAGGAATCAGGTCTAAAGAGGGACGGTAGCAATAAGGGCAAGTAGCCTTTTTTTTCCTTTGGCATGGTCGCAGATGAAGAAGTAACGGAAGTGGAGGCCTGACAATGGCAGTGATGCGCAGACCACGAACACGCCGTGTGGCGGGCGTCACATTCGGAGTATGCCGTCGATTTTACACGTGTGACATGGGCTATTCACGTGCTCTCACTGCATGAAAGTCTATGAAGGTGAACTCCTCATCCTCGGTCTGGAGATGCCCCAACCCAGGTGCACGGATCAGAGGTAATTGGCGGTTGGTTTGCGCCTATCGTTGCTCCAGATAAAGTCTAATACAGACCAAAACACGGTAAATAGGCAACACGAGCATGGTCAATCACCTCTCGAGCAAACTGCATACTAATCTTTGGGCACCCCTGCTTTTCCCCTCCATTCTGCCCCCCCTGGCCATCAACACAAGGATAGAAAGGAAGGAGAGGACGCTTCATGGCAACGTTCAATATTTGGCCTCGCCTTGAATCAGAGTGTTTATACTAAACACACCATATGACGGCGTAAACCACAAACGCCCAATGATATCCGATCTGAACTGTAGTTAAATAGGATCAACGTAAATTCGACAGTCCTTTCTTACCCGTTGTCCCATGGGTACCCTGGTCATCAACAGTTGGTTAGACCTTACCGCTAGTATTAATGTCACCATGCACTCATAGAAAGTAACCGCCAGAGCAAGCAAGCATTTGACGGTACTTGGTGTTGTCGGCAGTTAGCACATCTGATAATTTCGGGTGCAAGAATCGACCCACTTGAAACACTGACTGAGATCACCGCTCTGTGCTGGATAACAGTCACCGCAAGTATATGTGAAGCAGACTGACATAACAATCTGGACTAGAAACGGCATCAGACATTGTTTGACTTGAAAAGCTTGAGTGCGTACCTCCAAAACACATCAAAGCTGAGCAATTATGGCCGGTTATCAGTAGCGGAGATGGGATATAAATGGCGCCTCACCTATAGCGATGCATGGTGCAATAAAGGTATGAACATAGCGAATGGTGAAGCCATCTAACAATGGAAGTTTTAGAAAAGCTCTCCGCATGACGTAACTTCGAACGCTTACACCTAACGTGGTGCATGAGTAATGAACGGCGGTAGAGACAATTCACTCACATAATCAGTCCCACTGGCACAATAACGGCCGCGGGCCAGAGTCCTTGCAACCGAACTTCAGGCTCTGCCGGTTTTCCACCGTTCAAAGCTCTTTTCTGAGCACGTTCCATGAAGAAGTCCGTGACCGGGCCCGAAAAACATTCCCCAATAATCCTAAACAAATACAGTGATCGACCGTCACTTGACACAGCAGAATGTCTTATTTTTTTTCTGAGCACAGTTCAACATCAATACTC
>JAEUWR010000491.1:0-10920 GCA_018524895.1 Podaxis sp. C-F-101400 | reverse complement strand
AACAGCCTAGTGTACATATTTCAGACTTCCTGTATGTAGTGACTTATGTGCAGGCACAGACTGCGATTGGGCCCCGCATAATAAATCGTTGATAAAAAAAAAAAAAAAAGGAGGACTCCCAGGTGCCTCAGCACCACGCTCTTGAGTGGCTACTCAGCCACATGACTATCCAGGAGGCTCAGACACTTGATCAGAGTGTCCACCTCCACACTTTTGCCCAATGTGCTCAACAGAGGGCTGATGCTGTGCTTTATGCACACCTATTGTCCGACACCTTCATCACTCGTGAAGAAGGGTCCACCACCCCTCCCCTCCCTGTGTCCCCCCCTATTGGGGCATCTGGATTTTCAGGGAGGCAAGGTCGCTCTCCATCCCCCTCACTCCCTGCTGGATATGTCCAGGCAGAGGAGGTGTTGGTGGCTATGAATCTCATTGACCGGGTGACCCAGTGGGCTCACTAGGCAGTTGCACAGAGACAGTTCCTCCCTGGAGCTGCTGGGCATCTAGCCCTTGCTGCGATGGAGCTCTTACAGGCTCTCGCACCTTTGCCGGAGGTTAAGCAAGTGCTCACCTTAATCGAGACCAACTCCTCAATCCCTGAGGAGTCCTCTCCAAGCCACACAGAGACTCTGCATTCAGCTGAGTCATCTGCTAATTCAACCAATGCTAGTAGTCTGTTTGCAGACTCTGGCTATGCATCACTTGGAGTACCCACTCCTCCACCTGTGCCAAGGCAAAGGAGAACTCACTCCAGTGCCAATCAACCCCAGGATGGGCATCAACAACAGCATCAACACCGATTCTGAAACTGGGAATGCAGGAGTAATGTATTCCACCTGACAGGCAATGGCCTTAGGGATTCAAGTCCTAGCTGACTGCCAGATACGACTTAACATTGTTGATAGCCTTGTAGAGGCTAATCAAGTATTCTTGCTGACCTACATACATGGGTCAAGCACCTCTGTCCAGGTGCTATCACTTGTCCTGATGTGGCTCTCCCACAGGACATTTTATATCCCCCCTATCGCTGCAGCTACTGCCTGCACCCTCCCTCTCCCCCAAAGGGAAAGTGAACATTATTGGGCATGCTCTCTTTGAGAGCTGCCAAGTGCATTCCTGTGAGGCTTCCAATCAGGGTGTATGCCCCCGAGCACCACCCACTTATGTGGGACCTGTTCATGTCTGTTCTCCTGTGTGCTGACAGCTGATTAGCAGCTAGAGGTGATGTCAGAGAGTTCACCCTCCCCCCTGTGGAGGGTATTACCTCACTGCCCTTCAGTGCCTGGTTAATGTCCACTTAGGTGGGGGTTTGTGGTGAATTAACACCATTGTGCTAAGCATGGGGACCAGGAGCACACTGTTGGGGGGTGAGGCAGAAGGTCCATGTAAGCGAGGCCATCCAGCCTAGTCATGGTAGCCTTTGGGAGGCATGACTGTGTCAGTGTGTGACGACCTATAGTCACCTTATATAGACTTCCTGTACATAGTGACATGTGTATGGGTGCGGGCTGCACTCAAGTCCCGCGTAATAAATTGTTGAATCAAAAAAAAAAAAAAAAAAAAAAAGAGGAGGGCCCCTAGGTGGGTTCCTCCTCAGCAGAGCTGGGAGTGGGCAGGGCCTGATTCTGGATCTATTTCCACCATCCAACATGGATGGACAGGTGTTGATTGGCCAGGGCTAGGGAGCTGCTGGTGGGAGGGGCCTTCTGAGTCCATAGGAGGTGGGGAAGATGGAGGGAGTGGGGAGGGCTGCCTCAGGGGAGGCCTGACAGTGTCAAGGAGGGCATTGACCAGTGTAGTAGTCAAGCCTTTGTGCAGGCTGACTGGAAACCAACCAGCATCTCTGAGGGTGGCTACCAAGGAGGCAGCTGCCCTTGCAGTCTTGTGGAGGTTTCCACTCTGGATGGGAGTGGAGGAATGCTCAAGGATCCAGCCCCTGGTCATCTTGAGGGATCTAGCAATGGCTTCTGCATCCTCATCAGCACCAGAAAGGGTGCCAAGCAGCTCTAACAGGATGGCAGCTAGGACTTCACCTATGTCCATCTGTGAAGATGGGCCTGGGGTGGGTGAGGCCTGGTGAGAGTGACCAGGTGTCAAATGTAATCGAGCTCCTCTTGGGGTGAGCTCACCAAGTTGGCAGTCTTGGGAGGGGGTCAGAGAGGTGTAGCACTCCCTGGCAGCAGCACTGGGCAAGGGGGGTGTGAAGGGTTCTTCACCCCAGTTGATGGAGGGTGTCTGTACACCTGAGGCATCTGCTGAGGTGAAGCAGTAGCCTGGAGGGGGACTCCCCAGGCAAGCACTGCCCTGCCCTCTCAAAGATTCAGAAGGATGCAATATGTAGTTGATAGATACCATGCCCAATTAAAGATCAGGTGACCAACAAAGCTTTGGGGATGACTAAGATAGTGAGTAGAGGGTTGTTCCAAAACAGGAAGGTGGTAGTACCAGGTCAAGAAGCAAGTTGTGCATTCAGACCTTCATGGACCACTCCCAGCAGCTACCCATCAAGGCTACAAGTACTGGATCATGTTTATAGATGATTCTACATGTTTCTGAGCTGCCTACCTCCTCAGAGCCAAGTCAGAAGCCTTTGAAGCATTCAAAACTGCTGTCCCCAGGCAGTGCTCTACTCGATTACAAGATTGAGTCCTCCAAAGGACTCCTTCGCATCCAAGACCACTCCACTGGTCAATATGTTGTCTACAAGTTGAAGAATCCCTCCAGGCCCTCCACTCCCCCTCGCACTGATGCTCTGGGTTCTCTCCAGAGCTCAGCACCCCCTCCTGCTGGCATGGATCTCAACTCTCCAGCCTCTTCCCCTTCTCATTCTGAGCAACTTACTCCTAAGGCTGCTCCCTCAAACCTCCCATCCACTCCCAGCCCCTCCAAGGTCGAGGACGACAATGATGAAGATCTCACATTTTTGGCTTTTCTTTCAGATTTGTCAAACAAACTCATCAAGGCTAGGGAGGATGAATTACCTTGTCCTGAGCCTCATTTCTATGCCTGTCTCTGTGACTTCATTGCTGCAATGGAGACCAGGGGCCTAATTCCCAATTGAACCCCACCCATTCAACGCACTCCCCCCCCTCCGGGCAGCATTACTGCCCTGTTATTCCAGGTGCAGCAGCCTCACCCCCACCACGAGCCGTCCCATGGAATGGCTGATTCAGTGATGGCAGACGCCCAACCAGCACCTGCTCCTCAACCTTTGACCCAGGCCCCAGTGCCTACCCAGCCCCAAGCCCAGACTCCTGCTCTACATGACAGGCCCAGACCTCCCTCATGTGCCCCTGCCCCCCCACGTGACAGGCCCAGACCTCCCTCACGTGACATCAAGACCAGCCCTCTGGCCCCTCCCTCTTCCAACTGGCACAAGCCATACTTTGCCACCCGGGGTCCAACCTGGCAGCAATTTTTCTTAGACGCCAGTGCTAGTGACCTAGCCAGTGCCCATGTCTCCTTACAATCACTCATTGTGCACTTCAATCAAGCACTCACCCGGGCCAAGTCGGCACTCGTTGTCAACTCTGGTTGTCTCCATTCCAGAGTCATCGCCTTCTCGACAGGTGGTGTCCCCTCCCAGGCAGACCTCCAAACAGTCGCCACCTCACTCCCTTCTGCACTCAAGAGCGCTTCCATCACCCTCCCTGTGTCCTGGTCTTTCATCAAAATCATGGACGTCCCCTTCTACTCAGCTGATGGGTTCACACTCACAGCTGACCAAGTCAAGACTGAGGCTTCGGCCTCCCCCTTCTTCCCCTCCTCTGACGTGCACCATATGCATGTTGTCCATAATTCTGCCAAGTCTGATACCACCACTATGTGGATCGACTTGGTTGACTCCCAATGAGGCACCCTCGCCTCCTCTCTCATCAACAGGCACATCATGATCAATGGTGTGTCCTGCCTCATCAAGGGCACTCGTGCCCACACTGGCACACCCCAGTGTCAGTGCTGCTGGCACTAGGGCCATCCTTCCGATGCTTGCCGTACTTGTGCATCCAAGTGTCCTCTCTGTGGGGGCCTGCATTCTGAGGCCTCCCACCACTCCATGGCAGGGTGCTGCTGAGGCAACCCCAAGGCCAACCCCCAATCCCACCCACCCCTGCAGGTGACCCCTGCCCTCATTCCTCCCGGTGTGCCAACTGCTCAGGTGCCCATCCCTCCAACGACCGCTGGTGCCCCTACTGGCACCATCACTTTGATTGTGACTGGATTCACAGTCACTACCAATGCAATGCAGAGGCCAAGAAAGCCCCCCCTGGGGGCTGTAAGGGTTAATGCATCACCCTATGCCCCCTCCTCCTCTGCACATTCTCTCATGGCCATGGACTGCCTTCACTGATCCTTTTCCTTTCATTCATGTAGCTCAGGGCACCTGTACTTTTGTTTGTGTTGTTTTTCTTTTCTTTCTCTCTTTTATCCATTGGGACTGCTATCATGCACCCATTTGTCATAGATAGAGTCTGCTCCTGTAGTAGATAATGTTTGTGGCAATAAACTAGGATTAAAAAAAAAAAAAATGAATTACTCACCAACCATGTGTAACCATCAACTACACCATGAATGACAATGCCCCAACTAATCAGTTTATGGTGTCCACTGATATGCCAAAGAGCATGAGGATGTGAAACACAGTATGGTTGCCAGTGAATTTTCTTCACCATATGCTTGCACAGTGTGATTCTGAGCCCCATGACTCATGTCATTGATTCTACAATACACCTCCTCTGAATGTGAATGTTGTTCCTCTGCAAAAATCCAAACACATATTGTTGCCCCATGTTGGGTTGCTGCTCTTTGAGTACTGAAAGCACAGCATCAAGATCTGTATTTGACATTGGAAGATATGGCTTTCTCTGAATCCTGTATTGTGTCATCAAGCAGCAGACAGTTTGACTTGAAACCCCAAGAAGCCAGGCAACTCTATTGATTGACATAGCTCCTACACCAAGGATCATCTTGTGAATGACCCTGGGATCAATGACTTTCTTTGGGCAGCCTCACTGACCCATTCTTTCCATAGTCACCACTTCAATTTTATGAACTACTAAGCCTGTACTAGCAGAATATCAGTACATGACAGGTATGTGCTAACTACGTTAACACTCACTCACCATCAAGTACAGATCCTCAATTCCACAATGCTGTCAGTAGGGATGAAAACCACTTTGCACATTCTTTGATCCATGAGATTGGTACACCCTCCCTTGCTTGTGAATTGAGGAGAGCCTGAAGCAAAGGCCTAGCTTCATTGACAATGAGGTGTTGATGGTGTAGGACCCTACTGCTATCAACTTCCAGCTGACTGCACACCACAGAGAAGCCATTGACATAGATGACATCAAGAGCCTGCAATGCTGTATGGACTGTCACCAAGAATTGACAATTGCTGGGCAGGCACAGAAGTTGGGGCTCGAGAGACATAGTGTTCAGTGGCAGACAGTGGGGTTGGCTAATGTATAGGGGATGTGTGGTAGACACATGGCAGACAGCACCAATCAATAATCACAACTTACAAATCATGATAAGACAGAAACTGTATTAGCACATGCAGCCAGTAGTGAAATGCTATGATAGAGAACATCACTCATAGGGCTGGCAGTAAATGGAACCCCTTCCCCCAACTCAGCCTCCTGCATACTCATTGCAGCTGCAGACATCAGACTGGGCCAGACACCCAGATCTGGCATGTTGGATTGAGGACTGTCTGCTCATGTTTCATGTGCATTTACTCATGATGATGCCACCATGATATTGCTGACTTTTACCTGCAAGGCTGAAACAAAGCTATTTTGTTTCAACATCAACCACCTTAGCCACCATTCTGACAAGTTTCAAGAACTGGTGGATGCCTGTCCTCCTGCATGCACATGCTAGGCAACTCAATCTGTGGTCTCTCCCCTCTACACAAGAGACTTCTATACCGCTCATGTGTCGTACCAATTGCCATATATGGCTTCCAACTCTGGTTCAACAGAAACACTAGGTACCGAGGCCTTGTTAAGTCCCTCCAATGCATGCAACGACAAGCCACCCTCTGGATCACAGGAGCTTTTCGCACCACTCCCACTGGTGGGGTTGAAGCCATTGCTGGCCTCATCCCTATCCAACTTCACCTATTCAAACTCACCAAGCGATGCTCACTCTGATTCCACACCCTCCCTTCCTCCCACCCCCTCAAACTTCTTATGCACGATATCAACCCCCTTGACGCACGTCAATCCAAACAGTGCTCTACAGTGCTTGATTTCGTTTCAGATGCCCAACTGGTCACAGACTGATTTCAGTGTCTTCACCCCAGTGCCAAACCTGGCCAGCGCCTGCTGGACTTGTTTAGCGACCAAATCAAATTCATCGAGTGTCCTGACCCTTCGAAAGAAGGCGCCATGGCACTTCACATCGCCAATGCCTCCCGCACCCAAGACCTTTCCTTCTCCTCTCCCATTTCCTTAGTAGTTTCTACAGACAGTTCCATTCCTCCTGACTCATCTCTTTCTGCTACCTCTGCTTTCTTTGTTTTCAAATCTTCTGCCTCAGACATTCTCTCCTCTGCCATCCACCCTTGCGGCGAAGTCACTTCTTCTGACTCTGAATCGTACGCTCTACATCTTGGTCTTCTTTCCTCTATCTCTCATGCTAATTCCCTTAACGTTTCCTCTATCATTGTCTTTACGGACTCAATTTCTTCTGCTAAACTTTTATTTTCTTACAGCCCTCATAATGCACATCAAGATGCCATTGCAGTCGCTCCCCACCTCCACTCCTGGCTCTCCTCTTCTCCCCTCAACCACGTCCACTTCTGGTCCATTCCTTCCTCAGCGTCATGGTCAGTTCATAACCAAGTGCATAAATTAGCAAAGTCACTCCGGCTCCCCAATAACCGTCACCAACCCATCCGCACATCTATCGGATTTGTTCGCAATCACTACACCAAGACTTGCCTCGAAAAGTGGCAATCTCTCATGAACAATCTATCTTATCGCGGACACTCCTGGCTTACACTAGTTGATGGAGCCAGAAAACCCCTCCAACCCAAGTACGCCAAAGGTGGCACTTGGCTGTGCTCACCCCTTGGCCAAAATGCCCAACTATGCATGCGCTTCACACGTTGCGTCACTAACCACGCACCCATTGGCACTTTCTGTCAGTGCTTTTTCCCTGGGCGCCACATCACTTCCTGCCCGTGTGGAGAACCACTTGAAATGCACGACCACATACTTGATGAGTGTGAATGCTTCTACTACCCCACTGGATCTCGAGAAGGCTTTTATTGGCTCATCGATTTCCTAGAGAAAAACCCCACCGCCTTCTCATTCGCCAACCAGATACAAGGACCCCTTACTCAGGAGGAGTTCACCACCCACCACCTCACCCAGAGAGAACGACTTACCGCAAATGGTGTTCCAGATGTTCACTGAGGACTGCTTCATTCCCATCTTACTTCTTTCTGTAGGTAGCTCCCTTGCTCCCTAAACCTCTTCATTTTCTCCTCTCATGTCTTGGCTATCCTCCATGTGAACATCTTCTTCTTTGAGTTAGTATATCATCTCTCTCTCTCACTCATATATTGTCAGTAGCTGTGAGCTCGCTGTATACCTCGTTTCTTTTTCTCTTAGCTTCTTTTCTATCTAGTTTCGGTATTGGGACTGCTATCGTGCACCCGTTTGTAGTAGCTAGCCTATTACAATAAACTCAGATTTTTAAAAAAAAAAAAAAAAAAAAAAAAAGGATGCCTGTCCTCCCAGCAGACCTAAAGGCACCATTGAGGACCCCATTTTCCTGGAGGGAGTAAGTGCTGGTGAACTGGTGTCCTTTGTTTGTTGGTTCTTCAATATGTGAGTGATACACTGCTGGAACAAAATCCCTGCTAATTATAATCCAAACAGTGACCATGATGTAATCAAGACACATGGGGTTGACAAAGACTTGCTTGCCAGTGTGTTGGCTGTCTTGCATTATTGGAACATCCAAAAGGGAGAGGAGTTTGTGCAAGCAGGGTTCAATAACATCCTTCCTTCTTTGCACCCAAGTCAGCAGTTGGAGTTGGCAAGGAAACTCAAAGTTAAGGAGTGGGTTGGTCCAGCAGTGAAGGCACTGATCTTTTCCCCCATATATCTGCTAAAGCTAGAAGATATTGAACAGATTTCAGGAAAGGTGTTCATCATGATTGCGAAAGCCTGAGACACATTGATTTGTGAGAGGTCTTCACATGCATTTTGCCCTCCCCAGGTTTCTGACATCCCAGCCTGCAATCACCACATTTTCTGTGCAACCCACTGGGTGAATGGTTGGTGGGAGGGGGTAGCCAAACAATTGCTTGACCTTTCTAGATCAGTGGCTGTGGGAGGAGAAATGGACTGTGTAAAGTCTGCAGTGTTCTCAGGTGTCACACCAGCATGTAAAGAAGCTCTAGTTGAGTTGATGGAGAGACAGGAATACTTTGGAAAGGGAGAGAAGATTATTAAAGCAGTGGTGGATGGAGTTAACACACTGTATAATCTAGATATCTAGACAAGGTACAGATTACACAGCAAGTAGATATGGTAGATGGGACTCTATTCATTTACATATGAAAGGGGAGGCCAGAGGGAGCTCATTTGGAGGCAATGCAGTCGGTGCAAAGATCCATGATCCAGAATGGACATTGAACACTGGTGCAGGCCAGAATGCAAATAGGGGAGTGAAAACCATCACACCAGCAGTGTACAGCTGCTCCAGGGATGATGCATTGAAAGTGAGCCAGCAGATGTAGTCGCCAAAGAACATCAAGGCATTATTGAAGGCAAGGACATTGGAGCATTATTGAAGGCAAGGTAGGAGGGAATGGTGAAGCTCTGGAACTATCCAGTAGCTATGAAGTTGGTCTGTCTTGGGACTGCCCAATGACAGTGTGTTGTTCCCTGAGTTCATCAATTTGAAGAAGAGGAGGAGGAATATGTGGGGGGAAGGGGAGGTGGTGGTGAGAAAAAACCCTTAATTGTAACAGCCAAACAATGTTAAATTATCATTGATTGCTGAAAGCAGCTCAGCAATATCCCTTGATGGATTGATCCATCAATCCAGACCACCAGCATGAGTTCTTTTTTAAGTAGACTCAACCACTCACCTCTCAAGAACACCATGGCTAAGTTCACACCTACTCAAATGTAAGTGCTTGTCATTTTCCAAACATATGACACTGACTTTCCTTCATAGAGCCAGACTACCACCACTCCTGTTGCTTTCTACTGGGTAGTCCCAGAGAAAAACATCATCTGAGGGTACTGGGTAGTCTCTGATCCTCTTCTTCCACCATCCTAATTTGTGAATCAGGATGTCTCCAATGAAAGGCCACTGCTGGTTTATCAACAGTGATATGTACTATTCACCCAACAGTGATAGGCCACCTATAATGCCACCTCAAGATGAGGAAGCTGTGAGGTTTATGCCAGGTGTTTCAAGGGCTGAAAACTTTGAAAAGCTGTGTTGGTGGAAGAAAGAGATGGAATGGCTGGGCTTCATCCTGACTCACCCCATTCCTTACAGTGGCATTTGGTTTGAGGCTTTGGCCAGCCTGCCCAGGTGGATTCACCATGTGGAGGATGGAGGCTATGTACTACCAGGATTGATAGGTACTCAGTGGTTGGCAATTGACAAATTGATATATGAAGTTACAGACATCCTCGGAAAGAGAAATAAACTGGAGTATATATGCCCATTCCTTCCTCATTGATGGAAGTACTGGGCATGTCACCTGATGCAAGAAATTGCCATGGACCATATAGAGGCTGGGAGAGATTGGTTTGCCATCTGGATCAGGTTGTTATTTTGGATGATGAGGAAGGTACTGGAAGACAAGGTGTTTGTTGAAGGGCTGTCACCTCTAAATTGGTTCAAGCAAATCATGCAGGAGAAGAACAATCAGGCGACTCTTGATAGCATCTGAATTGCCCCTCTGCTTCAGAGGTTCTGGAACATTGACCATGTGGGCCTCTGGCTTCACCACCCAAATGATGAGCCATTCCAACCACAGGCTCTGTGGTTTGTTGAGCAGGGTGTGCCAGTGTGGTATCGTTGGGGCAACCAGAAGAGGGCAAGTAGTCGATGCAGTGACTTTTATTTAGTTGGTCCAATGAGCAAAGAGTACCAGGTCACAACCACATGGGTTGGTCCTTCGCTTACCTACTTCAAATCCATGACTGCTGCCCCTATGAATCAGCCTGTGGGTATCACCAACTGTGGTGAAAGCCCAATTGATGATTCATTCTCTCTGACAAGCCTAACTATGAACTGGCTAGCTCTTTTGAGTCTGACCATGAGTCCTTTCACTCCCCAAAGCCCTCTGCCCAGTGTAGACCCAGTGAACAATGCAAATGCTCCTCAGACCACTCCATCATCAGGAAATCAGGTTACTGTATTTACACTACTGTCTAAGTCTGGGCATTCTGTTTGGGAGCCTTTCTTTGAAAAGCAGAAGTGAGCACACAAGTGTAGATGTGCACAGGAGATGCCAGTTGAACAGCAAAGAAGAGAGGAAAGGAAGAGGAATCTGCCTTTGATGAGCACCCCCATTTACATATGGGAATGGACTATCAGTGGCAAGTTCATGCAATGGGCAGTGCTCAAAGACGAAAGGCTAGACACTCTGAATGAGTACAGCAGACATCAGAGACACTACGATCCCTACTACAATGAGTGGGATTGTTGCTTTGAATTCAGTCCAGACAACAACAACTCTGACTCTGAGATCAAATACATTGAGTTATTGGAGCCAGCTACCCAGACTGCAGAAAAGGTGGATACTGAGCCACAGCCATGTCCTGAAGTCAAGACTGACATCCCACCACTGCAGGAAATTAGAACAGAATTGAATGCAGGTGAGTACACAAACATTAGGCCCCCTCAAATGGTAGCCAAACTTACCACAATTTAAGC
>JAEUWR010000489.1:0-19273 GCA_018524895.1 Podaxis sp. C-F-101400 | reverse complement strand
AAAAGAGACGAAACGGGTGGGGTCGAGGTTTCCCCTCGACACCGTTGTGCTCGCGCCGTCTCGCACTCACGGAGTTTCTTATTCACAGCATCCCCTAACCCCTAGATACGGGAGCATCCAGATCTCAGATCCGATTACTGATAAGATGGCGATCAAATAGTATCGGGCCATAAACGGGGGTTTGCTGCGAGAAGGTTCAGCATGCCTTAGCTAAATGTCTATGATCCATGAATACCCGAATTTCGGGAGTTTGCCTTTCGACTGAGGCCGCCTCTTCCTTCGTGCACTCCCAAAACGCATCCAACTGCCTCTTAAGGTCGGCGCGTGATTATCAGAGCATGAGCGCGTTCTCGTAAGTGCATTTGGTCCCCAATTGAGGGCCAGAATTTGAGCCAGATGGTGGTGGGAGATGATAGAGTCGAAGTCATAGCCTGAAAGTAAACCCGATTCAGTGATAATTTACTAATGGGTATACAATGAGCTGATATGGGCATCGTGGAAGGAAAGGTGGAAGGAAAGGAGTGGGGTTGCAGTATATATGCTTATGCAAGGGCATTGTTACTATCATATTTATTCTACCAGTGGTACTTACATACTGCTGCACCACTATACGGGAACCGGAACAGGCACTTTCGACGTGAACACGGATGAAAACGTTTTATGCCTCTTTTAGTGCTGCAACACTGCCAAAAATGTCTTCCACAATCTCCCTCATCTTGACGAACCCTGCTTGTGAAAGAATGTCGATGTTCCAAGCCCCCTCAAGGTAATCGCGGGGGAGAATACGACTAGGGCTCGGACGGTCTTCGAAAACGGGTTCAACCTCACCGGTAACGACGTTGCCACAGTAAACGCGAAGAGAGGTTCCAAGCAGGCTCAGTCCCCACAAGCGAGGGAGAGGGCAAGCGCCAAGCAAGGCGTCATACCACTGACGCATTTGATCATCTGCTTTGAAACGTAGGTCCGCCCTACTAATCCAGCCGTCATCCTTGATTTCCGCGATGAGCACAGGACGACGTTGTGCATCGAAGACAACCAAATATACTATGAAATCAACGGCGTCGCGAGGGAGGAATTCACTGGGAGGGGCTTGGGGAGCGACGTCGTATTCGTATGAGTCGGGGCCAAAGCAGTATGTGAGTAACTTGGTGTATGGTCCATAATAGCGACTTTCGAGTGGCTGGAGCTCTCGGCGACTTATGTCGAAGATGGTAAGTAGGCCAGCAGGCCATGCGGTATCTGTTAAAAATGCCATGCTGAAGGATAAGTTAACGACTGCCGATACGGTGGGATGTGAAACGCACACAATGCAGGTGGTGGTAAGAGAGAGATTGTCTGACGTCAGACCAGAAGGTACATATTTAAACCCAGATCTACGCATTGGACAGATTGGGGTTGGTTGTCCACTCGAACCTTCAGCGACACCGAAGCCATCCTACCTCTAATGTGTGTGTTTTTTTGCCTTTGAAACTAGATAATTATGCTGCTCAGCCTCCAAGATCTTACCTCCCCTAGGCCAACATATAACCGTAATGTCAAGATTGTTATTTCTACAGAGATCTTGCGCGAGATCTTTCTCCTTTCTTTCTCCTTTACGCTGGCTCGTCGCGTAACTCTGCCCAGACCCTTTTTCTCTGTCAGCCGGGGCTTGCGTTCGGTTACTATTTCCTCTCTCGACCTCTGGCTCGATGTCTTAATATAGGCTATCTCCCATTCCATTGCTTGACATTTGGATTGAAAGGTCCCGCCTCCTCGATGTCAACATCGAGTCGCTTTCACCCTACCAGCACAGGAAGCACCTATCTTTACGAGAATAGGAGGAATGCTTCCGATGTATCTTGGATGTGTTGGTGCCCGATTGCCCTCGGTGGAGGACTCCGAGGTTGACCCTCGTACCTTGGTACAATGCATGTCATGTACATTTTCTCACATTCAATCAGCGGATGTCCACTGAGTCAGTAATTCTCAGTTGTAGCCGTATAGTATAAACGAACTATGGGGGGGCCGAGCCCCGAAGGTGATGTGTGGTCGCCAGAGGTCTTCGAACAAATCGAACTGAGTTCGCTATCGCGAAAACTATGCGTACGGTTGCAATCCCAATTTGCGGAGATATCTAGGTATCTTATTGTACCAGAAAAGGCAACAGCTTTTTGACAGTATCATCAGCGGGACTTGGGAGATATCCGATTATTAGCATGGTCGAATGTAAAGGCAAAAGGTCGCCACAACATAATTCTATTGATGGCTGTCGGCTCAATTGCCTGGTCCATTTTCACCAAGTCCCAACCTTCTTCCGTTTATTTGGTTAGCGACATACTGTATCAGCCTTCCTGCCAGAAGGGCCTGGAGTGCCTAGAGGGAACCATATTCGACGTTTATGGGGGTTGTGGAAGAGCTTAGTGAGACACAGTTCAGCCGTCCTGAGGCCCACATCTATCACGAATGGTACGCAAGTAGACGAGAGTCTAATGAACACTTACCAAGATTTCGTGGGTGCATTACCTGTAAAATTTAATCCAAGTGCAGTGCAGGGGGCGTGCAGGTTGCTTATAAATGACGGGCTCAAAGTGTTGATGCCGACTAAATCTAGGCGTCAACGGTTGAAACGCAGCCGTGTGTTTGGAAATCTGGTATGTGTATGTTTATGAGTACATTTATCGGCTCGATCTTGGCAACAACAGCTAAAACATATGTTTTACAACCATTGAGGAGGCACATTGCGGTCATGCGGGGAATACATAGCATCGATTGGAACTATATACTCATCTTTTCCATCTTCTTCTATGTGGTTGCGACGCACATTCACAACAATCTCACGGGCATTATCTGCTCGGCCGAGTTGAAGCTGAAGCGTATACTCTCCAAATCGCTGGAAACTCTCGGTGGACACACCGAAAGCAGAAATGTACGCGATTGGATCTTCGGCGTAATGTGTTACGCGAAGATATTTGGTCTTCTCAGCGACATCGGACTTGGTGGATGGTCGTATGAGTGAGTTATTTCGATGGCCCTGCTCAGTGTTAGTAAACAAGCACCAATGAAATGATATTTGACAAGAACCAATTTGTGAAGCCAGGAAAGAAATTCGCCAAACCCTATCAAGGTCTTGTCCAGGCTCCCGAAGTCGAAGCGTTCCAGTTCGGCGACTATACTCGGAACATCTTTATCAGAAATGCGGCAACATGCTTTCCATCCCACGATCAACGAAAAATTCTTCAACATAGAGAGGATTTCTTCTTGGTTGTTCCCTATGCGGAGCCACTCAAGCTTTGGACATGAAGGAGAGTCGAGATCTACTAGAGGGAAAAATCAATCGCTATTGTCAGTAATTGATGATCAGCCCAAGGTTCGTATCCTACCCTGTTGCATACACGCAGGCCTCTGCCACTGAAGGGAGTGGATGGCGACATCGTAGTGCACTGCCGACTCGGTAATGCAGAAGCCGCGGGATCGATTTGGGTTATTAAGGTAATCTCCAAACGAAGCATGGTAAAAACGAATGGGATTTTGATGTGCGTGCGTTGCAGGAGGAACATCCAGTACTGAGTGTAGTCGTTCGAGTGAGTAGTAAAAAGTGTCCCGATCAATACAGAGGAAATTGGCGTGGTCCTGAGTGGAGAGTTGGGGGTAGGCGTATAATATGGACATGCCGAGGATACGCAAGGTTGTTGGGAGGATGTCAACGGGGACATCGCTGAGTATTTGACGATAGAGGAGGTCGAGAGCGTGCAGCGGGTTTATTGATCCAGGGGCTCCAAAACCGCCGAGAAAACGGATACAAATGTCAAGCTGTTTACTTGGGTTCTTACTATGCTCGTCGCTAATGAACCTAATAATGGTGGAGCCAAAAGCGAAATGGCCCGATGCAGCTGTAGAAATGATCCGTATGTGCGACTCTGGGGGCCAGTCGGGCTCGAGGCGGTTCCTATACTGTCGCTGAATGTTTCGAAAACCAGCCCGGAGGACACGTGAAACGTCCCGTTGGGCCTCGGCGTCATCGATGACAATCTCCTCGCGCTCGCATGTGACCTGGAAATCGGGTTCTGAGAGCAGGTATTTCAAATGCCATTCGGGCCGGCTACATATCATCCAAAGGAGCGGGAACTTTTCCACTTGTCGAACATGGGTGCTAATAAGCTCGATAAACTCGCACTGCGCCTTCTCGCCCTTACACTCATCCAATCCATCCAAGATGATGAGCAATGGCTGCTGGGATCTGGCTGGGTGTTGGGTCATGAGGATTTGGAAGGGTTCGATGATAAGTTCCTTGAACAGGGTGCGGCGGTTCTTCTCGAGCAATTTAGGGTCATTGGCAAGACGTCGGGTAATGATACGCTTGTATTCGGGATCCTTAACAGCGAGCTGATAAACGAGGGTAGGAATGACACGCTCAGGATCGTTTTGATGGTTTGGCCTCGAGAAAAACAAGGCAGCGCCAAGACGACCAGATGCTTTACACTCTTCGGCAATGGTTTGAGCGATGGCAGATTTTCCTACTCCTGCGGGACCCATGACCCACAGCATTCTCCAACGGCGATGGGGATCGGTGACCCAATGACCAATTCGCGCCCTCAACGTTTTACGGGTGTCAGGATGGCATTTCGGTGGAGGGTCCCGGGCGGAGGAGTCAACCTCGGCACCAGCCATGCTTTTTTCTGCGAGAAGGTGTAGAGCTAGTAATGGCATTGAGTGATAGTTTACAACGACCGCAGAGTGTGCGCACCTGCTCCTCCCGAGTTCAAGATGGTAATCATGGTCGGGTTGTTGATCACAAAGTCGTGAGCGCCGGAAAAAAAGGCTGATGTGGAAAGGAGTCAGTTCAATGTGTTAGTAGGGTATATAAGCGAGAATATGTCTTTGCTAACCTTGGTTGGAAGGAGGAATTCTGAGATTGGGCGTATTGTCTGGACTAGCGCCGACATTGGTACCGCCTGGAGGAGATGAATCGATTGGCGTGGGTGGGGATAGTTTAGCAGGGAGTGGAAGTGGATTGACGTGGGCATCCAATGGCTTCCGCTTTTTGAAACGGTTGACAATAGATGATATAGATTCCAAGAACATGGGGGATAAGACGAAGACTTAGTGCTGTGCGGTTTACATCTACTTGTAAGAGACGGAGATTAAAGTTGTTATTTTTGGGTAGCTTACGTGATGATCGGAATTCGGAACCGGCCGAGTAGCAGATGGTGGGAAGAGTTAGCAGCACAGCTCAACCTACTCAACCCGCGAAATGTCCTCAGCAGCTGGCCTTTCGCGACGGCGCGTCGCTCAATCCTCATACAATGACGACGACGACGATACCCGGCGCTCTACTCCAATAACATCCAGTGCCAGCCAGTCCAGCGCAAATGGAACAACAACTCCGCCCTTGGCGCTACACGCGGGCTCGGCATTCGAGGGCGGTAGCAAGATCGCATACGACCCTCGGGATTTAGTGCAGGACGCAGCGGATGAAGCAAAAATGGGCGGTAAGATGCCCAAGCTGACGATAATGGAGGAGGTCCTTTTGTTGGGGCTCAAGGATAAGCAGGTACGGTCCCGTCTTGTCGTTCATCCGCAGTAGGTATAAACAGCGTCGCAGGGCTACCTCTCGTTTTGGAACGACAATATCTCGTATGCGCTCCGTGGATGTATCTTAATCGAGCTGGCTCTCCGGAGACGAATCGCGCTCGTCAAAGACCCAAATCGTCGAAGGCTACCTCTTTCTGAGCGGCTGGTAGAAGTCATCGATGACAGGCAGACGGGGGAGACGATTCTGGATGAAGCGCTCAAGTTGATGAAGATGCAACAGGAGACGGAGCGGTTGGGTGTCAACAGCTGGGTGGATTTACTCTCAGGTGCGTTGTGTATTTCTACGAACATGAGGCTACGCTGATGTTTGTGTATGCGCATAGGAGAGACATGGAACGTTATGAAAATTGGCTTCCAGCTGAAGCAGGTCCGCGAACGGCTTGCAAAAGGCCTCGTGGACAAGGGCGTTCTGCGCACCGAAAAACGCAATTTTTTGCTTTTTGATATGGCCACCCACCCTGTCGCCGACGTGCGGACCAAGGAAACCATCATTAACCGCATCGTCTCCCTTCTCACCTCTACCACATCCGCCGTTCCGTCGAGTGCGCTTGACGTCGAAGGTGTTCAATGTCGTGTAACCAGGGCAGTATGTCTGGCCTGCGCCGCGTACACCGCCAGCGTGCTCGACAATGCATTCGGGAGGCTGGACTATGAAGCGAGGGAGGCTGCCTTCCAGCGGTGCGACGAGATTCTAAGCGAGTTCATGGTCTGGCCCTTTGGAAGTGGGAGCTGGGACGGAAGCTCAGGCAGCGCCACGAGGAGACGGCAGCAGCCGAGAATTGCGATGGGCAGCGAGGGCACCGGGCGAGAGTCTGTGCTAGGACTTGTATCGGAGGTGAAGAGGGAGATGGTGGGCGAGGAGGACGTTGGGTTTGAGCTGATTGGAGGGGTGCTCGAAGTTCTTTCCAAGCTTGATTCGCTGCTGTAGAGACTGTATACCCTTTGACGGCTTATCGAATATGCGAGCCGCCGAACTCGCGCAGAGTTCTGGCATAAAGTACTTCCGTGTCAGCTATAAAAAGTTTGTTTATTTTCTAGTTTCCGTCTTATCTTTTCCCACCATCCCCCATACCATGCGGGCCACTCCTCTGCTCCGCAACGTCAGACCCTCCCCTACCGCAACCGCTGCCCTCAGGGAGCGTGTGCGGCGCCCCGCATTCCTTCAGCGCCTTGCCCACGCAGAGGACTTGGTACCCCTTTTCAAGGTACGCCCTTCGCATTCTTTCATAATCTTCCACCTCACAACACCCACAGAACGATGACTACGTACGCCACCATCCCCACATCCTTGAGCTATATTGAGGCCTCGCAGATTGGCTGGTCAGGCTTCACCGGAGTGGGCTATCCCAAGACTGTTCCTACTGTACGTTGCCCTCTGGCTCTCTTCGCCCCTCCTCCATGACGTCATCGCTAGGCCATCGCGGACCATATCGAACACAACAACCTCCAAGCAAACCCTGCCACCAAGAAAAAGTTCAACCTCTTCGTCGGCGCCTCCGTCGGCCCAGAAGTCGAAGACAGATGGGCTCGCCTTGACATGATCGCCCGCAGGTATCCACACCAGGTCGGCAAAGAAATCTCCAAGGGCATCAATGCTGGCAGAATCAACTTTGCCGACAAGCATCTCTCCAGTACGTCGTCAGCCCCCCTCTCGCACGCTCGTGTTGATAACGACGTCTGTACTCAGTGTTTCCCCAAGACCTGACTTATGGCTACTATAATCTGCATAAGGCACATGGTGATCCTCGTAAACCACTCGACTGGGCCATCGTCGAGGCCACTGCTATCACCGAGGAGGGTCATATCGTTCCTGGTGCCTCCGTGGGCGCTACCCCAGAGATTCTCCAGAGCGCAGAAAAGATCATCATCGAGGTCAATACCACTATTCCCAACCTCGAGGGCTTACACGACATCAACCACTCTTTCGTCCCTCCTAACCGCCAACCCTACGTATGTTTCCATTCTTCTTTTATACGTTAAAAACTCAAGCGCTCCCCGCTTTTAGGTCGTCACACATCCACAGGACCGTATAGGTCTCACAGCAATCCCCATTGACCCCGATCGCGTTGTTGCCCTCATCGAATCCACCCACCCAGACAACACAGGCGAGAATGCCCCAGAAAACGACGAGTCCCGCGCGATCGCCCGTCATCTCATTGAGTTCTTGTCGGAGGAGGTCCAGGCTGGTAGACTCCCGAAAAGTTTACTGCCGCTTCAGAGTGGTATTGGCAATGTTGCGAATTCCATCATTGGTGGACTCGCCGAGGGTCCGTTTGAACAGGTCCAGGTGTGGACCGAAGTCCTTCAGGGTGTGTTGTTACGACGTCGCCTTTTGAGAAATGTTGATCCTCCTCCTAGATACCTTCCTTCGGTTTTTTGATTCTGGAAAATTGGCATTTGCAACGGCGACCAGCATTCGATTCTCTCCCGAAGGGTGAGCATGTGCATCCCTATGCGGCCTAGATCTGCATTAACCATCATATAGTTTCGAACACTTTTACAAGAGTACGTTTCGTCTGGCTTTCATGATTACTTCCCGTTTACGTTCGCATAGACTGGGCAACCTACAAGGACAGGCTCCTTCTGCGTTCTCAGCAGGTCGCCAACTCGCCAGAAATCATTCGACGTCTTGGTGTTATCGCCATGAATACGCCCCTCGAAGTTGATATCGTAAGCCTTGGCCATACCTCTCTCATTAATAGGAGGTCCGATGACGTCGTGATACAGTATGGTCATGCCAACTCAACATGCGCTCTTGGCTCGAGGATGCTCAACGGCATCGGCGGCTCGGCCGATTTCTTGAGAAACGCCAAGCTGTCAATTATGCACACACCTTCAAGGTACGGCAGACCTTGTATACTCTTTCAATCTACAAATGCTAACTCTCGTTCTGAACAGCCGTCCAACAAAGACCGATCCTACGGGCATCAGTTGCATCGTTCCTTTTGCATCCCATATCGACCAAACTGGTACGTTCTACTCTCTTTCCTCAAATGCTACCCGTGTTCCTATCAATATGGCTCATCCAGAACACGATCTCGATGTCGTCGTGACTGAACAAGGTCTTGCTGACCTTCGTGGCCTCGCACCGCGTGAACGTGCACCCATCATCATTGAAAAATGCGCACACCCCGATTATAAGGACATGTTGCACGAGGTAAGCTCTCACACCACCTCCCTTTGACCGGTGGATTTATTCACATTGGTCTGTGATCCTGTAGTACTATGATCGCGCTTTACACGAATGTCTTGCGCGTGGGATGGGTCATGAGCCACATATGCTCCGGAATGCACTCAAGATGCATATCAACATTTTGGAGAAGGGCACGATGAAGGTTCACAGGTGGGATTAAGGAGTGTTTAAGTCGTTATTGTATAGTGTGATATAATCTGGAGGGCTCAGAGTAATGAACCTAGTATTAACGGCGAGATTCACGTGTGCAAACCAGCTGCCAGTTGAACTCCATAATTTATAGCGATATCGTGCGCCCTCACTTCTCCGTCCCCTATCACGACGAGTACAGTTCAGGCCTAGGCTATGACAGTCCAAGAAACTTCATTTAGTGACTTTGGTACCAGCGATTCTGATCTTATCTCAGAGCCAAAACACTCCTCGCAATCCTGCACCTGCGAACCCAAGGACGACCATTCCGAAATTTACTAATGTTGCGAAAGGCTCGTGGACAAGATCGCAAATGGGCGCTGCGATATCCCTTACACCCCTGCTACGTGCCTCGCCCAGTACGTCCATATCCTCCCTCGATTAACCAAGAGTAAACGCGTGAGGCCTCGTGTTGGTGCCCTCTTTTTCTCGGTGAAATGCATGACCGTTTGACTGACTCGAATACTGGCGTGGTACCCAATGGGGCGGCTTAAATATTGATTCTCGTTCAACATGATAAAACTTGCGTCTTGTTGTAGTGCCCAACCAATTAGCTAATCTCTGCTCATAACTGTTTCGAATCTCAAGTTTGCAACACCATTCGTGCCCTTTGACAATGAATATTCCATTCGTTTTATGTGAGAGAGAAGTCCTGAGCATGCTGGGGGAACTCTGATCCCCGCGGGGGCCAAATCTGTAACGGAGTTTGTCCACCTAAGTCACTCATATCCTTCTGTCACAATCAGTCACCATTCTCCTTCAGTCGCTCCCTACATGGACTTATCAGCTAATCCCTGCAGTTATATTGTGTGGCACCAAGATATCATGATACTAACTTTGAAGCGGGAGTTATCTTGGGTGGGGTGCAAGCACTTTGAAGACAATGGCTATCCCATTCAGTTTAAACCCATGACCTCTCACATTTAGCCGCATTCATGATTTGCAATACTGGAATGAAACTCGGCTACCCCTTCTATGACAAGGTTTCCTCCATACGACCCAAGAGTGATTGAGACCTTTGATTTACTACCACATAACCCGTGATTCGCACGGTTGACGAAGAGAGAGAACAAATGAGGTTGAATAGAACTAAAAAGATGGGATTTATGTAGTATATAACTAATTAGCAAGGTGGTTTATTTGCAGGAGGAAGAAATTGGGCTGAGACCTGTTGGCCGTCCCACAACGTGTTTGGACCGCCAAACGAGCGACCTTGAGCTCTCAACTGCCAGAAACAGAAAATCTAAAAACTTTAATGAGCCGCCACGTCCATTCTCCTTCAAAACACTGGATGTAGTTGTGACAATGGTGCTCATCCTCTGCTAGCATTAGTATTAGATCAAAATGTCTTACACACATGCACTGGGTCCGATCGTCAGCGCCAGCCCGTGAACATGATTCTTGGAACCCCCGGCATCACACCAACGTGTCCCTTCAAACCCGAAACACGCCACCAGAGAATAATCCTGTATAATCTCCCGAGTTGGTCTTCACCAGGGCACGATTCGGCCACAGAAGCCACCAAAGCGATCTAAGTATTGAAGGTCATAGTCCTGAGCGAAGTAAAACACATAGACTGAATTGTCAAAGCCCCCTCAACTATTGTGAGTCGAGTATAGGGTCTCGCATTCTGACCGGCACAAAATAACTTTCGAGTTTCACCCAGTGCGTCAAATACCTTCGCTGATTCAAACAAGTCCCTTTTATATTAAAGGAGGTGTCAATGTACTCAGAGACAAAGTACACCAGAGAATCCTTCTCATCCCTCACCTCCTTTCCGTGCCGGAAGGGATCATTACGTAGCATAAAATCCCATAAGCCTGGCGTATAGAAAATACAACAATAGGCATACTGAATACACGCAACTGCACAACTGCAATCTGTCGCTACCAATACCTCCGACCGTATGTCACCCATTTCAGGTCTTCGGATTTCAAACCACTATGCTCGAGTAAGAGTTCCTTGGCTTGTCGGTCCTTCTCTCGCTCTCTTACGTGTCCCACGGACATGTCCTGATTTCGGATAACACGAGCAAGTATAAACACCGACTGCCCCTGATATCGGACGGGGAAAATGTCCTTGACTGTGCGGGGTGACAGGTCGTCCTTTTCAAGTAAGTCCAGGAGGAGATCGCCCAACTCTTCGTCCTCGCCAGAAATGCCATGCTTTGCCAGCCAAGCCCGAGTTTTAGGATCGAATATCATATAACCAGCCCATTTTCCCATAGCTGAAGTGAGAAAATGAATATTGATGAATGAGGGGATGTAAAATGTTAATAATATTGAGAAACACTGCGCATGATATGAGTATGGTTGAGAGACAGATTGTGAACTCACGAAGTACGGCTCGAGGAAGGGGGCAGAGATTTGTGGCGAACTTAAGAGACGCGTCAGACTGGCGCTGTCACTTTCATTGAGACAAGTCACGTGAGCTCTGTGGGGGTTGTCGGGGGGCTACTCCCCAACTTGGCCTCACCGACAGCACAGACTCCTGCACATACTTGGGAACCCAACTGGAAAAGATGTAAGGCATCATGAGGACATGCATTGCAGCAGAATCTCAGAAGAACAGGGCTTCTTATCCTACGTATGTGCATTGTTGTATCATCGGTCAACCTGATTATACCACACTCGGAATTAGGCCACGAGTCCGATCAGCGAACATGTCGGTTCGAATCACAAACAGTTCGTTTCTTTATTATGAATAGTGGAATACCTTTCCAGACCCCTAATCTTGCTTCAAACCAGAAGATGTACTATTACAGTTGTCTCAATCATAACGTCGTTGGGACCTTTTCGTCGAAGCGAGAACTCTTGGTTCTACCCCCGTGGTAACAAGTGACGCACTACGCTGATGTTATTTATGCGGTCAAAAAGACATTTAAGCCTACCAGAACTATTCCTCCCTTAAGATTTTCCCCTCGCATCTCAAGTTCTCCTATTTGTAGCTGCCGCGATTGAGGCACGTCTTTGATCTTCTGTATTCCTGTGGAAGTGGACTAGGGGCTACGCTAGGAGGAGTGAAACCGTGACGTGGGTAGTTCTATTAGTAGAACACCCCTTAGACTACGTTTCGAGCATTCCTATTAATTCAGGCTAGGTAGAAATTCTCCCATGCGCCTCAAGGCTTGTAGGATAGTATAAAGATCGCATATATAACATAGAGACTACTACAATTTCCCTGCAGAGACTTTACTGTACCCTTTCCTTCTTTGTCTCGATCGTTTATATCCTACGTTACGACATGCCACTTCCCCCATCGAAGTCATTACCTTCTCTACGACTCCTAAGGCTCTGTTCGGCTACGAAACACCGGTTCTGGTCTCGGTTTTGCCATGCGTTTCCCACACCCTCTGATGCGCTTCCCGCACGGCCAAAACTTATTATTTCGAAGTACTGACTGTCTCTTTTCGCCGCTGCTGCCTCATGTACTAGCCCTATAACAGACTAAATAGACATGATCATAGAGTACGCTGACGGATCTTGGGCTACGCATGAACAGCGCTGATAACGTACCCTTTACAAGTAAGATTAACTCTGCCTCGGTTTTGTGCTTTGCACATAAAAACCCAACGCCCCATAAGTAGGATAGAACAAACATTGCAATCACCTCCGATTTGCACGTTTTGCTAGGTACTATATTGGCCAGTTATCTTAGTTGCCTCCTGTATATGAAAACTGGACTGCTAAATAATACACCTGCCTCCTTGTCATGCTCATTGTTCCTAAGTTCCTGCGTTTGTTCCTTCACCTTTGACTGGTGGGTTTATTCACATTGGTCTGTGATCCTGTAGTACTATGATCGCGCTTTACACGAGTGTCTTGTGCGCGGGATGGGTCATGAACCACGTATGCTCCGGAATGCACTCAAGATGCACATCCACTTTTTGGAGAAGGGCACGATGAAGGTTGACAAGTGGGATTAAGGGTGTTTAAGCCATTGTTACCATATAACCTGGACGGCTCAGAGTAATAAACCTAGGATTGACGGCAAGACTCTTCTCTAATCACATGTGCAAACCAAGCAATGGCTGTCAGTTGAACTTTATAGCCTAAATTATAACGTCTTCGTCTCCCATCACGGCGAGTACAGCTCAGGCCTATAGACTTCGTCTAGTGATTTTGATACCAGCGGTTCTGATCTTGCCTCAGGGCCAAACGCTCCTCGCAATGCTACACCTGCGAACCCAAAGTCGACCATTCTGAAATTTACTGATGCTGCCAAAGATGCGTGGATAAGATCATAAATGGGCGCCGCGATATCACCCGCACCCCTGCTATGTACCTCGTCCAGTATGCTCATATCGTCCCTCGATTAACAAAGAGTAAACGTGCGAGGCCTCACGCTGATATTCTGTTTTTCCTGCCGAAACGCATCACCGTCGGACTCGAATACTGGCGGGGCTCGCAATGGGACAGCTTAAATGTTGATTCTCGTTACAATGTCACAAAACGCGTGTCTTGTTATAGTGCCCGATCAGTTAGCTACTCTCTGCTCATAACCGTTTCAAAAATCAAGTTGACACCGCCATCTGCGTCCTCTTTTACAATGGATATCTCGTCCTTTTTACCCGAGAGAGAAGTCCCAGACATGCTGGGAGACTCTGACGCCCGCGGGGACAAATCTGTAACAGAGTTTGTCAACATAAATCGCTCATATCCTTCTGTCACAATTAGTTAATATTCTCCTTCAGTCACGACCTACATGGACCTATCAACTAATACCTGCAGTTAAGATGCATGGCACCACGATATCTCGATATCAAACTGATACCGACTTTGAAATGGAAGGTATCTCAGCTGACGCGGAGCACTTGGAGGATCATTACTATCCGTTCAGCGACCTCAAACCCATAACTTCCCATGTCCAGCCACATTTCATGATTTGCAATACTGGAATGAAACTCGGCAGCCCTTCCTTTGACAAGGATTTATTCATACCACCCAACAGTGATCGAGACCTCGGCTTGTGTGTATCGTTTCCTCATTGATGCCTTCTTGCCCGAGGAGCGTCGCTGCTTCAGATCTTCATCATTTTCAGGTAAGTTTTCGATGAAGATTGTCGTTTCTGTCTGTAGCTAATGAAAGTTTCATCACTAACTAAAAATCAAAATGAAAACCTTATTGCACACCTCAGCCAAATTCTCACATGCACTCCGTAACTCAGCTTCGTGTCCCTCGTCGTCACTAGAGAGCCCCCAAGGTTGGGCTAGATATTCTGCTTCGGTAGCCTTGTGCCGTGGTACCAGGAGTAGAATTATTTGATCGTGGGTGCAAAGATGCAGAATCCAGAGACCCATTGCACGTCTGTGATGCAAATCCAAGAGGCTCGGGATGAGGATGATATATGCCGGCGCTCTGCCAGCTCTTGACCAGGCCAGTGGGTGGTGGTCACTTGGCCTTCCTGGCCGGCTTCCTGGGGGGTTATGGGTCAAGGCAAGGCAAGATGCACAAATGCTCGTGACTTACCTTGTCTGTGATGCATCACTTCCAACATCGCGAGCTCCCTTTCGCTTCCTGCTCCCAGCACCAACAAACCCTTTTGCCTCCGAGATTGAGATGGCCATGGTGCTGATATCGCTACACAATGCCACACCCTTACTGACTTTGGGCTGTGGTCCAACCTCTCCGTCATCCACACTACCATCTTCCTCTGCAGAAGGCTCATCTGCTATGGTCAAGGTGTGCGTAGTTGTAGCTTACACAACAAAGCCGACCTCAGACTCGGGCTGGCCAGGTACAAGTATGAATTATTATTACACACCATAGAGTCGATTTCAAAGCGCGGCGCACTGTGGCCAGGTGAAGTAACGTGCACAGAAAGACAGGCAGAGCCTTGTGATGAGGTCATCCCCTCGTCGGATCCCCTGGAGCAGGAGATGGATATCCACTAGAACTTTCGCACACAAACTGTCGTTGTTAGAATTAGCTTGGTTCATTCAATAGGTATTGTTGTAAACAATAGACATTGCATTTGTATATAGGCGTAGGTGGTAAGTGATAGTACCAATAGACCATAATAGAGGCATGACTTGTCGATAGACATAGGCCTTGCTACCAGAAATAGACCTTGACGTACTTAGTCATCCCCATAGAAAAACATGTTTTCCCGATGAACAAGGCTGAAAACATCTTCTTACAGTGGACCCGAGCAGCTCCTCGCACCAACGGCTCTCGATTTTACAGCGACCCACTGCTCTGGGCCTGGTTACACCAGAAACGACACAATATTACTGCTTCCTCTAGTTGGTGCCTCTTAATCACTTACTTCGACCACCTCTTGCATTCCCCATTTATAATGCAGGTATTTCCTCGATAAACTCCCAAGACCACTCTTTCCCTTGTGTGATCCTTATGGGTATTCACTGCTTTGGTGCATCTGTAAATCCCTCTCGGGCTTTCGCTCTTTCTGATTCAAGCCAAATGTCCATTAGATTTGTTTTCTTTTTGCACCCGCCAAATGTATACAGACAGCTCAAGTTCAAGTTGTGAATGTGGTCGCGTTTGCCAACAACTGGAGCTTTGACACACAGGGTGAGGCAGACATGAGTGTTAAGGCTGTAAGTTTACAATGTAAGTGCAGTATGTTTAGATCACTTGCAACGGATGGTGTTCATTATAATCCCATCCCAAACTGTTATGAACCATGTAGCCAATCATAGTGGCACAATTTATCTTGCAATCATGGTACAGAATTGATGTGGTCAAGCCACAAAGACAGAAGACATTGTCTATTCTAGCACACTTCCCAGGTATCTCATGGCCTTTCTCAAGATTGTCATGTGGAGATACTGCCTTCCAGTACCACAGCAATGAGCTTAGTGCTTAATTTAATCTTGCACCTCTTCCACAGCCATGTTATTGGAAACCATATTGTCCATCCTAGGCTGGGTGAGAAAACTCGTTCCTTTGGCTATGGAAACAGACACACTTCCTAGTCCCATTAAACCATCCTCATCCACGCCAGTGGATCCACCCCCACAGTCTACTCATGCCGAAACTAGTGCTAATCCAGAAAACACATTCGACCCCAATAATCAATAATTTAGTGAAGGTCAGCAAGCACAAAACCTTACACTGCTCACATGGTATAAACACTGTGCACTCACTCCACTGGCATCAGGCATCCTCCCTGGTGCTCATGACTTTGTAATCCACAACCCAACCATGATTTCTTTCTTTGACTCAGGTAAAACAGGTACATAGGTTCTGCACCCATAATGAGCCTCTGCTTATGTCATTGCTAGTTCTACACCTCGCAGAAAAGAGGATGATTGGTGCTGAGGTCGATTCCTCTGCTCAAGACCCCCCACCGAAATGCCACCCTGATACCCACAGATCCTTAAGGGAACAAATTGCCCATTGGGCCACCAGTCCCATCACCATTGGAGAATGCTGTGGATCATGGGTCCTGTGGGAGTAGGAAAATCCACCATCACTCAAACCATCACTGAAGAATTCAAAGCATCAGGTCATCTCAGTGCTGCCTTATTTTTCTTGAGGCTAAATGGTCAAGACGATCCCGATCGTGTTATTCCAATGCTCACTTACCAGCTTGCTATCAAACACCCCACATATAAATGCTTCATTACCCAACACCCTGTCAATGACTCCACAATCTTCGAGAAGAATCATCACACTCAGTTTAGGATTGATCCCTTCCAGACCCTTGTAACCTAATACCCATCCACAGTCCAGCAGCTGCTATGAATCACCTTGGATGGATTGGACGAATGTAACAGCAGGGAGGCTCAATGCAAGTTTATTGAGCTCATCAGCAGCCATATTAGGGAGGTGAAGACATTCCCTCTTCTTTGGATGATATGCAGTCATCCTGAATGGCACTTCAGATACTTACTCTCTGAGCCTGATTTTCAAGTCATGTGCAAGCATGAGGAGATGGTCATCGATGATGATGAAGTGCGATGGGACATTTCCCACTTTCTTCATGACTGCTTTGGCACCATCCAACAAAAGTATCAGGATTGTCTTGGACCTAATTGGCCATCAAAGGCATATCTATGGCAAATTTCTGCTGCTGTGTCTGGCCACTTTGCTTTTATTTCCACTATTATCAGGTTTGTTGGTGATATACATATTGGCAATCCAAGTAAACAGCTCGATATTTGCATTTGTTTTCTTGGTGGTTTCAGGTCCAGGGCCATGAATCCACTGCATGCCCTCGACCTGCTCTATTACCAAATACTCAACAACATCCCCACTGACATTCTTCCAATGACTTTATGCATCCTTGGCATGTGTATGTTATACCCTCGATTCACTCTTGTCCACCCACTCTCCACACAGAACCTAGCCAATTCCTTTGCATCGATCGGGCCACTTTCTACCACTCACTTGAAGGGCTGATCCCTTCTGCAATGGATGCCACATCGGAGTCCCATTTGATTTTACCACACTTTGTTTTGGGACTGTCTTAGCAATCCGGATCGATCCTGCGAGTTCTTCATTACCAAGTCAACAGTGTACTCCAACATCTTCATCTATTCCCTCAAATGGCTGAAGTCTGCCAGATTGCAACAGGGTAAGATGCCATCTTCAGACTAAATCACCAATCAGCAACAATGATTGATTTTTGCGTGTTGTAGATGTCCACTCCACCTCACATCCAAAGCTTGAATGGGTCTGAACAGAGGATAACCCAGATGACTCACCTCAACTTTGAAGGAATTTTCACTGAACGTCAGATGGGCAGCATCTTGCCACATTTCCAATAAAGATGTTCCAAGGGTAGTCACTGAGTTGGAACACTTCAACTTCAAGAACCTCAGCAAGATGCCAATGGGGTTCACAGATTTTCTTTCTTGGTTGTACAAACTGGTGCTTATAATTCATCCTCTCATTAGTATTTGTCCACTGAATAATGAATAGGGCAATCAAAACAAGTCACTTATTCGAGTGGGTACACCTGGTCAGTTCAACACTATTGAAAACACCAGAAGCCTTTATGGCACTCAGTGTGTCCAAGACCCATTCGAGTATGTTTCTGCTTTTGGCCTGTCCACATGCGAATCTCAGATGAAGAATATGCTTCATCTTCAACTGGATCCAGCTGGCAATGCCTGCAATGTTGTGATGGATGTTAGTCAATGCCAAAATGCTCTTCTGCCTCCTCTAATAGGTCCAACCCAATCCTCTCCGATTTAATGTGACCAGTGTCAGGTATGTTCATGAGTCATTGCAAACACTTCAATGGCAAATAAGATGGTCTTTACGTGACTGGTAACATGGTCAAGAATGTGAAGTACTGGAAAGGGATTAATGATGGATTTCCCCAGACAGTTGATTCTGGAATACCTTAGCATTTTAACTTAAACTATATGATACACATTCAATGTAACTAAGTTGATGAAACCTGGGAGACAATACTGAGCCTCCAAACTTGTACAAGTGCACCCACACTGACAATCGAGCGGCTGTCAACTACCACTTCTGCATTGACTGAATCAATAAGGCCTTCAACACTGGTAGTATTAAAGTTACAAACGATGGAATTCCTCGCATTGTCAAAAATAACAGAAGACAGCAAGGCAAGAGCTTAATCATTAGGCTTACTGACCTCACTTTGAAACATTAGATGCCAAACAGCTTTACAATAAATACATTGCCTTGTACCACAATGTTGTTTGGAGAGCCAGATGAGGGACTTCAAGCCACCTTTCTTTTCCAGCAACCACCACCATCTCCCTCAGTGGTCAGTTGTTCATAGTACTATGGGTCGTTGTAAGAACAAATTCATGCCCCTTGACCTTTCTGAGGTCCCTGAAACTCCTCAGCAACAATGCCTGACCTCTTCAAAATGGCCAGACATATACCACTCACCATGAACACTGGAGGATCTAAACCACCCTCCCACTCTCTCCTCCCAGCCAGATCCAAATGGCCAACAAACACCCCCTGACCAACAATGGATCAGGGACTTATTTGCTCCACGAGACTCAACCCCCATGCCTGCCGATGCTACTGGGAAACTCCAGAGCTTGGCCTCCTCTTCTTCAGAGATGGAGCTCGATCTTCCTACCTCCCCTCCCCCTCCCCCTGAGCAGACTACTCCCAGAGCTGCTCCCTCCACTCTTCCTTCCACTCCCACCCCCTCCAAGGTCCAGGATGAAGAAGAAGAAATTGAATCAATGTTGTCCATCATCTCAGGATGGACTCAAGAAATCCACAAGGCTAGTCAGGAGGATCTCACTCCTGACCCTCACCTCTATGCTACTGTCTGCAACTTCATTGCTGTGATGCTATCAAAGAACATGTTCGCCAACTGCACATCTTCCTTCTTTCTTCACTGTTGCTCTAATGT
>JAEUWR010000488.1:0-69219 GCA_018524895.1 Podaxis sp. C-F-101400 | reverse complement strand
CGCCTGTTGATGAGGGAGGAGGCGAGAGTGCCTCGTTGAGAATCGACCAAGTCGATCCACACAGTGGCGGTATCAGACTTGGTGGAGTTACGAACGACACGCATATGATGTACATCGGAGGTGGGGAAGAAGGGGGAGGCAGAGGCCTCAGTCTTGACTTGGTCAGCCAACAGAGTGAAGCCATCAGCAGAGAAGAAGGGGACATCCACGATCTTGATGAAAGATCGGAACACGGGGAGGGTGATGGAGGTGCTCTTGAGTGCCGAAGGGAGCGAGGCGGTGACCATTTGGAGGTCCACCTGGGAAGGGACACTGCCAGTAGAGAAGGTGATGACTCTGGAATGGAAGCAGCCAGAGTCAACAGTAAGTGCTGACTTGGCCTGGGTAAGCACTTGATTAAAGCACACAATGAGGGATTGGAGGGAGACACGAGCACTAACTAGGTCGCTAGCGTTGGCATCTAGGAAGAACTGATGCCAGGTTGGACCCTGGGTGGCGAAATACAGCTTGCGCTGGTTGGAAGGGGGAGGGGCCAGAGGGCTGGTCTTGACGTCACGCGAGGGAGGTCTTGGCCTGTCGCGTGGGGGGGCAGGGGCACATGAGGGAGGTCTGGGCCTATCATGTGGAGCAGAAGTCTGGGCTGGGGGCTGAGGAGGCACCGAGGCCTGGGTTGAGGGTTGGGAAGCAGGCCCTGGTTGAGCATCTGCCATCACTGAGTCAGCCGTTCCATGGAACAGCTCGTGGTGGGGTTGAGGCTGCTGCACCTGGAATAGCAGGGCAGCAATGCTGCCTGGGGGAGGGAGAGTGCTTTGAACGGGCGGGTTTTGGTTAGGAATTAAGCCTCTGGTCTCCATCGCAGCGACGAAGTCACAGAGGCAGGCATAAAAGTGAGGCTTGGGATGAGGTAGTTCGTTATCCTTGGCCTGAATGAATTTAACTGCCAATTCAGAAAGAAAATTGGCAAGGGAGAATTCCTCATCGTCATCGTCTTCAACCTTGGGGGGATCGGGAGTGGACGGGAGGTTGGAGGGAGCAGCCTTAGGAGTAAGTTGCTCAGAGTGGGAGGGGGAGGAAGCTGGGGAGTCGAGATCCATACCAGTGGGAGGAGGCGCTGAGCTCTGGAAGTGTCCAGTAGCGTCAGTGCGAGGGGGGGTGGAAGATCCAGGGGGATTCTTCAACTCGTAAATGACAAATTGACCTGTTGAGTTGTCATGGATGTGGAGGAGTCCTTTCGAGGACTCGATCTTGAGTTCGAGTGGCACACTGCCTGGGGACACCTGGCCAGTGATACCGATGCCTCGTTCTTGATGAGAACGATGCTGGGGAGTCTCAGGGACTTCTTGGAACATATCATCTGTGTATTGGGGGGCAGAAGCCTTTTTGCAACGGCCCATAGTGCTAAGTACAACCAACCAATGAGTAGATGATGGTGGTTGCTGGAAAAGGAAGGTCCTTCCTCCTCACGATCCCAAAAACCCAAACAACCTCAACAACACCAACCAACCCCACCCTCAGATCCCACACTTCAGCTTCATACCTGCTCACTGGAGCAAACCCTGTATTCACCACCCCCACCTGTCCAACACACTGAATCCTTTCACAACACTCCTCCACCCATCAGACCTTCCACCAGTGCCACAGCAGGACTTATTAGACAAGCTTCTCTCAGAGAGTGCTCTGAGTAATTAGCCAAGCAGTTATGACACCAGAACAATCAACCCAGCCAAACCCCCTCCTTCAACACAGAGGAGATAACAACAACTTTGACACTGAGTCAGAACACTCACATTACTCAGGGAGCAACCAGCAATCACCTGAACAACAACCAAACTCCCCAGAACAGCAACCAGAGCAGCCCACCCTCCAGCCACTCACCCTCACCCCAGTACAACAAGCCTGGTACAACACCTTCACCCAGGAACAACAAGAATATTTCAAAACCCTATCAGTTGCCACCTGAGAAACCATCCTCGACAACCTCATCAGAACACATGGACCAGACCCTGACACTCTGACTCCCTCAGATTCCAATCCAACCTCCCAGCCTCAATCACCTCACTCAGTACATCCTGCCATGTCAACCACTTGAGACCCTAAAGTCAAGAAGCCCAAACCCTTCTATGGAGACCCATCAGACTACCAACAATGGAAGAGAGACTTACAGATTTACTATGCATGCCAACTGACCAATCTCTCCTCAAATGCATCCAAGATCATGTTCACCCTACTCAATATGTGAGGACCAGCAACTACTTGGAAAGAAGCCTATGTCACATTGCACACAACAGGAAACACATTCAACACTACCCAAACTATCACTGAATTCTTTAACAAGTTGGACAACTCATTTAAACAAGCCTCTACCACTGTTGTCAGCATCAACTGCCTCACACACCTCAAACAGAATGGACAACCAGTCAAAGAATACATCAACCAATTCAAGAACCTCTGCACCTCAGCAGGGATTACTCACAATGAGACCAAAGTCACACTTTTCCTTAAAGGACTGGACCCATATTACCACAAAGGTGTCATTAACCAACACCCAGCAGAAAATGACCCTGAAGCTGTCTACACAGCAGCCCACTGCACAGGAGGACTGGTGCACTTTCAATCATTTACTGATTGCCCACAAAATTCATACCAACACTACTCAAACACCCATTGCAAGAAGTCTTTGAAACATCATGTTTCAAGCAAAAGCTACAACTTCTGAGCATATACACTGTCTCAAATGACTTGTAACCCCCCAGGATATGGTCCCATGGACATTAACAACATCCTCACAAATGAGCTCAATAATATTGACAGAACAGATAGTGAATCTGAACAGCCAACAGACAAAAGTTCTTCAGAAGTATCATCTGACAATGACTACTACACAAGTGAACAAGTTAATCAAATCATCAAAGCATATGTCAAATCAGAACTCAATAACCTCCTCCCACAAGAACTCTGCAAACTCAGAAGCAAAGGATTATGCTTCATCTGCAAAACAGGAAAACATTATGCATGATCATGCCCACTCAACAAGCACAAATCAAAGAACAGAGCCTCCTATTCCTGAAACCAGTATGGAAGAAAATCCCAGAAGTACCAAAAGTCAAGACTCAACAACATCAAAGAAGAGTCAAGCAATGAAGAAGACTCTAAAGGGAAAGGAAAGGATTTTACCAGAAGGAACTAGCCAGCATTGCATCTAGTTCCAATAACAACTCACAAACTGTGAGCAATGACTCTGAATATTCATTTGATGGATCCCTGACCAAGGAACCCCCCCCCCCCCCAATTACCAACGACCAACTCAAGCCATTAACCAAGTCACTGCCCAGCAACATAACAAAATCCTATACCTCCCAACACACATACACCTACCCAAGCAGCCACCCATCAACACCTTGACCCTCCTAGACTCAGGAGCAGGAGGAAACTTCATTGACAGTCATCTAATCAAACTATGGAATCTCAAGACCCAACCCTTATCGAAACCTATTGAAGTTCATAATGCCAATGGATCAGTTAACAAAGCAGGAACCACCACTGAAGAATGTTTACTCAATATCAAGATCAATGACCAGATCACACCTGTTATGACATGAGTTACCAAACTTGGCAAACTGAAGATCATCTTAGGAGCCCCATGGCTCATGGAACACAATCCAGACATCAACTGGAGACATCAAACCCTTTCTTGGAGGAGCAACAACCCTCAACATATTTATCAAGAACTTCTTCTCACCATGGAAGAAGAGAATGTCAATGAACTTAACCACATTACCCTTGAACCCAAGTCCTTCCTCAAAATCAACTTCAAGGCCAATGCCTCACAAGCCATAGCACAACAGTATGGAGATCAGAAGAAAGAATCTGACCCATGAAAAGTCATTCCAAAGGAATTCCATGATTACCTTGATGTATTTTCCAAAAAGAAGGCTTCAAGATTCCTGCCCAGCAGACCTTGGGATCACAAGATTGAACTCAAGGAATTGTTTGAACCCAAATCATTCAAACCTTATCGACTATCCCCAATCGAGATGCAAGAACTCAACAAATTCATTGACAAGAACCTCAGCAAAGGATACATATGACCATCCAAATCACCTATGGCATCACCTTTCTTCTTTGTAGGGAAGAAAGACAGCAAACTATGACCATATCAAGACTACCAGTACCTTAACACACACACAATCAAGAATGCATACCCAATCCCACTCATCACAACCCTCCTCAATAAACTCAAAGGATCAAAATGGTTTACAAAACTCAATGTACAAGCCAGATACAACAACATCCATATTTGAGATGGTGACCAATGGAAAGGCACCTTCAAAACCCCACAAGGACTATTCGAACCCACTGTCATGTTCTTTGGAATGTGCAACAGCCCCACAACCTTCCAATCAATGATGGACCACATATTCACCCACCTCATCCGAAGAGGACAAGTACTCATCTACATGGATGACATCCTCATTCATGCCAAAACTTGAGAAGAACTATGACAAATCACCCGAGAAGTACTCCAAATATTATGCAAGCACAACTTATACCTCAAACCTGAAAAATGTGAATTTGAAAAACAATGCATCGAATACCTAGGAGCAGTAGTCACTCCCACCTCTATCGAAATGGATGCAGCAAAACTCAAAGGAATCAAGAACTGGCCTACACCCAAAATGACTTGAGATGTCAGAAAATTCATCAGATTCTGCAACTTCTATTGAAGGTTTATTCACAACTACTCAAAGCATGCCACACCCCTCAATGCCCTAATGTTGAAGAACATCAAATTTGAATGGCAACCCAAACACCAACAAGCCTTTGACAAACTCAAAAGGAAATTTGAAGAATGACTGATCCTCATCATGCCCGATCCATCAAAGCCATTTGAAATAGAAACTGATGCATTGTAATATGCAGCAGGAGCTGTGCTTTACCAAAAAGATGAAAATGGTATTAGAAGACCAATTGCTTTCCATTCCAAAGCCTTCACCCCAACAGAATGAAACTACCATTGCTCAGAACTCGAATGGCTAGCTATAATTATCACACTATGCACTTGGCACCACTACCTTGAAGGGTCCCCACATGAAATCATTGTCTGGACTGACCATGAGAACCTATCCTGATACAAGGAACCACAAACCCTCAATAAGCAACAAGTTCACTGGGTACAATTTATGCAACATTTCCAACCAAACCTCAAGATCAAGCATATTCCTGGCTGAAAGAATGGACCAGCCAATGCATTATCAAGATGATCTGACTATGCACCACAAGAAGTCGAAAATTGCAACATCACAGTTTTTGATCAGTCAATGATTACTATAATTACTGAAGAAGACAAACAAGTCATCAAGAAGCACCAAGAAATGATTGACCCCAATGATGACAACACCCTGGATCAAGAACTACCTATGCATGGGAAAAGAATCCTTATCCCTGATGAACCATCACTATGCCACAGATTACTCCAACAAGTACATGATCATCAAACCACAGGACATCCTGGAATAGCTGAAACACTACAAAAACTTGCTGAATATGTCTACTGGCCAGCCATGAAAGACTACATTGCTGAATATGTAAAAGGCTGCCCCACCTGCCAATGGCACAAGATCATACAATAACTGGACAAGCCACCTTACCAACCCATACCAGCACCCACCTCCATGCAACCATTCTCACAAGTCTCCATGGATCTGATCATGGATCTACTACCATCCCATGGTTATGATTCAATTTTGGCCATAGTGGACCATGGCCTTATGAAGGGCATAATTTTAGCCCCTACTATGAAGACTGCCAGCAGCCAAGTCATTGCTTCTATTTTGGTCAACCACCTATTCTCACAATATGGCCTTCCCAATAAGGTCATCTCAGATCACAACCCCTGATTCACATCCAAAGCAATGTGAGAACTCTACAAACTCCTCAATGTCAAGCCCACTTACTCTACAGCTTACCATCTACAAACTGACAGATCAACCAAACACTTCAACCAAGAAATTGAGACTTACCTTGCAATTGCCACTTCAAGTGACCCAAATGAATGGAGCAAGTACCTTCTGATTTATGAATTCTGCCACAACAACCATCCTCATGCTGGATGCACTGAAACCCCATTCCAACTACTTTATAGCTATACCCCAAAAGCCTTCCCAACTGATGTGGAACCCACAAATAACCCATCAGCAGAAGATCACATGAATCAACTAATGGAAGCCTGCCACCATGCTATTCAAGCACATAACCACACCTGCCAAATTATGGCAAGATGCACTGCCAATTATCAACTCCCCACCTACTCCACAGGAGACCAAGTATGGTTAGATACTTGCAATCTTCCATTACAGATCAAATCAAGAAAACTCACCCCAAAATGTGAAGGACCATTTGAAATCATCAAGAAAGTATCTGCAGTCAACTTTGAGCTGAAACTATCCAAAACATGGAAGATCCACCCTGTGTTTCATGCCACACTTCTCACCCTTGTAACCAAGAATAACTTATACAGCAAACACTACCTGCAACCTGTACCAGAACTGCACAATGACAAAGAACACTATGAAGTAGAAGCCATCCTGAATCATCAATGACTGTGCAACAAGCTCCAATTCCTAGTCAAGTGGACTGGCTATCCACACTCTGAAAATACTTGGGAACCACAGTCTGCATTCACCAATGCACAGCAAATCTTAAATGAGTATAAAAGACAAAACAAACTTCAATAACCAGCAGAGATGTCAACCACCAACACCCTGACCAACACCACTACCACCCAAACTGAAGCTCAGCAAGATACTCAACTACCTCCCAACACTACTACAAGCACTGGCAACACTCCTAATGGCCTCCCATCCCTCCTTGAACCACCCACCAGTTTCCAAGAACACCTAAATGCCCTCACAGAACACCTCACCATACAACACATCATGATGACCACTATTGCACAGGATGCCATGCCCTTCATCATCTCACACCCACTCCATCTGCTCCCAGCCTACTCAACCAGGATTGGAACCCAAGAATTCATCTGGCCAATCAATGCCAGATCCCTGATTGAACTACCTGCCCTCCCTGGTGAAATATCCAACCTTGACTCTGAACTCATATGACTCAGAGAATCTCTGGACTGGGTTAACTTCATCACCCAGGACCCTGCTCTTTGAAGGAATCCACTTTTGGTTCAGAACTGCAATGTCTACAGGGAAACTCTTACTACTATCATGCATTCTGCTAAAATGCTCATTTGACTTTCACACTCAATGGAGATGGCCCAACTTGCTTGTGTTAGCCACAACATCTCCCCTCGACTATGTTGCAACATCGAGAGCTCATGCACTACCACTAAACTTCTCATTGATAAAGTTGGTCTACAACTCAACTCACTTAGCTGAATTAGCTCTCTTTCACATACTCCACTACCCCAATCTCCTGAATGAGCAAATTGACAACCACAACCTGATTCAACTCTACACAAGACTCACACCATACATCCCCAGACTCCCCCAGCTCCAAGGCCATATATCATGTCTTCAATTCAGGGAAGTGTTAGATCTTATCAAGATGCTAGCCTTCCATCATGAACCAAGGCTTTATTGTCATGATCTGCCAATGCAGGCAGCTATGTACCTCTGCATCAAAGAATACCTAGAAGTTCTAATGCCATGCCTCACATTTCTGATATGGGTGACTGCTGCACTTCTAGCTGACCTGTCACTCCTCCTAGGCACCTGCTCCTACCCCAACCTCCTCCACTACTTCACCCTTCATGCACTTTTCCACAAAGGACTGATCAACACCAGTGGTATCCACATACTGATCAACATAGAGGACATGATGACTCCAGACCATCTCTATGAGCTAGGGACTATAACAGAACCCCCTACATTCCCCACTGTGCCAGAACACCAAGTCTGTCAAGTATGAGACTACACCAATCCATTGATGCCACCATCACTGCCCTTGTGGACAACCTCATTACCAGAAACAGGCAGACTGTGTGCCCCAACTCCTATGCCTTCAGCCTCCCCCAAATTAATCAGACAACAACATCCTCTACTCAGCAGAGCTGCTGCACACATTTGCTCCCTCATCAATCGAGGCAATACAAGTCAAACCTCATCCACACTGTTGATGGACACTATGAATCTCCCTTCTCTGACATTGGAACCAGGAGAAGTTAGACAGCCACCCACTCCTCATCCCATCCCTGTCTCTAAAGGTAGTAGTGAGATAGAACTCACTAATAACAAAGGGGATAATGTTATGAACCCTCAGCACAACTGCCACAATATTATTTACCATGCTCTCATCCATGAGCTAGGCCTAGACAGCACTGGCCACCACACCACCCAAGACCCTGATTACTTGACCAATGAGTCTATGCACTATCACAATTCTGCATTTGCCAATTGTTGCCTCCCTGGCCACACATCTCTATCCTCCAAAGACTGGCCAACTCCCAGCCCTCTATTCTACTCTACCAACAGGATGATGACTGAGATTCTATGCATCGCTTGGGAGAATGCTCCCTTCACCCACATCTTTGACCCTGACAGGTTATACACCCAAACTATTCACAATAACTTTGACTCTGCCTGGGCCCACAGCTGGAAGATGATTCCTTATGCAGGAGAGCCACTTGTATTCCTCCACCCTTACATGATGTATCCACCTGAGGTAGTCCCACATATCATCAAGTATGAAGTCACCCA
Organism: Podaxis sp. C-F-101400; assembly: GCA_018524895.1. Lineage (NCBI taxonomy): Eukaryota > Fungi > Basidiomycota > Agaricomycetes > Agaricales > Agaricaceae > Podaxis > Podaxis sp. C-F-101400. Next base: position 60,499 of record JAEUWR010000488.1, on the reverse strand, counting down.
TGGACTCTACTTTTGAGAAGTAGAAGTCTATTGTCTTGACCCAAACTCCGATGAACCCCTGGCTATTCCTCCCCATTGCACACAGCTCCCTCCACTCTTCTCAGTCAACTCCAACATCCCCAGCCTCAACAAGTCAGAGCCTACACAGCCTGCAGTTGATCCTCCTCCATATCCACCTCCCTACGTCACCACAGACATCTCCTCATCATCCTTGTCATCATCACCACACTGCAGCCTGCTTTACCTCCATGGATCAGGCTCTTCAGAAGAACTACAACCCTTTACAGGGTATTCCACTATTCCCCATTCCAGCTTGTCTCCTGACTCATATTCCTCCAGCTCTGCTGATGGACAACTACACTCTAATATGGACTTGTAGTATTACTAGTAAATAGATCATTTCACCTCTTGCACTATTGACTATTCATCTAGTATTCTTGTATCTCAGCTGAACCCTGATTGGGACTGTTTCCCTTATTTAGCTAGCTCCCTTTTCTGTCTCCATTTTCTGTTCAGTCTTAGTCTCTATTCTTGTATTTCTCTGCTCTGTAGTTATGTTTCTATTGGCTCTCAGACACACAGCACTACTTCATCATAGTTACTTCTTTAGGACCTTAGAAGTAGAGCTTAAATAGCTGCCCATGTACTGGAAGCACAAGCTTCCTATATTCTCAAATCCAGAGTTATTGTTTCACTCTAACTTTGTGATTGACATTAGTTCACAATCAGTGTGGTAGTAAACTCTCTATTGGTCATATCCTTGACTGATAGAAGTTCGACCTCAGAGTGTGCTTAACTGGACACTTGCCTCACCACCTTCTTATCATGATCCTTCTTGCTAGATCCTAGTGCCTCTGCAAACCATCTAGTGAGATAGCCACCCCCTAGAAGCTTAGGCACCTGGCAATAAGGACCATCCTAACAGAGTCAATGTCAGAATGATGCAGGCTGTGACATAGGGGGTAAACAGTACTACCCCAGATCTGGAAGATATATGGGAGGGCCTCTGGAAAAGAGACATATTGAAGAATATCTGGGTGTTCCTATAGAAATCAATCCACAATGTGCTGCAAATAGGAACTTGCTGAGAATCAATACCAACTTATGAATACAGGGCAGACTGCCCCGAATGCAATACCAGAGAGAGAACCTGAATCATATACTCACAGTGCTGAAACTCGGGCCAGGAAAACATATGGAACCTGGCCTATGCAGCTATACTGAGAAGAAAAGGTGTAAACCTGCTGAGACCCAGTCTCGGTCTACTTTTAGGATGCACCTTAGTGGCGGTTAAGAACCATAAAGGAAAAGAGCAGAAGGGGGCAATGTGCCTGACGGGGATAGGACTATCAGAGTCTATACACCTCATATGGAAATTGAGGAATGAGTGGAGAATCAGAAAACAAAGTGACCCCACGGCAGTCCACAAACTAAATGAGATTACTTAATGCTGGACTGCAATTATAAATATGAGACTGCGACAGTGAACAGGACTGTCTCATAACAAACAGCCTCAAGTTCCAAAAGAGAACAATTAGTGGAGACCTCGTCGAGCAGACTTGGAGTGGAGTTTTAGTGAGTATAGGGGGAAGCCGACCTCCAGGGAGGAACAGGTGACCCACAAGCCTCACACTACGGACAAAAACGATGTGTGTAATGCATTTCTCCACTGTGGAAGGTCTACTGGCTACGGTTAATGGAATATATCTTTTTCTATGCGGGCTCCAAAGACCTAACTCTGGTAGGTTCCGAAGGGCTACAACACACCACTCAAAAAAAAAAAAAGAGGGAAAGGGGCACATGACGCTTGCTTAACACAGCTTGTTTCGTTCCATCATCTCAAGCCATGGATTCAGCTCCAGGTTCACCGTCACCAAATATCAACGGCCAACGTGACTCTATGTACTCGGAGGCCACCAGGCATCACACTAACCCCCGGAGTACCCCGTCCTCAAGGAGAGAAAATGGCGAGGGGCTCTCAGATGTTGCCAAGAAGTGTGTTGACGTCGCAGCGGGTAGTAGGCACTGTGTCATTACCAACACACCTGAATCATGCAATATTCACTACGCCCACATCCTGCCTCGAGCTACAGATGCCAAGTTGGTGAGTCTGTATACTGGCAGAGACTGACCTCGTTGCCAACGTTTTGTCCCCAAACCTATTGCAGTTGGATCGACTTGAATATTGGTGGGGCATAAAGCGCAACAGCTTGCATGTTGACACGCGTTATAATGTGATGAGACGTGAGTCTTTATCTGCCTTGACACACCTGCTAGCTGTTAATGACTACTTCTTAGTCGACGGAAACATACATTTCTACTTTGAGAATAACCTCTGGTTCCTTCTTCCAACGGCAGACGACCTGACCATGCTCGAAAATCCTGGGTCTTGCGACTATGCATCTGTCGCAGCTGCTTTTGGGGCCCAGGGAAATGCTCACTGTTGCTCCCATCACAATTGGTTAAGTTGTAGAATCAGAAAACGGAGAAGAAGCTTTGGAGCTATACATTCATCCCTTCAATTGGGATGAGCGCCATGAGGATAACCCGCTATTCCACCAATGATCTGCTCAATCAACAAAACCCAGCTCGCGCGAAACACTTTGAGGACCACTATTATCCTTTCAGTGATTTTCCCACCATAACCTCCCATGTTCGACCTCATTTCGTGGTTTGTGACATTGGTCGCAAACACGCCAACCCATCCTTTGATTTCGTTACCCAGTTCGTATCTCGGCTCAATAAGGAACAGGTCCATCTAGCACATTAAGCACTCAGCATTTATGGGGGATGGACTCGATATATCCCATCGTCAGACACAACAGTATATGATCATGGCCTTCCACCTCTGGATAGTGATGATGGCAACTCCACTCCTCCTAGGCGAAGCGACTTGGACTCACACGAAGAGTGTCACCTCCCCTTCATGCCAGATCATTCAGCCACTCCGCCCAGCAACTATTCTCGGAAGCGTCGACGTGGTGCTGGAGATGTAGAATCCAACCAACAGTGGTTGTATGACGACACCTCGCATGACCTTGACCACGATAAACCAGAACAGCGATCTAAGCGGAAGATGGAGGCTGTCTCTGCTTGGATCAAAAATACATCGGACGTTTTATCCCATTCTGATGTTATAGTTTAACGCAATGCGTGGTTCTAACTACATCAGCAAACCAATCACAGTCCTTTCATATTGGTCCGGGTGCTTCTCGGTGACAAGCTTACAACTCTCCCGCAAAGGACTCTGGCGCCCATGCACAATGTGCCCCTCCCTCTTGCCTCCTAATGAGGAACTCCCAATGTCCCAACCTCTGTCGCCAGAAATGCCACAGACGATAACGCTCCTGTCGAGCTCATGGCGTCTGTGGATCCAGATGTAACGAGCGGTGAACTAGAAACAAAGCCTCGGATAATCCCGCCCATCTTGAAACCCAGTGAAAACCAAATCAACGAGCCCAGTCACAACTGACCGGACCCGTCAGGACCCATAACCCGCTCCTCGAGCTTGGCCGTCTTTCCGTTGATACTATCGGTCCATTCATGGCCGTTTACATAGTCTCCATCCTTATTTTCCTCGGCCAGTATGTAAATGATTCACAATTATAATCGTAAACATACGGGAATACCATCCGGTGTTGTTGACGATCGTGAAGCGCCAGGCTGGTTTGAAGTTCTAGACTGGGTCATTTGCGCTACCTGCCTCCCTCGGTGTGTGCAGTGGAAAGTTGAACGATAGAACGGCTGCGGGGATGTTACCCTTCACCAAACATTGGGAACTGTTATGGGTGACTCGGACAGTGAGTTCGACGCGGGCTCTCGTCCGTGTTTGCTCTGGGTCCTGCTCTCTCTCTGTGATATCTTGGGATGTTGTTTAATATCCGCGGGCCGATCATACATCTTTGAGGGTTGCAGAAGGTGCTTGGCGCTCTCTGTACGTGTATTACGTCCCTTGTAGGTGAGGAGCGTTCTAATGATTGAATACAAAAAATGTGCCTTCTCGCTAGACAAGGTCCGATATTGTTTTTGCCACGCTGCCAAGAAGCTCAGTAGATGAAGTAGGTCAACATCGTGGCCGTTACAGCCTGGCGCCGTTCGTGCTTGCTGACCCTGGTAAAGCCAAAGTCAAGTTGTTTGAAGTTCCCAGTTTGTCCCATTGCATGATTCATCGCGCAGCGCGGTCAGCGGACGGTTTGAATTGGCCCACAAATTTGATGCGTTTTCAACGGTATTTTGAGAATCGATCGAAGCCTATCAAGCACCTTCTCCCCCTCTTTGTGCGAAAGCACAGTTGCTAGTTCGTTAGCGGTAGGGGTCACTTCAGGGAGTTAGTAAAGAATTTCGACCGAGGACAACTGCATTTTCTCTGTGAAACCACGGAAACGCGGTTCAGTTTCTGTTCTCGAGCTCAAGGATCCCCAATAGTTATGCTATAGTATTGAAATTGTACTCCCGACAAAGTATTGGGAAACTTGCGCGTTTTTCTCTTCAAGTCTGGGTGTACCAGGGGCGGAGCAATACCTTTGACCACTTTCCTCCAAAGGCGATTCTACTGTTCTTGGGAAGTTTCTTGCGCTAAATGAGGGGTTCATATCCTTTGATATCTCCGGTTGTCGCTGCGATTCTGGTGATGTTTGTCAGAGGATGCCTTCAACTCCGGCAGTACTCCGGGTGCTGAGCATGTAGGGGCGCGTACATCACGTGGTCATTATTTTTCCAGTCCTAGTTTCGTCGTTCTGCTAACATCCCCGCCTCTGCCTGCTGAAAGTCGTGGTGGGCCAACATTCATAATGCTCAGGGCATGCCTCTCTCAAGGTACTTCAAGCTCTCTCTTGTTCACAGAAACAACATGTATACTCAAACCCTTCAGCATCGCGGCCGCTCGCTTCCACGTCCATCCGACTTCCTTCCGCCTCCACATCCTCCTTTCACACCGCCGCCATCCTTCACGCTTCACGCCGTCAAGGCCAATCCACCAAGAAACGTAACATCCAACGCACACATGAGCGTCAAGCCAAGGAAGCCGAGAACCAACCCAGTGTCATCCTAGGCACTCGAGCACACGAAGAAGCTGGCCTCTGGCCTAAATGCGACCTTGCGAAATGCCTTGTGAATCCTTATAATCTCAATGGCCCCCCTCCTGCACCTTCCTCGTCCTCTGAACCCTCAACATCGACTTCCGTGTCCTCAAACACCATGGAAACAATCGAGATTTCGGAACTCGGGACGACCGTCCAAGTCCCCAAAGACGCAAACTACGGCATTGGCGAAGTCGAGAAAAAGATGTTGTTTGAGGAACTCCCCGTTCTAAGTGCACAAGCACCCTTCCTCGCGTCAACTTCGCATTTCAACTCCGTCTTTGACTCCCAGGCTTCCCCCCTCTCAACTGATGTTCTCGCACAAAGACAGGCAGAGGCCGTGAAGAAGGAAACGACGAAACTCAGCGCCTTTGGGATAGTGATTAATTTGCAGAACGCCAACGCGAAGGGTATTGCGTATGAGAATAGGAGGAGGATTATTCTAGAGTTCTCGGCACCTGAGAATCCCTTTGACACTGGTCGCCCGGAGGTGCAAGGTGAGTTTCCCGTTTTGCGACTTCATCTCTCATTTTCGTGCGCTAATGTTCACGTGTGCTGCGTAGCTGCGCTTTTGACATACAAAATCCGCAACTTGTGGAGCCATCTAACCACGTTCAAACGCGATGTTGGCAATCGTCGTGGTCTCCGGAAACTCATCCATCAGCGCGCTAAAATTCTGCATTACTTGAAACGGGAGGACCAAGATCGTTATGAAGCCCTCCTTCCCAGACTTGCCCTTGACCCCAAGAGTGTCGAAGGCGAACTCGTAGTTTAGACCTTCCATCTATGGCTTTCATACTATCATTCATGGGTTTAATACACCAATTCTATTCTTCCACTCAGTTATAGGGCGTGGTATTATACATTTGATTAAGAGGGACAGAAACAAGAAAGGAATGTAACAAAGAGTGCATAGAAACAACATATCAACTGCTCTGGACTTTGCAGTCCGCCTTTAGTCGCCACATCGTTCTGCCAACAAACGCCAATGGATAAGTGATAGTTTATACAGCGACAGAAACCAAGATTCGAACACATCTAGTCCGCAAAGGAAGGAAAAAAACATTTCGACGGACAACAATAACAGCTCGAGCAGAAGGTCGCCAACCAATCCAGAATCCCAACCTCCAAGAGCAATTATAAGGAAAGCGAATGAGAGCCACAACGACAACTTCAATCTCTAGCAGAGAAGATTAACTTGGCCAGCCGCAAGGTAAGAAACAAATGGGTTGAGGGAGAGAACAGACGGAAGAAAAAATAATGTGCATAAAGCGATCATAGAATATCAAATGACGATGAAGAGACAGTTGATGGGCTACAGTTGACAGTGTTCGTTATTCTTGAATGACAGGACAATGCAATATTGGAAGGGTATTGAACATGAAAATGCCATAGGGTACCAAAACCGGCACGCCCGAGATCCGTGGGGGTGGAAAGGGGGAGGTTGAAGAGGCATCGCAAGGGAGAGGAGGAAGGATCCATGGTCGTGAGGCTGGCGGGGGAAGGATGGACGGATAGGAAAGGTTATCAGTGACAAGATGAGATAGATAGGATAGTTTATGAGCGAATGAATAGGATGTGGCCGTGTTATCTTTCCTCTGCGCCAGCAGCCTGTTCCGCTTGTAGTTGGCGCTCCATCTGTTCACGTTCAATACGGATCTCCACCTTGAGCCGGGGAAGCTCTTGTGCGAGGTTAACCTGAGTTTCCTCTGACCAGCGATCGAGAGCCCACTCTCGCATATATATGCTCGACTACAATAAGACATTAGTATATGCAGAATACGAGGTTGGAAGCAAGGGACAAACCTTGTAATACCGTTTCCCGGCATATTTCTTGTGGAAAGATTCATGTCGAACGGGCTTAAGTACGTAATTCAGCATGAGATTCGCAGTGGGGACTAGGGCGCTTTCCGAGTACCCAGAATAATGGGCAAGATTAGGTGTCTATATAAGTAATGTCAGAAACAGGAATGAGGAGGGGTAGCTTGTCCGTACCCATTGCTCGTATCCCAAAGCAAGCCTAGCTAGCCAGATGGACGCAGCAGCCATTAATGAGGGTGGCGCCGCAATGAGACGCCATTCGAGGCAGCTAATCTCAAGAAGGTATTTTGCTAGGGTCCGGACCTTGACATCGTATCCATCCGCCTTGCTAACGCGTCGAAGGTAATGTACAGGGTTAGGGTAGCTGAGATTCCAGTCAAGTGTCTTGAGAACATAACGCTCAGCTTGGAGAATCTCCGCCTCTGTGTATGTTGAGTCGGCACAAAGAAGGAAGTGAGAAACGGAAGGCGAGATGACTTCCTCGAACTTGGCAGCGATAAATAAACATGTCACGCCCACAAGCTGGAGTTTCGCCAGCGAAACAACGCGGGCGGAAAGAAAACGATCAATGAGATTGACGCATAGGAAGAGTGTTTCTGGGAGGAGACGGAAGCGGACATGGACCTGAATAAGCCAGTCCATGAGGATTCCACGCATTTTCCATGCGAGCTCTTTTTGGCTTTCCATATAATGAGGATTTGGCATTGTAGTAAGCTGTCGAAAGATTAAAATCAGAACGTTTAGCCAAAGAAGATATGAAAAAAACGTACCTCGACTTGGCGCAGGTATTTGAAAATGTCTACCACATATTCACTAACCATCAAAGGATCATCAGCATCGTCGGCATCAAGATCGTCCCATGGTGAGTTTTCGGGGTCGGCCTCAGGTTCGTCGGCATAAGCCTCAAGCTCAGCGGCGATGCGGGCGGCAATAACAGCTTCCTCGGCCTCCCGAGGGTCTTCCGGCGCTTCCGACGATGTGCGTCGTCTCTTCAGGTCGCGGTGATCTTCAACATCATCCTCCTCGGGCTGGACTTGAGCCTTAGAACGAGATTCACGAGTCGAAAATCGCTTGGCGGGTTGGCGCGCATCCTTCGTTGGGAGCGATCCGCGCTTGATTAGACTTGGTATCGTAGGAGGATCTACAGCCATTGCATGCTCCTCTTTCGCGGAGGCGGACTTTTCCTCTTCTTTAGGAGGAAGAGACACATCCTTCTCTTTTTTGGTGACGCGACTAACAGCTGGTTTAGCTACTTGCTTTGTACCAACTGTTCGCAAAGGCTGGCGGGTGGTAGGTTTTGTCTTCAAGACGACACCATCGAAGGCCTCCTTGGTGTTTTCTTTCTCCTTCCCTTTCGTTGCAGCCGGCTTGGATTTGTTGTTGATCGCGACCTCCCCGAGAGCTTCACGTTTGCGCTTGACAGCAGTTGGGTCCGGCTTAACGTCACCGCCGGCGATTGCTTTTGCCCTGGATGCTGCTGTCGCACGGGTGACCCCGCCGACCCCAGAAGCGGCAGGAGCAATGCCAGTGGTAGATGGAGGCTTGCTCCTAGTTGCGATTCGTGAAGGTCGAGCATTTGCATTTTCGTTGTCCTTAAGAGCGGTTGCACGGGTTACCCGGACTGCACGACGTGTCTGTGAGCCAGTCAGCGGGGTCGACGGTAAAAAAAAAAAAGGAGATAGTAGAGCATACTGGTATAGCTGATGACATAGCGACCAGTCCGTGGTATGGGTGAATGAGGAGGGGACTGTAGGTGGTCGCAGATGATAGGATGCAATCGCGGACACTCAAACGACGAGGTCTATCCAACAACACGTGATCAACAACAAAATACGCGCAAGCAAAACAGCGCGTCGGTCACATGTGCGTCGCGCTAGCGTACAATGTCTCATTGTTCGTTCCACGACGCGTCTTTACGATAGTCACAATTACCACATACTTCTTCTAACCACAATAACCCTCAGATCCCCCGTAAATTACTCAATCGATACTGCTGCCCCGTATACAGCACCCAGCCTCATGCTTGATCCATCTTGTGTATATGACAATAACTGGACCATGTGTTGAACCCCTGACCGTAAAATGACGGACACTCCCCGGACACGAGTTAATTATTCCCTAGCTCATCGGTCCCTAGCGTCGTAGGCGCAGCTCCTGATGACCGTTTCCCCGCGTACCCAACTGACTTTGACTAAGCTTTGGCCAGGATACTAGTACCCGAGGTGATACTCTCGCTTTTCAATGAACCTACACTCACTTTATCGTTCGCAAGCACACAGGATTTATTTTATCACTGGATGGGGATGCATCGTCCCTGCAGGTAGCGTCTCCAAGAGTGGTACCTTCTATATCTCCCCGCGGATCATCACGCATCCCTCTGGATATGCTCGAATAGTGGAATGGCTATCAAGACGGTGGCACAGATGTTGCATAACGACGACTCCTATATCGACGAGAGTATTTGAAGTAGTGTGAGTAGCTTTTGCAGTTGTCCAAGTTGTCTGCCAACCCTCCTCAAGGATTAATCGGGGATAATACATTACTGACCCCACTCAGGGTTTTCGTTCCCGGCACATTATTCTAATCCACGCAAACAAGGCTATTGACAAACTGGGACCCATGACCACACGCCACACACTCGTACCTGATCAAGCAGTCTTCTTCAACTGCTTTGTCTTGATCTTATCCATGCGGAATCGATGTATGCACGCCACTCGCATTCTGCGGATTCTGCAAGAATCGTCACAGCTTCCCCTCCCCTCCCTGACTCTCCGATCATAGTTTACGAACGTTAAATCTGGGGATAGCTTCTATATACAGATGGACAGAACGCCGTCACAGCCTCCACCCACTCAACCGTTGCCACCGCCACGTCAAATCCAAGGACAGGTTGAGAGTCCCTTCCCGACTTCCCTAAGTCCAATCTCGCCCATTCCGCGCTATCCTCCTACAACTTCTTCGAGCTCGACAGCATCAACAGCTTCAAACTCGGTCTCTCCACCTCAGTTTCTCTGCAGCCCCAATGCTTCGATTTCACCCAGCCGTTTTTGCTCCAACTCCGGAGCAGCTAACCGGGTACCTCCTAGTCAAATGCCTCCCCACCGATTCCCTTCGAGCCCCATTTCTCTAAGTCAGCCTCTTCCCAGCCAGACTCCTTCTGGTTCATTTCCTCCTACTCAATTCGTTCTTCATCACGCCGCTTCTCCAAGTACTATTTCCCAGACTCCAATCCCCCCAAGCCCTATTCGTTCGAACGTAGCTGTCCCAAACGCAAGTTTCCCAACTCAAACACCTTCCCACCAAATTCCGATACACCAGCCTCCTGGACCTCCCAACCGAATCCCTCCGAGTCAATTTCCGCCAAATCAACTCCCACATCCTAGTCAGCTTCCTCCCAACCAATGGCCGACCCGAATCTCGTTCTCAGATCAAGGTTCTCCTTCCCAACTTCCTCCGAACCTTAGTCCAAGCCCGAGTTACATCCCAAGTCCCACTCTGAATCCCAATTTGAGCATATCTTCATTCCCGTATCCCCATATCCAGCCCAATCCCATACCAAATCCCGCTGACAACCCAACTCCAAATGTCTCTCCGAACGCAATCCCGAACGCATTATCAAATCCCATCCCAAACCTAATACCAAATCCCATCCTGAGCCCCTGTTCGAATCCTTTGTCAAACTCCGTCCCAAACCCTCGATCCTCGGCCGTACCAAGCTTCAGACAGCCCGAGCCTTCCAACGCCCCTTCCGGCAGTGGAGGGGGTAGTACCCGCACAGGTGGTACTAGTAGTAATCCGCACGTTGATGCCTACGTTCCCCAAGTCGAACGTCACTTCACCGGTCAACCTATCCTGTTCATCGAGTTCCTAATCCTGCTGAAACAACTGAACACGGGCAAGTGAGCAATGTCTGCTGCCACTCGCGATATAACAATGAGATTACTAAAGGAAGTACGTTTAGGATTGAACCAAAGCAATTTGTTGAAAGCATGGACGGTCTGCTTGGTGGACGCGCGGACTTGCTGTTGGGGTTGGGGACGTTCATCCCACCACAACATCGACATGTGATCTATGCCAAGGTGGAGACTGCAACGATGGCCCATCAGAACGCAGAAATTAGTCCCAGTGCTGGTTCGTGCCAACGCTTCTGTACGTGTGATGAAATTGGTAACGAAAGTAGTCGCAGGACCTAGTTCTGCACCATCGACGTACCGAAGCCCCACTGTGGACTACTTGGCGAAAGTAAAAGACATGGTTGACGTGGATACTTGGAAGTTGCTGCGCGTAATCTTGGAGAGGTATTATTCGAACTTGAGTAATACGTTGATACAGGTGCGTGATCGAATTGAGTGCCTAGTGAAGAGCTTGGATAGATGCATTGATCTGATGTATAGCAAGAAGCTATCTCTCAACTCGAACATATTCTGAGGGATTACCCCGATCTGCAAAAGGATTGTAAAATGCTATTGGTGGGTGACCATTTCGAAGAGTAACCTGGCCCTTAAATAATGCACCTCGCCTTCAGTGATCTTATTGCTTTCGTGCTTTCATATGCTCATTGAACCATGCGATGCTTTATACGCTTTGAACTTGCTTTGAACTTGTCAACTGTCGGTACACTAATAGTTATGAACATTAATAGATGCTAACTTGACCTGAAACGTCAACGTCAGTCCTCGGATCTATCAATTGCGCCTGCCGTATATCGTAAAGTACGAGCCAGCACTTTAGCACCCGACATCCAGTGCTCCCAACGACTTCTCGTTGCTGTCTCCAACTCAGAAAGAGGTTCATTCATGCCCTGACCCGTTCGATGCCTATTAATTTATGGTCACTCACGACCGACCCTCTGCTGCTGCAGCTCTCATATATCCATCTTTGATTGACATAAGAGTGTGAGTCATTTCGGCCATCTAAATAGCCATTGATTCGGAGCTCAAGCGGCTTGAAATCGCTATTTAAATAACCAGCTTCACAAAGCTGCTCCTTATACCCTTCCTGCAACGATATGCAGAGTGACAAGCCAGACTCAGAACCGAAGACGAAAGAGACCTTGAGAGGATTCGAAGGGCTCCCCATTGACGTTACTTCGAGAATCAAAGATGCGATGGCTTACATAGAGGCGGTGAAAGCTCGGTTTGGGAAAGACAAACCAGAGGTGTATGACAAGTTCCTGGACCTAATGAAGGACTTCAGAGACCAGCGGTGAGCACCCTTTTTTCGCTACGCATTAGTGGGCTATTACCAGCAGAATGTGTGCATAGAATCGATACCATTGGCGTCACTACACACATCACAATGCTTTTTGAGGGACACCCCGACCTCATTACCAGCTTTGAGAAGTCCTCGCCTCTCGGGGGTCCTACCGTAGGCCCAACCTCAGAGTCAGTGACGAAAGGGAAGGAGGGCGAGAGCGACGATCATAGTGAAGGACCTAGCACAGCAGGTCTTGGAGATGGTCAGTCGTGTGTTAAACGTTGATTTCTAATATATGTTCAAATGATCTATGGTGTGCATCTATCCGTCTAGGATCACAGCTTGGGACACCTACTCCGGTTCAGGCGGTAGACGAAACGCCAAAAGTCACGGTAAAACCAACGATTGAGTATCTCCAGAGGGTCAAACAACAATGTAATGCTGCGACTTGGGAACAGTTCGTGGATATCCTGGCCAGGCAATGGAAGAGTCCTGGCACCGTTGACGAGGTAAGAGTCATGGCAGCTAGTTCAATGCATATCAGGATTGCTGATGCGTGAGGGGTCAAACAGGAAGAGATGATTAGGGATGTAGAAAAGCTATTTGAGGGCCACCCTGAGCTTATACCTGGGTTTCGGCCATTTCTGGCAGAGGCAAAAGTGAAGAAGACTACGTCGGAGAGCAATTCTTCCAAGAAAGCTCCAGATAATTAGGGATGGCCGTTTCTTGACGTGAATGTTGAACGACGGGGGTAGATAGGGGCATGGGAACAACGATCTCATGACAGTCCGTATATGAATTTGTAATATACCATCCAATGATTGACGACTTGGTGAGAACATACTCCTATCCGAGAATCCGCTCCAGTTATTGATTCTCTGGAACGACTATGTCTACTCCGGCCCTGTTTGTTACATCTCCTCACAGTTCCAACACTCAAATTACGCGCCTAACGTCCATCTCTTCCCATCTTAGGAATCGCCCAAAGATCGTCATCACTAGATACTTAGGCCCAGAAGCCTCGGCATTAATACAACCTAGGGACTCATTTGAGGTTCTGACGGTGATGAATACTTCGGAACATGGCGATTAGAACTCAACCTCTCGTTCAGATTGTTCAGTGGTCGGAAGATAAACCTTGTGGGAAGGGTTGGATTCTGAAGAATGTGCCGGGTGCCGCTGTATTGATTGTCACCGTTGCCGATAAAGTGAGTTCCGTAGTTTATTTTCCCTTCCGTGAAGCTTGAAGTCTTTCAGGTAGATAAGGATATCCTAGATGCAGGTATCCCGGGCACTTGGTCAACTTCGTGAGGTCCTAACTTGACCTTATAGCTGGTAGCAATCTTCAGGTCGTTTCGACGATGTCAGTTGGTTACGGTTAGTCCACTTCACGTATACCCAAAAATCATCGTTCATATCTTCGTACTGTGGCAGAACACCTCGACGTGCAAGCCATCTCTTCTCGAGGAATTAGGATCGGGTATACGCCTGAAGTTCTGACCGATGCTGGTACAAGCATATATCAGTTATCACAACCTTGACTAATTGCTTGCCTCAGTTGCCGATATCACTGTTATGCTGGCTCTTATGGCAGGAAGAAACGTTCGCGAGACGATGCGAATAGTCGACGAAAGTAAAGTGCGAAACTCGCCTGCTTTTCCCTACCCACCTCATTGACTATCATCTTCAGTGGCCAAACTATAGCTGGGCACCATTTTTATTCTGCGGTCCTCAACTAGGTTCCTCCCCAGTCTCACCAAGGCGAACGGCCGGTTTCATCGGTTTCGGAAGGATAGCCCATGCCACTCTCGCCCGCCTCATTCCCTTCGGCATCACCGACTGCGTATACGCTTCAAACCCACACTCCGAACCTGACCCTGAATGCGATGAAGCATTACGCCAGAAACTCGGGTTACAAGCGCTTCGTCGTGTGGAATTAGGTCATCTTGCTCAAGAGAGCGATGCAGTATTTGTACTTGCGCCTGGCGGACCTTCGACATATCACATCGTGGACGAAGCATTCTTGAAGAAGATGAAGAAGACCGCGATTCTTGTCAATGCTGCTCGCGGGTCCCTTGTTGATTCTGACGCTCTGGCGAAAGCATTGAGGGAAAGGTGGATTTGGGGCGCAGGTGTGGATGTAGTTGAAGGTGAACCCAATGTCACTCGAGACCACCCCCTAGTTAAAGAACCACGGTATGTATGTGTTGCCCTTTTCATTTGCGAGGGGACTGATCCACAGATAGTTGCGCGGTTATTCCTCACATTGGAAGTGCGACTACAGAAACGAGGATCGGAATGGCAACCCTGGCTGTCGAGAACGCGATGGCAGTGCTCACCGGAAAGCCAATGCCCAAAGAACTGATCTTGTAATACCTACTATTAGTAGAAACATGGCTCTCAAGGACCTCGGATAAATGCTGAGGCCATGGTTTGTCTAACAGGTTAGGGAACGAATATTCTGGCTTGGATAATTTGACTAGGGCATGCGCTCGAAATCCAACTCAATCGTGCCTGCTCTGGAGCCAGAAATATACACAAAATCTACCCTTTGGGAGATGTGGGTAATGTTTTTGTAACCGGTAAGCTCGCCTTGGTCTGCAGCCACTTCGTCGAAACGCTGTCCCTTGGAATCCTCGGCAGTTACGGAGAGAAAGACAGATCCCGCCTCCACTAGCCCTCCTAATGATGATATGCAGACTGGGAAATGGCTGTACTACTTGCTTGTCCGCCCGCTTTCCCGGAAGTGGGTTAACCGGCACTTCCTAGCACTGCCCCTGTTATCCCGTTGCAACGTCGTCACGCTCTTCCGACAGATCATCCCAGGTCCTTTCTCTGATATCATCGGGCCACCGTGCATACAATGGTTACCGATCTAAATCTTCCGAGTTATCCGGGAACCGTTTCAAGGACGCGCTCGGTAGAACGGCAAGACTCCTGCTTAGATGATACTCACCGGTAACCAACGGAGGTGATTACAATGGTTTCCTCCTCAGCACGAGGTGCCTTCCCCGGGACTCGGGAGTGGCCTATGATGCATTCTGTATGGTGGCAAATGCACCATAGTGACACCGCCCAGATGATATGCCTCTCGATTTACAGTGTCGTAAGTATCACGAGTCCCAACCTGTTGAAGACTTCCTACCTCTTTCAATGCTTCCCATATTCTGGTTTTGGCCTCTTATGAAGGGGATATGATTTATAATGGAAGCGAGGCAATATTCCAGTATATTAAATCAGATCATACATAATGCTAGAGGTAAGTACAGAGTGAACATAGGAAAATTAGGATATAGTGCTAAATCTAGAGCGCAACAACCATCAACTTCATAGGTACCTTTGGCTGGCCACAACATCCTCCCCTGGATTCCTTGGTCGACGAGGACGAAGAGCTGAGGGATGACAAAGACGCTGTGGACGGGTCATTCCAGGTCAACTTTTGGGATTCAGCGAAGTTCGACTTGGAGATGGTGAGTGCACGGTCCCCTCGCATAAGAATCACTTCGGTCTGACGTGGAACGAAAAAGTACTGTATCAAGGCAAGTAGGTCGGTAGTAGATTCGGTATTTCATCTTGATGAACTCACCTGGTTCCATGCGTTGATGAGGTTGATTGCACGGGCAAGCTTCTCTCTGCGCATCTTAGCTTTGATTGCTTCACTAATAAAGAATGCTACAAGATCGGAAAGAATGAATATGATGTAGCGACGTGGAAGATTGCAGACGAACCTCCGGGACCAAAACCGAGAGCGATGGGAATAAAGAGCGTCTTGTTCTTCGTGCAGTTGGACAATGCTGTACAATCTTGCAAATCCTGCATAAACCTAAAATATAGGTTCACATCCACACTCAGGTTTACTGACTGAGCCAATAGGACGTACCTATTCCAATCCGCTGCGCTGATATCCCTCTGCTCGAATGGGTGTGGAGCTTCAGATGAAGGCGGTAACTCCAGGGAAAACCCCTTATCCAACGCCTTTCCAGACCCCTCGACCAAGACAGTCATAGGAGCAAAGGGTACGAGAGTCTGGGTACTAACAGCCGCAATACGCGAGAATGCAGGGGGAGGTTCCGCATAGACTTTAGAGTCAGTGAGCGGTTCCTTGGAGGTGTTGGAGTGTGCATCTATGTGGCGACGCTTCTCATCGTGGATCAACGAGTCGGAGCGGCTGGATTCATATGGGGGCGGAGGCGAGGTAGTACTTGTGCTTTCCCGACGGGAGGTGGTGGTGGTACGGGCAGTAGGTTGAGTTGAATCGCTGAGGACGATCATGAGTGAATTCCAAGAGACGGTCGGGTAGCAGGTGTGGGTGAGGCTCGGTAGCGACAATCCTCCTTACCTTGCCTAATTATATGCATGCGGGCAGATGCACAGTGACTGCGGTTTACAAGCTTGTTGGCTGTAGACGAGATCTATATCACAGGGCCGAAGGGTAGCTCGGTCTTGGACCTTAGGATAGAAGGGGTAAAAGTGCTGCGGCTGGGAGTGTGTCAGTGTGATAGCACCACAGCACTGGTGTGACACCGCCTTGGGCCTGCTGGGCCGCAAGGGTTAGACTCGAGGGCGGTGGAGTTATTGCGTTATACATATACTATATTGTAGCGGCGCGCAAACGCGCCAGTCCCCGATCTGAGACTCGTTCAAGCAAATACAATGCATCATCGAGACTGGCCCTCTATAGAGTAATGCAGACATGTTTTGCGTAGAGTCAGACCATCAATCGCAATGATAAAGCCGAGCTGATCAAATGTATTCAACCGTACAGGTAGGGGTGAGAAGACCCAGTGTGACGTGCGCACAGACTCTTACAGCGACTCAGATGATCTTTGACAGTGAATTGAAGAGCCAGACAACGGTAGCATCACAAGTCGCAAATATATCATTGTTGTGTTCAGAATAATATAGTGGATCATAGTGGTTTTTATAGCAGCAGTATCATGGAACTTGTTGTGAGGAGAATTTATGCATAAGAAGGCGAAACGGAGTGGAGTGAGTGGGGAAAATGAGTGATATTCACGAAAGTGTATCTAATGCAGCAGAGTGTAAGGTATTTCTATCAAAGGAATCAAACAGCGAGTATTCTACGATCTTCTACGACTACGAAAGGGTCCTGAAACCCATGGTTTTGGATAAAGGGTGAGCTCTCTACTCTACGAAAGGAATGGCGCTAATTATTTACCAAAGGGTCGTCGGCACAATCAGAAAAGGGAAGAAAGGAAAAGGGAATCAAGCCAATCATACTTCCTCGCCACCTCGTCGACGTAGCCACGTCGGCACCCCAACAGTGTTATGAGGAGGGCGGTCGACCAACTCAATGCAACAATGCAGCGCGGCCAGTTTGTAGACAAACATTGTACAACCTGGAACAACAAATTGACGTCAGAAAAACAGAAGAAAAAGAAAGAGAAAGACAGAGAAAATGGGATATATGCACGAGGACCAAGGGGAGCGTACGAGGCGACCACGCAGAGCCTACAGCAAGGACGAAGCAAAAAGAGAAAACAGGCCTCATTGGCTGCACAAGCTGTGGTTCCAAGATCTGGGCCTCTATCACGGTCCAGGACGTCCCAGCCACGATGGGATAGTCACTTCACTTTGATTGTTGCTTACGGCGCTTGCGCAAATAGGCACACGTCGGCAGTGGCAAGATGTGGGTGGGAAAGTATCATTCTTACACGACAGAACCCTCCTCTTTGCTTCGCAGAGTCGGGGACATTATTAGATCAATTATGCGCATACAATGGCATGATGTACAAGCGGTAAGTAGTATCCTCTTCCTCCTTCGCTTTACCCTTCCCGCTACTGGATTCCGCGCCTGGTGGGATGAAGGTATTACCTGACCACCCTGGTGTGCCCTCATTGCGAGAGACCGGGGGCTTGCCGAGGCCGCTCAGCCTCGTCATACCATGCATAAGAACAACTTCTATGTGGCGTGGACGGAAGAAATGCTGGTGACACGAGGGTTTAGTGAGAGGCGGTGCATACAGGAGATAAGTTAACGAACGTGGTTCCAAAGGTCAATGACATTTCCGACATCTCTTGCCTTTCCTTTTTTCATTTGCTGGCGAATCATATGGGTACTCAATTGTCCTTGACACGAACATATTCAGAACAGGCATCCAGTATTCGGAATGGATTCTCTCACCTACGATAGGAATAATAGAAACAATGGGGATATGTGCCAAATGTTCTTGCTTCTTTGTCAGTTCCCCAGCAGTCTTGACTTCTTGAAGAAACCTAGCAGGGCCACCGCATAATGAGATCCCCTTTCAGCCCAGGAAGCAATGCGCACTCGGCGTACCTTAGCCAATCCGATTCCGTAACGTCATGTGAAGCGAATGGGTGAGGCGTGGTCCTTGAAGGCGGTGGCAAAGCGGGGAAACCTCGTGTCAGGTAATGTCCATTTGCCAAGAGGAATGTAGGTTCGAATGGGGGGTAGTCTTGCTGAGGTGCTTGTCGAGAGAACGGAGCCACGTCTTGCTCAGTGGCGGGAAGAACTGCGTAGGGGAGGGTCGACGCGGAGCTTGTCGACGCGTATTGGCTCCCTGAGGTTTCTGGAGCCGACCGTTTCTCATTTGCGGTGCTCGATTCGCCCGCAGATTGGTCGGATTGGGCATACGCCGGAGGAGGAGCGTATGAGGTACTTGGTTCCACCATCGGCGGCGAGGATGAAGGCTGTGGTGACACTACCTCGCTAGACGAGTGCTCATTCAGAGCAGCCTCAGTCTCAATGCTTTCGCGAAAGGGATTAGAGGACTTTGAGGGATCGACAATCATGTTAAGGGGAGACGACCAAGGTCGATACAGGCTAATTGAGAACTTGTGTCTTTTCACACGATCGCATAGCCGTGTGCTGTGTAGCTGGCTGCCGATCCCAGGCATCTTACCAACCGGGAATACGGCCCAAGAGCACAGCCAGCTTTCCAGGGGTGAGGCCCATCGGTCCTGCGAACAGGAATGTGATGTTTATCAGCCCTGCGTCCAGAAAAGGATTAGGAAGACCATACGTACATTCTAATCCTGGACGCAGCACTGCGCTTCGTGTACAACACCTGGACATCAAAACATCAAAAGCTAGCACCCTCGTACAGCGAGCGCTAGCGCGGTTGATCCAAATACTAAAAATAGAATGGTTATTTTCAGACTCCGAAGTGAATTTGCTACGTATTGACAAGTCTCGCCCTTCGAATTTATATTCAGGTGGACAGAGGGCGCAAAGAAGCTCAGATGCAAGTGCCTCGAGCTCTTACGGAAATAGGGTATCATAAAATAACCTTACAGCAAACAAGTTGACGAAGTCGACTGTAAAAAAGCAACGCGTATAGTAAGGGTAGAGGATATGGTAGGCCGAAGGAGCGCAGGCATAGGGCCAGTGGAGCCTTGACTACGGTTAAAGAAGGGAGGATCCCCGAGTATCTGGCAATAAAACTGAGATAAATACAGGACTCTCCATGAACCCATTAGTCTGAGCGACAGGAGAGGCAGTGTAGTAGTACGCTTGAATGTGCTAGTGGTGGTGGCAGCGGGGTTAGTGTTGCTTGAGGCAGTGGTGCCAGAGGAGATCAAGTCTGTATCTGACGTTGGGGAGACTGACTTCAGAGTTGGTGTGGCGGACCAGATTCATCCTGATGTCGCTTGGTACTAAAGGATCTAATCGTTATTTGGCAAAAGGGGGAGAGCTATAGAGTCTATTTCCTCCGGAAAATCACAAACATAGAGTCGTAAGGAGTTTTCTTCCCTTTGTTACACTACGAGTCAGAAAATTGGATACTGGCGGCCTTTGGGATGCACGATTATCGTTCTCTTGTCAGTGAAATGCTCAACGTCAAACCTGCCGTAGCCCGAAGAGCCCCTATAAAGAGAAAAATATGTGGATCAGTCACGAACACAGGTAGTCACCATGACGATCTCTACGCACGAGAGTCCGACTAGGCTGTCAGTTGGTTCGGAGTGAAGCGTCACTCCGTTGACGTTTACAGCTCCTTTGGTGATAGCGCGAGCAAGTGTTGGAAGAAGCACAACGTCAACTGTGGAAGTTATGTGTACCCACCATAACGCAGCTGGAATGCGATTTCATGGGCCTTTGCTATATCGGCTGTCCATACAGACGAAGTCAAGGAGTACGTGGATGCATTTGCGAGTTCAATTGCTTCGTCAACGGTTTCGAAGGTGGCGAATGCGATCACTAAGAGACTGTGTAAAAGGGTGTGTGAAAGAGTAAACAAGTAAATTCACTGCACCTGGCCCAAACGATTCTTCGTCCCACAATGGCATACCTGGCTTGACGCCCCTGACTAGATGAGGCTGGATGACGGCTTTATCTCTTGTGAGATCACCCAGCAAAACCTCGGCCCCAGCTTCCTGGCTCTTCTTGAGCACATCGACGAGACGCTCGGCAGATTTGTCAGAGAAAAGCGGCCCTAGTTTGGCATTGGTGTCCACAGATGTATCACCGGCCCTGAGGTCCTTAACAATCTCGCGGACAGAGGAAATGAAAGTCTCTGCGATATCCTTATGGACAATGACGCGCTCAGTCGACATGCAAACCTAAACCCGGGAGTAACATGAACATGGTCCTGAGTAGCGAGGCTGGGATGATCGTTACCTGGCCTGAATTGGCTGTTGCACCGAAGGCAACTGCTCTTGCAACTTCCTTTAGATCAGCATCTTGCAGTATCTGTCAATCATAGGTTAAATTTAAGACCTCTATTGTTGTCCGTGGTTGGAGTGACGTACAATAGTTGGAGCTTTGCCACCGAGTTCAAGAACACAAGGCTTGAGTTGCTTGGCAGCCTCCATCGCGATAATCTTCCCGACTCGGTCACTCCCAGTAAACTGTAGTAAATAAGCGGTTGAGCTAGATTCCACAGGATAAGACACGTACATTGACATGTCGGATCTGAGGATGTGCGATTATCTCGGAGACCAGCGAAGGGGCGTTTGCCGGAGAAACAGAGATACAGTTGAGGACGCCATTGGGGAGACCCGCTTCGTGAAAGATTTTGATTACGAGGTAATGAACCCTTGGAGTGAGCTCAGAGCCTTTGAGCACAACAGTGTTTCCACAAAAAATGGGGATGGCCACTGCTCGAATGGTTAATACTGCAGGGGCGTTCCAGGGAGCGATGGCAAGCCTGCGATGTGAAGAATGAAATACGGCAATAGCCAGTGAACGGAAAATGCATACAGAACACCTTTTGCCCTGCGCTGTGCGAATACTTGGGCCCCTGGAAAAGTTGCAGAGGGAAAGTACTCGCCCCTGAGCTTGTCGACGAGTCCTGCTTGCGCACGGAGGTAGTTGCTGAGTGGGACTGTATCAAAGACACTCCAATAAGGTGCAAAAGCAGCTTCTTGTTGGTTGGTCTGGGCTAGGAGTTTGGACCAATGTTCGCTGGCGAAAAGGTCCGCGGCCTTGAGAAAGATGTCGCGTCTGTCGATAAGTCGACTAGTCTCCCAAGTTTTGAGAGCTTTAGACGCAGCATCAATAGCGCCTCGACAGTCTTGACTGGTCGCGGAGGCAGCTGTCCCAACTAGGGTTCCAGATTGTGGCCTCCGGACTTCGAAAACATCAGAACTGCTTGATGGACGCTCCTGGCCATTGATGATGAGAGGTGTGAAGGGAACTTGGGCCATTGCGCAACTGAGAAAGATGGAAGGGTGATCACCAAGACGATTGCATTATATAGAGTATAAGGGGACACAGGACTATAATAAGTCGAATGCCATTTGAAGAGAACTTGGTAACAGGATGGGATCCACATCCTTGGTTAAATAAGGTCGTCCGTTCAGGGCCAGTCCACAAAAATAACTTCACGTGACGGAATGATACACACGTGATGTCGAGGAAAGTGATCGGCGCACAGACCAGAACTTGTTCTTTTCCTGGTCTTCCTGGTCCTTCCCCTCGCTCAGCTACTTTAAAATCACCCCCCATGGATGCCCAGGACAACAGGCAGATGACTGTAGACGAGGCACCTCCACCTCCGCCAGAAACGAGCGCAAGACCGCCACCTCCCCGGACGGAAACACCCCGACGCAATCCCGACGTAACTGCCCAACCTCCGGTCCCCGAGCCTCGTGCAGAGTCCGAGGGTATATATCCCCCACCCCCGGAATCCAAACCCCAGAAAGATGTCGAGATGGGCAGGCCCTCTCCGATACCAATCGACGCTGTCCCAAATCCCCCTGAGCCACAACCAGCCACATCTCTGGCTATGGACGAACTACCCCCTGTCCAGCGGTCTGGTAGACAATCGCCTGTCGATCCTCAAAGCTATCCTTCGATGGACCGTCCGCTCAATGTCACCGACGCCCTCAGCTACCTCGACGCGGTCAAAAGCCAATTTCATGACCAGCCTGACGTCTACAACCAATTTTTGGACATCATGAAAGAGTTCAAGCACGAGTTGTGAGTGTTACCCTCGTCCTTACGATGCCGCATGACTAATACTTTTGAAGAATCGATACTCCTGGCGTCATCAAGCGTGTATCACAACTCTTTAATGGCCATTCAGCCCTTATCCAAGGATTTAACACATTCCTCCCGGTCGGTTACCGCATCGAGTGCTCTACAGACGCACATGATTCCAGCTATATAACCGTTACTACACCAACAGGCACTACTATGCAAACTACAAACAACGGCCCAGGACGGGGACCAATACTCTGGTCAGTGGGGCCGGCGTCCGGATCTAACACTGGTGGGCCATCTTCCTGTTAGAACATTGTAGTGATTGTTGATCAACATTGTAGTGCCTCCAGAACCCAGCGTACGGCCTCCATCACCGGACACCAATGGCGCCTACGGTGGCCAGGCTATCGAGCCGGCTGTTCAATATGTGCAAAAGATCAAGAACAGATGTGACCCCGAAACCTATCGCCAGTTTTTGGACATCCTATCTCGCTACCATCATGAACCTGAAACCATTGACGAGGTATAACCGACACTCATGCTTATAGCTATCTCTGACACTGCTGTAGGGAGAGGTTTCGCGACAAATCGCACGCTTGTTCAAGGATGCTCCAGATCTTAGAGCCGACTTCCGGGTCTTCATGCCAGAACAAAGTCGGCAACTGCTCGACGAATCACCACCTCGGGCTTCCCCTTCTCATCGGACCGGGACACCGCTAAATGAGGGGAGGAACAAGAGAAAACTCGATGCTGTCGCCAGCTCGGCATCGTTGCCCACAAAGCGGAAACGTAAGGTTCCAGAGAAGGATATTGCCCCACCCAAACCGGTACAGGTCGTCACGGTGAGCGCCCGTTCATGTTGTCCTCCTAAACCGGAGTCTCATAGACAATAGCCCAAACCTCCTGCAAGTTCGGAACGCGCAACTCTTGGTTATGGGAACAAGAATATCGCAGGGCCCTCTTCCCCGCACATTTCACAAAATCAACTTCCACCTGCCGCGCCACGTCCTCCTCTTCCTGTTGATGAGACGCACTTCTTTGAACGCGTCAAGCGGGCCCTTGATAACCGGGACACATATAACGAATTCCTCAAAGTTGTCAACCTCTTCACACAAGATTATATCGACACAGCCAGATTAGTCAAAGAATGCAAACATTTCCTTGGGGATGGGGATCTCTATCGACAATTCAAGGAGATTCTTGGGTGGGACGAACTTAAGGAGCGAGAGTATTTGATGGCCGAATTCCAGAACAATTGGACCAAGCCGACACCTGTGCAGCTACCAAGCCGCGTGAGCCGCATGGATCCCAGCGTCAAGTATGGTAGTTACCGACGGTTGTCTGCCAATGTGAGTGTTCCTGCAACGGGCTTGTGACGATAATTGCTGAGTGTGATAACAGGAAGCAAATGTCCTATGTTCTGGTAGAGACGAAATGTGCCGGTCGGTGCTCAATGATGAATGGGTTTCCCACCCAACATGGTCCAGTGAGGACTCTGGTTTCATCGCACACAAGAAGAACATCTATGAAGAGGCGCTGCATCGGAGTGAAGAGGAACGACACGAATACGACTTCCATATCGAGGCTATCACCCGAACGATCTCACTGCTAGAACCTCTGCACAACAAGATCTCCCAACTCAGCGCTGAGGACCGCGCGAATTTCAAGCTCAAACCGCACATTGGGGGGTCGTGGAAAGCTATCCATACTCGTGTGATCAAGAAGATCTACGGGCGGGAGCTTGGACTGGAGGTCATCAACTCAATGCAGGAATCCCCTGTACTTGCAATCCCCATTGTTCTCAAACGCTTAAAACAGAAAGAGGAAGAATGGAAACGATCTCAGCGGGAATGGAATAAGGTCTGGCGAGAGGTCGACGCGAGAAACTATACCAAGAGCCTCGACCACCAAGCAATCGTATTCAAAACGAGCGACAAGAAATCTATCACGACCAAAGCATTGGTCAGCCAAATCGAAGGAGCACGGGAGGAGCAGATGGCCAAACGCGCGTCCTTGATCGATCCGTTGTTTGCGAGGACACGGCCAAGACATCAACTGGAATATGTCATTGACGATGTGCGGATTCTGCAAGACGCGTTGAAATTGACGTTTTCGTTCCTTGACCGGACGCAAGGCCAAATTAACTTTGCGGAGCGGAAGAGGATTGAAGGGTTCCTGCGATCTTTTGTTCCGCTGTTCTTCATCCTCGACCCTGTGGCGTTCAATTCAGCATTCACTGTACAAGAAACGAACGAGAGTGATGGAAGTGACGATGTGGCTGATGATGTGGAGGTATCTAGTGCCGCAAGTGGTTCACGGGGTGGTAGAGGGCGGAAGGGTGGGAATGTGTCGAGTGGGGGTGATTTGAGGAAGAAGTTGCTGAAGAGTGAACAGGCGAAGTCTACGAGTCGGAAAACCCGCGCTCAGGAGGCGGCAGCGTCACCCGCGGGTTCGAGATTGGCATCCCCGGTGTTTGAGAATGATGATTCGGCGGCGCAGGCTGCGGCGGCGAATAAGAGGAAGAGGAATATTTTCTTTACGAATACGACGTTCTATGCCCTGCTGCGGTTGATTGAGGTGAGTGGTCATTTACTTGGTGAATGAAGCCAGTTGAGGCTGATCGGTGCAACGTTCTAGTTGCTATATTCCCGATTATATTCATTCCGGAATCTTGCCGCCAAACTTGCGAAAGAAGTTCCCGACCAGCGTTATCCAAGCAAAGAAGCCATTGCCGCTGGGATGGCGCCCCAAGCGCACGAAACACTTGCAAGCTTTGGAGAACGGGCAAAGAACCCGGAGCATTTCTATGAGCTTCTGCTGGTCTCGTGTGAACGGTTGTTTGACAATGAGATTGAGCAACATGCGTTTGAGGATCAGATGCGGTATATGTTTGGAACCAAGGTGCGATTTAATGTGCTCTTCACTGTGTTAACGCGTGTTCAAGGTTGTCGTAGGAGGCGTACAAAATCTTCACGGTCGATAAGGTCATCGGCGGGATCATTAAGCAAGTCCAAGCTGTCATCGCTGATTCGAGAAGCCAAGAACTCTTGGAGATTTTGAAGCGGGAGCGCAGTCTTGCTAGCTTTACATCTCAGGACCAAATCAACAGCCGGAGGAGTGCAGAGAAGATCCTAGGACCCGATGAGAATCTGTTCCGCATTGACTGGGTAGGTCCCATATCCCGACGGTTTGAACACAGTAACTGAAAATGAGGGCGAACAGCTTTCGGATTCGAAAATGATGACGATACAGCTGATTGGCAAGGATGATTCTAGCTTTGATGATGCCGAAGTCTTGACTGGGCGCTGGCAAGCCTATATTGATTCTTATGTATCGGTACGTGCATGTGCCATCTTCCCGCCCACTGAACTCATTTTGGGATATAGAGCGAGAATACCGCAGGTGTATCGCAATCCAAAATAAGGCAACCATACCTCCGTCGGTGCGTATTATCCAGCGTTACACCTCTCTTTCAAGAAAAATGACCTTGTTCTATAGAAATATACCTGCGAAAATCCGCGACACTCAGCCCGATGTGGTCACCCAAGATGGACAAGAGATCAAAGTTTGTGTGCGGACATATCGACTGTTCTACGTCCCCGAGACGGAGGATTTCCTTTGGAAGTTCCGGAGTAAAGAGGAGATGGAAGAAGCGGCAGCGGATCTGAAGAAGAGGAATGCGCTGAGGGAGAAGTGGATGAACAAGTCACGGTTGGCTGTTGTGGCGCCGTCCAACGCGAAGGACAAGATTCCTGCTGTCGAACCTCCCGCTGCCAGTACATCGAAAGAACCGAGGGAATTGCCAACGCTGGTACCTGAACCAGCTATAACTGTGTGACGCTGCTCACCGTGTTCTTAGATTGTTTGGATACATGCTTCCTATTTGTAGTAATGTGGTTTGTAATTGTATTGATTCGTGGTCTTTAGTTTTCGGTTATTGCTGTGGATGTCCGTCTGATTTTTGTTCCTAACTTAAAGGGTTTCTATTCATCTTGTCGTCAGTACATTGTCTTGAGTCCAGATGAACTCAAACTTATTCAGTCTGGTCAATTCGCGTGCGCTCGCACCAAAATTGAGCCACCCTTCATAATCCGAATGGTCTGTTCCATTGCCTCGCTCTTGGATGGAACACGAGATGGACACATAGGAGGTATACCAGCTACGCGCCTTTGGCCAAATCGAGAACACCCAATGACGCTTGTTAGTGACTCATGTACTAGACATTGCCATGAACTAACAACAATGGAACATCAGCTAAAGTCAAGCGATAGAATCACCCGTCCAACGCCAGTCTTTCGTTCCCTCACAACTTTCGTCTTCGCAACACCATCCCTCGACACGAAATCCACGAAATCCGAGACACCACCACCAACACCAAAGTACAAAACCTTCGCAGCTACGAGACACACGCCCTTTTTGGCGTCTTCCTCCTTGTCATCCTTGGGTTTAGGTGAACAAGCCAACCGCATCGTCTCAACTAGACTCGGCAAACTGTCCATTCGATAGATCGTTTCGGACGTGAGGACGAGGTCAAACGCGTTGGGGTGCAATGTTGGAAGTTGTGTTGCGAATGAGGACCAGGAGCCAGAGAAGAATCTGACCGAGATGTTATGGGTCTCTTTGAGGGAGGTGAGGAAGGCCGATTTGAGAGAGGGTGTTATGGGGAGGTCGAAAGGTTCGGGTGTTGTTGGGAAGGGAGGTAGACTGTCCGGGTCGGAGTCGGGCGAAGTGGCTTCGGAGGTACGGTACGGTACGGAGGCGGGGGAGAGATCTGTTAGGAGACGATGTGCGTGAGTCGTTGAGAGGGAAAGCGAGAGCTGTTCTTACACCATGTGAGCAGGATGTTGGGAAGGGTGACAAGTTCCAAGACGAAGTCGTTGTAATCTTGTAGGTAGATCGTGGTTTCCGGACGTTGCGCTGCGCCATTTGACGGCGTAGAAGAGAGCAGGTGGTGTAAGATGTAGAGTGATGAAATAGCAGTTCCACAACCAAGCTGAAAAATAAGCAATTAAGATAAGATAACGATTGAAAATTTGAAATGGTACCTCCAGAATGTCCTTTCCGCGGAATCCTTTTTGTCCTTCGGTTGAATACAAATACTCGACGAGGTCGATACTACACTCCCAAGTCTTAAGCCCGCCTTCATATACACGCGGGACGAGGTCCGAAGGTGCCTCAATGAACTTGAGTGCGGAGGCGTGTCGGCGTTCTCTTTCCTCTCCGTCTTTTACGGCCTCTTGTATGCTTCCTTGTGCCTGCGCGTCTGCAATCTCTGTATCCGGAACGGCATCTGGATCACTGGACCCACTGCCCCCCGCGATCAACTGAAAACGCGCATCGAAAAGATCTCGTCGGCTCAGCGTAACGCTCTTTGTGCCATCACACAGAGGTATGGTGAGAGGCGAACAGGATATCAACGAAGGTAATGCGTCAACCTATCTTTTCTCCTCATATAAGCCTGGTACCTCCTCGAGCAATTGGGACAATACGCACCAGCTCTTGGATCGAAATTTCTTTGCAAGGATTCTCTGCAGGCAATTTGCCTCCAGAAATCTCGCGTTCTTCGTCTCCCAGTTCAGTGGATTGTTCTTGGGTTATGGAGAGCTCAGAATCATCGGTGAGGTCACCCAAGTCGAAATTGAACTTGAACATGCTCGTAGTTTGATCTGCGAGATTTTCTTGTATTGGATTTCGTGATACATATGATCAAGGGTGTTGTGGAGCGCCACCCAAAACAGTTACAGCTACTGAGTATCAAGGGCACATGGTGTAGTTGGTTATCACGCTCGCTTAGCATCTGCTAGGATTGCGAGAGGTGTTGGGTTCAATTCCCAATGTGTCCATTATGATCTGGATAGGTTCATTTTTATTTTGTTCAGCTACAAAGATACAATGTTGCGTTACCGCTTGTATCTAACTCGTGTATCCCCTTTTTATGCTTGAATTACATATCTGCCCAATAAATGTCATATTATTCAAACAGCAAGAAAAAAAATCATATGGCTAACAATGGACACATTGGGAATTGAACCCAACACCTCTCGCAATCTTAGCAGATGCTAAGCGAGCGTGATAACCAACTACACCATGTGCCCGTCACGATAGAGGTTTGGCTGCATTAACTGGTTCTTTACCCAATTTATCTTGGCCTCCCGTTCAGACAAAAGCTGGAAGAAGCAGGGAGGCTAATTTGGGGTGCTACCTGAATCACAATTGGCAATTGTTCAGTCTGCGGTCGCAGAGGCAATGTAGATAGCAACGTGGGAAAGGTAGCATGTTAAGGACAATTGCAGGATTGGACTATAGCCATTGGACCTGAAGCGGCTATACGGAACAGGCTCGGAACGCGATATAATGGGCTCTCCTTGAGTCTCTAGTCTCCCCCTTCACCTCGACACTTGACCGCGTCCAGTTTCCGCTTTCCCACTGCAATCTCTTCAGGCATCTGGCAACGCCATGGAAGTACTCACAGGAAATATGGGCGTGAACTGTGGCGACTTCACATCCCCATGGTCAGTGGTAAGCTCTAGCCCGTTCACCTACATCACCTAATTCCGACCCGCAAGACCCCCACGCAACCACAGCATTTCAGACAATGTCGACAACACCCTCCTCTCGAACACCTACCCCCTTAACACCCACCCCTTAACACCCATCTTCAAACTCCTCTCCAACGACGTCTGCCTCGATCTCAATAGCATAACCTCCCTCAGCATTGCCTGCTCCTTCACCCTCGGCGTCTTTCTAAAAGCGATGCTCCTCAGCGGCTACTTTGAGGACTAATGCATTGCCTTCGTCAACCGTGTAGTCTCGGCTCGGTAATAAAGGCATGACTTCATCATTACTAGTGTCACGGACAGGAATCGTATACATGACTTGTTCGCGATGGGCCTGAGGAATGAGCGAGGGGCATCAGGAGCTATTACCACGTTTACTGTACAACCTTGGCACGGTCGCATATTGTTGGTTCCGATGCTCAGGAAGGGCGTCGATGACGGGAATGGGCAGTCGTTGTACACACGTTCAATATGGAATCACCCTTGGAATTCTGCTGAGGTTATGTGGGCTGCTAGTGCGCAATTCCCCCTCTACACACACACACCAGAATTGACGGGTGGCAATTGTCCGTAACTTATAATTGTCGGTATCGTTTAGCAACCATGAACTCGGTCGAGATATGTAGATGTTGCGATCATCTATTAGCTAGGAACCAAATGTCTCGGAAGTAAGAATTCACAGTACAGTAGGGTTGCATGGTTGACTACAGGCAGTCCAGTCCAAAAGAAACTCAAATATCCGAACTACACGTCAGAGACCTCCAACCGTCACATCAACCCTCATCCTGGATCTGGAAAAATAAAGTGCCAATTGACAGAGAGCGTCAGGAACACCGAAGACTACGTACCCCATTGAAGATTTGCTCAACCCGCCTGAAATCAATCATAACGTCTCCCTTTCTCCTCAACTTATTCCGAAATTGTAGCTCCTCATACATGACTTGACCGTGATCCTCGTTTTTATCCTTCACGGAAACTCCCATCAGCTCCAACTCTCGTAATATTGCTTGACACTTGGGGCGATCCTTGGGTTCACGTGCGCAACAACGCTCCATCAAGTCCCACATATCCTCATCAACTTGGTTTGGATCGGTCGCCGGAACAGGTTCAATCGGCGAAACGCTCTCATATAGCTTTCGAATTACCTGGGAATCATTTTTGCACCTGTGAAACGGCACCTTTCCTACAAGAATCTGACACCCCTAGGGTTGAGCTGAAATCACAAGATAGAAGCTTAATGGGTTCTACCTCATAACAGACACATCCGAACGCCCATATGTCACTAGCCGGGGTCGGATGAGACCCTTCCTCCAGCAGTTCGGGGGAGACCCAGCGAAACGAAAACCCGATGGCAGCGGTCATTCCGCCGGGGTATGGGAGCGTATCACCGACCCGAATTCTGGATAACCCAAAGTCCGTGATACGAGCTCTCCCAAGATCGTCGACCAGGATATTTAGCTGTGCCGTTTCATGCTCAGTAACAATATGTCAATTAGAGGGAGTGAGAATACCCCTTTCATATCACCGTGAACCACATTTTGGCTGTGCAAATACTCAAGGCCGGCAGCAGTGTCATAGATCTAGAGGAACGGGTTGAGTGATGCAAGTCAAAACGGGAAAGAGCAAACAAAAGGCAGGCTGACGAAAGGGATGCGAGGAATGGAAGCGTTTTTCTCAAGGTAATCGACAAGATTGCCGTTGTTCATCCAAGGAGACACGAGGCAGAATTGTTGGCGCTTCTCATCGAGATGATAAAGACCATAGAAAGGGACTATGTTAATATGATGGAGTTGGCCCCACAGAATTGCTTCCTTTGCACAGATCTATTAAAAGAACAAACAGTCTCACGTAGATCGCAGGAGGACAACCATAGAGACGCACATTCATAGCAACGTCCTTATGCGGTCGAATGACTTTCATGCATAAATCTTGACCGCCATAGTGCCCCTTGTAGATATCAGCAAATCCTCCACCACCTCTACACGTGTCAGATCTGGTGATATTTTTCAACACATAAGACTGAGGATGAAGTTTGGCAGTTGAACAAAGCCTGTAAAGTGCAATGATGCTGTGTTTCCTCAACCGGGTTGTTGTGAACTCAGGTCGTTGAAGCAACTGCAACAGAGTGGACGAATGTTGGCTTTGCAAGAGAAGACCGGCAACTACAACGAGACTCTCACCGAGTATATGTAATCGATCACCAGCTGAGCATCATCACCTTTCAGTCCCTGTAAGGCGCTCCGTTTTTGAGGGTCTTTCAACACATGCGAAAGGGCCTCCAGGAGAGGATCGATCTGAGGAGTAACAGGTGAATAAGCTGTGGCACTCACTGTAAGAAGCCGGTACTACCTTTGTAGAAACACCAAAGGTCCCCCGAGACTCCCGTTCAGTTTCCTCGTACTCTTTCTTCACCTTCCTCTTCAATGTTGGATGGTCGAACAGCAGCTTCAGGTATCCCTTCTGGGTATCTAGGCTTTTCTGTAGGGTCGTGTACAATGCCTTGCCAGCTTGGGTTTCGATGACATTTTTCTGTTGGCCGATCAACTCTTCTTGCAGCAACACCTCTCTCTCCTCACTCCGCTCGATCAGCTGCTCGATGATTCGCCATGCTTCTGGTCCCTGAGCATCTCTCAATCGATCAACTCTCGAGCCTTTGTCGATGAGTGGCTTCCAAAATTTGGACCTGAGTTCCTCCTCTCTGGCAGCGCCAACCTCGGGCTTGACCTTCTGCCACATGCTCGATACAAGCATGATCCGATCCATTGCGGCATCACCACATAGCTCACCAAACATACGAAGATACTTGAGCGAAGTCCCGGCCATGCGGTTATCGGTGATGCGATGAAGATAGACCAGTCCGCTAAGCCTGACTTCCTTCTCGTACCTGCATGCTATCATTAGTAGTCGAACCATAAGATTGCCATACGCTTACGCCTGTTGCAACCAATCACTGATCATAGATAGGATCTCCATGTCAGATCGAGCGGCATAATCGAAACCGGGAGTGTCGATAAGAACAATCCGATCTCCATACTGTTTATGGTGATGAACACGGGTAGCTTGAACCTGATTGGTTGCGTGTTTTAACGTATCATTAGAGCGTTGTGCAGGCTGGCCGAGCTGATTGGTGAGGAGGTCGATAAACTGGGGGGGGGGGGGGGTATGATGAGTGTCGTTTTATACCAGATGATCAATGAGACACCCCTCACATAGCTCTTTCCCGACCCAGTAGGGCCCATGAACCTAGAAAAACTAGAATGAGCTCCTTCGCGGAAGTCGTCGAATGGACTCCTACGCAATAACGATATCATCCCTCCGGACAGCCTCAACCACGTCGATGGTTTCCGCCATGGTCGAGCACCACGGGAAGACAGTTTGGCTAAGGATAATGTTGGGGACGAGTGAGGGAGATTTTCTGGCTTAACTGTAATTAGTGGTCCAGTTCTAGGCGACGTTCAACACGAGGCGTTTAGTAGTCTTTTGCAGTGCGGTCACCTCGAGGCTTCCTACACACCCATTCCTCAACGACGTTACTAAAATGTGAAGCCATCACATGGTGAGGTAACGTGGGGAACTATTTCCCGACGTATATACACATCAACGTGAGGTAACAATCGCACTCATATAATCATCATACAATTTAGTGTAGCTACGACATTTTCGGTTCACCTGTATTTGAGGTGATTTATGTAACTATTTGACGTGAGCGCAATTATTGTGACGATGTCAGTGGTCATGTTGGGTGCACCCAAAGGTCACCCCGTTGACATATCAAGAGCAATATGACACATGGGTGCGCCCACCTCTATAACATCCCGGGGCACTTTTCATTGATCTGACTAAAGGATGGCGGACAGCCAGACTCACCTCTATATCATCCATGGTACATCTTGTACTGACATGAAGTCAAGATTATGGGTAGCTGAGTCCCACATATATTTCATGTAAAGAATGTGTTTGTCTTAGACACCAGTGATATCAATAAGACCACAAACAGATGTTGAAATTAGGCTTTGACTACAGTAACGACAGGTCCATAAATGAATTAACAAATGAGGATCATTAGGGAATGGCAAAAATGGTAAGTATGGGTATAGCAGGTCTCAGAGATTGTCGTCAATGCCTTGTTGGAAACTGCCAGCTGCTTCAGGTATAACATACTTAGGACCAAGTACACCATACTGGTTCTGATCATCCTTAAGTGTTCTGGAAAGGATCCTGTGTCGGAGATGAGTATTGAGAAGCTACTTCAAAAGAAAAAAGATATACTTTCAGATATGATCAACCTTGTACTGGGCAGATTTCCTGATGTATTCCAGACAAATATCTACTTGGTCCCAAAAGTTGCTTCCTCCTGACTGAGGGTAAACAGACCACTAGAAGAGTAAAGGTTAGTACAGTGTGTAAGTATGGTTCAGTAGAACATACCATGACAGTGAGATGCACACAAAGTGGTACTGACACAGTGCATTGTGAGTTCTCAACTACCTTGGAGGCAAGTGTATATATAGACCAATCCTTTGTAACACTATCTTTGATCTGTGGGTGGTTCTATTAAAAGACAACATGAAACATAGAAAGCCAGGGCTCACATTCTTCTTGACATGGTGGTGAATCTGGATCAGTTCACCACCAATGGCAGCAGTGACAAGGCCCTTTGCATATGGATCCAGGAGGAGGTTAGACAGGATGTTGATCTGGTTCTTTTGGATGACATGCTGTTATTGCACAGGGGCTATGAGTCAACAATGACTCATTCATAGCTAAAAAGAACCTACCAGGACATGTTCTGTGAGAGCATTGCCTTTGTATGCATGAAGTTTCTCAGACAAGAAGACAGCAAGTGCATAGCTATCAATGGTTGTCTGGAAAGATAGCATTTAGAGTGAACTAAGGATGGTGACCAGACATGCCTACCTTGAGGGCCTCACTAACTGTGAATGGGGGCTGGTTCACAATTACCTTCTCAACTGTATTCTTCAACATGCACACCTCAACAAAAACCATCCCAAACTGTTCAGACAATGGCCTCTGGTGTGGAAAACCATTAGATTGAGTATAGGTATGAATGAGCCACATACAGTCACTAAGTTTTGAGCCATGGTGACCTGGTATGGGTGGAGGTTCTGTCAATGAGCATAACAAGCAATGTTGGTAACCACACTCTTCAGGATGGTAGGTGTTGAGAGCTCATAGAATGTATCACTAGGGGAGGTGTCTCAGGATGATGATGCATCCTCTTCTCAAAGTTCATCTGAGGTTGTCTCCTGATGTTCTTCAGAGTTGTCATCACCTAACCCTTCATCAGCATGCAAATAACATGCAATGTTCTCATCCAGCTGGGAGAGTGCCACATCATCTACCTGGGGCTCAGGACTGGAGGAGGGTGCCATGGCAGTGGCAGTTGGGCTGAGGTGGCAGAGCATTGGGATGAAGGAACAGGTCAGCTGATTTTGGTCCAGCCAATAAGTCAGCAAAATAAGTCAATTGATGTGTCAATCCATCAGCTCACTGGCTGGTTGAGGTTAGTTCCACTGTGATCAAGGTCAGTTCTACCACAATTCATGTACAAACAGAAAGAGCAGGAACTTCTGCTATGTCAGTCACTATTTTTTAAGACATTAGCATAATGGATCTCACTGAATTAGACATCAAGACAAGACCAGATAAACTTGTCTGATGTCTTCTTTGTCTAGAACACAACTCATTGGCATACAAGGGCAATTGGATCCAATGCAGGAGCTTGAAGGCACATATCAGTGGCCCTACTCACAAGAAGTCAATCACAATCAATGAAGAAAAGAGGGAGAGGGAATGTACAATGAATGAGCAGATCCTACAAAATGAATGCAATGTAGCCAATGCTACTGCACTGCTGCCACCACCACCACATATTCTAATGAACCATTTACCACCTCCAAGCAATAAACCCTTGTGCTCTTCCACACATGATGACAAAGTGGCATTCTGGGATGCTTATGACATGGATCCCAATGTTGGTACACTTGGAGAGCCTGTGGAAGAACTTCATAAACACCTAGAGGAAAGGCTTGATGCAGAGTTGCAGCAATGGGGTGTTTGGTCAGATATTGGTAATGAGATAGAGGAAAATGACATCAAACTGGGAGAGGTGGAAATTCCAAGGGAGGAGTTCACTAATATTGAGGAAGTAGATCTAAACCTTTGTAAGTGATATATCTTGCAAATTTGTTGACAGCTACTGACTAGATATCAGTATGAGATGAGCCAGACCATAGCACATGGAGTCCCTACCCATCCAAGATAATGTTTTTGCTTGATGTAATTGACAGTCTTCTATGTCTATGCATTTCAGGTTCAACAATGAAAGTTATCCTATGGCTTCTTCAAGCATGTGGTACACAGGATGTACCATCATATAAGGCACTCCACAAAGTCCAAGATGACCTATAGAAGGATGCTGGTATACTGACATATCACAGAAAATCACCCAAGGGAAATGCTTTTTCATTTAATGACCCATGAGCATTGATAGCAAATGTGAGTATTCAGCAAACTCTTGCATAGATTAAAGACTTACCACAATAATAGGACTGGGTGAATCCTCTCATCTCCCCTCATATACACATCTATCCTGTGATACCCAAGGATGGAATAGTGTCTGAGATATGGCATGCTGTGAAGTGGAGGAGTGATATGGACTGACACTTGCTGAGTCCAATGTATGCTGACAGGGATCAGCACTACTATATTGATGAACCAGCATGTACAAAGGATGGTTGCATGGTCATACCAGTCCACTGGCTAGAAAATGAAGCTGA
The DNA here is from genome assembly GCA_018524895.1 of Podaxis sp. C-F-101400. NCBI lineage: Eukaryota > Fungi > Basidiomycota > Agaricomycetes > Agaricales > Agaricaceae > Podaxis > Podaxis sp. C-F-101400. The sequence continues at coordinate 24,636 of JAEUWR010000488.1, read as the reverse complement.
TGGTGAAATATGGGCTGATGCCTGGCCCATTGATTTCAATGAAAATGTGAGTATATATTTTTAATGATATCTACCAATGACTCACCTTCTCAGCAGCTCACTGCAACAATCAACAATACTCAAACTCTTCTCCTCTGTGCAAAGGACTTAGAGAAAAACATGGTTGACTTGACAGATGAAGAGCAAATTCCTATCTGGAGTGCTGCAACAATTGCAGCTGGGCATTTGTTCAGAATGCCCAATCCTGACAGGGCTCTTGCTGATAGAGATCCTCTATATGTGAACTTCATTGATGTTTTCACAGATGATGTATCTGGAAATCAGTCAAAAAACTGGAATAAGCACTGGAACATTTATGTAACTCACTGCAATCTCCCTTGCAATCTCCTCCAGCATGACTATAGCATGCACTTTATATCAATGTCACTAAATGCCTCAATTCCAGAGCAATTCCAGGGCATATAAGAGACCATCAGGTCAGTAGATGATGAGTGGTTGGAGTCAACAAAACATTAACAAAGTTCCCAGATCAACACATGACTGCTCTGTGTGCATGAAGCTGCCATCAACAGACTGGCAGTTTGGTGGTCAGTATATTCAGTTCAAGATAAGGGGTAACTGTGGTCCAGGGGACAATCCCTCACAAAGTGAGCTATGTGCACACATCAGTGGCAATGGAAATTTTCCTTGCTGCAAGTGTTATGTTGGAGGTAATCAGGAGCATAAGAAAACAAATGAGGGATATGAGGCATTCTTTCAGGTGAGCTCTCATCACCTATGTATTTTAAATCCCCTCATATTCTATCTAGCTGGGCCATCCTTGTTCCAGTACTGAAACTCTGAACATGTTAGAGAAGCAGGTTCAAATGGCATGCCTTGGTGTTATCCAACCTGTAAAGAATATGCAGTTGGAAAAGGGCATTAAGGACACCTATATGCAATACTGGATCGATGATTTTATCAGCTGATCTCGAGTATTTCAGCAAGAAAACCCTGGCATCCTGGCTTCTGAGATACAGAATATATTAATGATGTAGGCAACAAATAACTGGTTGCTCATTTACAACAACTATCTACTCATGGAAGGTAAGCTTTCCTTATAATTGTGTACTCACTCTGAGTTGATTAACTCTATCTAGACTGGAACATATCAAAAGACATGCCCATTGAACTATTACATACAGTGCTACTTGGAATCATCAAGTATGTATGGTATATGACACATACTTCTTTCAGTGTAGAAAAGAAGAAGACATACACAGCTTGATTACAAGCTACAAACAGGAATGGCCTATTGATCAAGTCATTCCAAGCAAACTACATTATGCAATATGCAAACTCACTTATTGGTCAACAGCTGAAGATCCTGGCACAAATCAATGCCTTCCATGTTCATGATCTCATAAATGAAGATGTTTTCACATTAACAAGAGCTGTTGGTGAGCTTGCTGCACCCCTCTGGGTTCCTGAGATAAGGCATATGGATCAATACTTGGTAAGTCCTTCCACAAATCTTGGACTGGTTTTGTCACTGAAAAACACAGGATGATGTTGACATTGCAGTGGCTAACATCCTTGATCTTGCTTCAACTATTGATCCATCAAAAATCATCAAGAAAATCAAATATCATCTTTTGACTCATGCATGTGAAGACATCAAATGCTTTGGACTACTTGTTGGCATCATGACTGAAACTTATGAGTCATTCAACTCTGTTTTCCACTCATGCTCCATCCTCTCCAACCACCTTGCACCAAGCCAAGATATTGCATACCAATTAGCTCAACAGGAACTTGTCAAGCATGTTCTATCTGGTGGTGATTGGTACTTGCAATCAGCTAATGCCTGGAAGCCAACTGGTGTTGCAATCTGTACTTTCATCACCATGAATCCAATGGTTAGATCATTACATGGCTGGCCAGAAGCAGACATGCAGCCTGTCATCAGTGAGATTTCACTCATCCACTTCATCATTTCATTTATTCATTGGACTTTTCTTCTCAGGATCAGTCCACCTTGCATCATCCAAAAAAGGATCTGGTGAAAAATGGCACATACAGTTGTGCTGGCATGAGACACAAGGCATCCACACCATCAATCAACAAGCTGGGTAGAGCACAGCTTCCTGGTACTGCTGCAAGAATGTGGTATCAACATACAGGAACAAATGCATCATTGGGTCCTGGGTATTTGCAGGTTCACCATTCACATCCAGAGGAACAATCACTGGGCAAATCATTGAGATACTCCATGATGTGACCAATGAATCTGCCAGTGTTGTTCTCCTGGATGTATTTGAAGTGTCCTCAGAATGACACTGCATTTTGGGGATGCCAGTATTAGTCTGCCAGGTTGGTGAAAAAAGAATTGTGGCAGTTTCTGGAACAGTGAGTTTACATGCATTTTCAATATCATCTATTTTACATGCTGACTCCTCCATCCAGGACATCCTCTTTGATTACAATGTGCAACATGATTGCCACAAGGGAAAGTGCAGTGCCAGTGGACACGAGCCTATCCAACAAGAACACATTGACAGTGGAACTACTCAAGAAGTGATAGTTCATTCTGCTGTCAATGAATATGTGATAAACCTGCATGCATTTCATAATGCCCACCTCCTTTGTGAGGCATTGCCATGAGAGCTGGTCAAGCCTGTCCACATTCACAAATTGGAGAATCACACTTCTCACCACCATCAGCAAGCTGCAAAGCTCTGCACTTTGCAACATGCAGCTAATGCTTCCCAGCTGAATGAAGCTCATGATCCAATACACACACAACCTGTATCAACACCAGGAACCTTTTCACCACAGGACAATGATTCAGAGGTTGTAGGAATAATGATTCAAGAAGAGCCACCCCCATCTGATCAAAGCATTATCCAGTCCAGAGGCGCCAAGCAACCCAGGCTTGCATAAAAATGTATTTAAACTCTAATATAATGACAATAATCTCTTTCATGTCCCACGATTTCATGCCTGGTCATTCAAAGTCTCTTCGACTGGACTTCGTGGCACATTGTAACAAGGTCAGCCAGACCGTGCATTGATATTCAGGCAAAACCTCCTTTTAAGCCTACCAACAATATGAATACAACAATTGTTATACATCAATGTTATGTTGTTGCATATCTTGCATACACATCACCCTCCGGATCACTGGAGTGCTCAGCCCACATCAATACCATGTGGTGGGATACCGTGCCTTGAGGTGGGGAAAAAAACAATCGAATGATATAATTGACACCCCAGCATGACCTGTGGGTGACGCGATTTAATTTATATGAACCTGACACCCTGAGAGTGTTCCGCCAACGTGAGACGTTCAGGTCGGGCTAGCCTGAGCCTGTCACATTTTGATGACAAATTTACGGGTTGGGTGTGTAGCAGCGAGAAACCCGGTAGTCCCCGTGATGAAACTGTGACGGAATGCTAAGTCCTTTCTACGCACGTTAATTAGATCAGGAGGGAAATAGACAAGGTATAAAACGGTAATCTCCACGCTAAAATGTGAAAGCTATTAGAGCTGACACGGTGTACAATTACTGAGAGTGCGCAGGGCCTGGCAGAGTTGTGAGAGGGCCGGCTTCAGAATGAAGGCCTTTAAGGTCACATGACCACGCGAGCCGTGCGAAGGGAAAGCTGGTACGCACCTTGTGGGGAAAGGAGGACCAGCCGCCAGGTTTAGAGCGGATAGAAACCAAAGGCAGGCCAAAGCCCAAAGGGTGCCAAGCGGCAGTGCTGGAAAGAGTGAAATTCACAAGAGGCTGGTTGGCAGCCCGAAGGACAGCCAGGCTGGCTTGCCCAGATTAGTGTTGTTGTCGAGGCGAGTTGAGGTTCGGTGCCACTTCAATCACAATTAGCAATTGTTCAACCTGGCTGGAGAAAAGGCAGTGTGGATAGCAGCGTGGGAAAGGTAGCACGTTAAGGACAATTGCAAGATTGGACTATAGCCATTGGACCTAAAGCGGCTATACAGAACAGGCTCGGAACGCGATATAACGGGGTCTCCTTGAGCCCCTAACCTCCCTCCTTCACCTCGACACTTGACCACATCCATTTTACGTCTTCACATGCATCTGCACTCCCGAACGACGCGTTCTATCGCTATTGGGGCTGCCCTGGTTGGATTCGCGGTACCTGGTGTACTGGGCTGGGGTGCCGCCGGACACGAAATCGTCGCTACCATTGCGCAGATATATACCCAGCCCGTTGCGCTGGAGAGGCTCTGCCAGATCTTGAACGATCATAGCGATACCACTTTCAATGACACCGATGACGAGTCCCTTGTAGCCGCCGGCGGTGCGACTGGGGATTGGCCCTGCCACCTTGCGTCCGTCGCAACTTGGGCCGATAGGTATAAATTCCACATGCGGTGGTCTGCTCCTCTTCACTACATTGGAGCTGTAGGCGACCACCCTTCCGATACGTGCATGTTCCCGGGTTCGGACGGTTGGGCGGGGAAACCGAATATTAACGTCCTTGGCGGGATATACAACACGTCGAATATCCTACTCGCGTATGCTGATGGAGAGTCGCGTGATGTTGTGCTCGCGCAAGAGGCACTCAAGTTTCTTGTGCATTTTGTTGGGGATATGCATATGCCGTTGCATTTGACGGGGAGGGATAGGGGTGGGAATGGAGTGGATGTGTGTTGGGAGGGGAGGAGGTCGAATTTGCATTCGGCGTGGGATACTTATATGGTTGCGAGAGCTATTAGGGGTGTTGGGAGGAATTATTCAAGGCCGTTGCCGGAAGGATTTGAGAGGGTAGAGAACAGCTTGAGGGGCGCGATTTATGATCCGTTTGTGAGGAAGATTGTGTGGGAGGGTGTGGAGGGGAGGTGGGCGGAGGAATTGGGGGATTGGGTTACGTGCTCTGTGGGTGGAGAAGAAGGGAAGGAGGAAAAGGTTACTGTGTGGAAGATGCTTCGTGACTTTTTCCTTCCTGGGTGGTTCATGGGGAGTGCTGAGGTACCGATGACGGATACGGATTTCATTTGCCCTTATTACTGGGCCAAGCCGATTCATGCGTTGAATTGCGAACTTATTTGGCCGAAGGAACTGGAGGCTGGAGACTTTGTTCCTCGTGTCACGGCTTCCCCTCGCAGGCCGAGGTGCAAGCGGTTCCCCCACTTTGACAGCTTTGACGAGGAAGATGGAGATTTGGGAGCAGAGGAGGTCGTCGGAGAGCCTCCCTACGAGCTCGATAACCCCGACTACATGGGTCCCATCGAGAAGAGGATGCTACTAGAGCAGTTCTTGGCACAAGGCGGTGTGCGGCTAGCCGCGGTGTTGAACTATATCTTTGGAGAACCAATGTAATGGGATCGGTTGTCTATTTTCTCTATTATTACTCCTGGACTCTTAATGCCCGTATCAGTAAACTTAACCATAAATTAGTTCCATGCGAGCGTTGCCATATGCCGGAGCATTGAGCTGTGCCAAGAAGCACGTTTGTACCCCGGAATCCCAGCAACGCTTCGTTAGATGTCGACGAATGTGGATCTTATCTTATCTTATCACTTCATCAATGTCAGCGAGAATCTTCACAAAATGACTCCGCTATCGTTCAACCTGTCAACAGTCCACAATGCCCATCCACGGACTCAAGACTTTGGGAAAACCCAACCCGCCACACTTTAACATCGAAAACGTCGTCAGGTCAAATATTCTAGCGTTGCATCCGTACCGATGTGCGCGCGACGACTATAACGAGGGTATCCTACTCGATGCCAACGAAAATGCTCTCGGACACTCCATTCCAAAGCCTTCGAGTCAACAAAATGGTACATCTGACTTGACGCCTGATCTCGCCGAGACGCTCGACCTCGACTTGCACCGATACCCTGATCCCTCCCACCCAGAAATCAAAGCCAGGATTGCGGCGCTTCGAGGGCTTCCTTCGACGGATTATGTGTTTCTTGGTGTAGGCTCGGATGAGGTTATTGATCTTGTTATGCGGGTGTGTGTTGTTCCTGGGAAGGAGAAGATTTTGATCACACCGCCGACGTATGGGATGTATGCAGTTTCGGCGCAGGTGAATGATGTGGGCGTTGTGAAAGTGCCGCTGGAGTTGAGTGGGGCCAATGGGGAAGGAGGAGAGAAAGGACGGTTTAGCGTTCGTGTGGACGAGGTGTGTTTTTTTGGATTTATTTTTGGGTTCGAAGTGGTTTGACTGATGTGATGCCGTAGGTCCTTGAGGCTGTTGCTACAGATCCGAGCATCAAGCTTATATTCCTTTGTTCGCCTGGGAATCCAACGACGACCCTCGTTTCACTCAACTCCATTCGTGCTATTTGCTCTTCGCCCAAGTTTAATGGTATAGTCGTTATCGACGAGGCTTACATTGACTTTGCCACTGCATCGACCGATGAACCCGTTTCTGCGGTTTCGTTAGTCGAGGAATTTTCGAATCTTGTCGTGTTCCAGACACTCTCGAAATCGTTCGGTCTTGCGGCTATTCGTTTGGGGGTCGCATTGGCACAACCACCACTTATTCAGATTCTTACCAATACCAAGGCACCGTACAACATCTCTACACCTACAGCGCACCTCGCGCTTTCTGCACTTTCTCCATCTTCAGTCGCAGGGATGAAAGAAAAGGTCGCAACGCTTGTGAAGAATCGAGCCTCTCTGCTTGAGAAGCTTTTCGCTTCAGAAGGAACGAAAGACAACCTGGGGAAGCCTATCGGTGCAGGTCACGGAAACTTTATTATGGTGCCCGTGTTGAGTAAGGATGGTAGTGGAAAACCGGATAATAAACGTGCGGAGCGGGTGTACAAGGTATTGGCGGAGGAGAACGGACTTGTGGTGAGGTTTAGAGGGAATGAGATGGGCTGCGAGGCGTGTTTGAGGATTACTATTGGGACAGAGAAGGAGAATGAGGCTGTGGTGGAGAGGCTGGGCAAGGTGTTCAAGGAGATTTAGACGTGTAGATTCTTTGGAAAATACCACTACGTCACACGTATTCCGGGCCGGCTCGGAGAAGCGGAGCGGAGGCATATGAGTGGTGATTTCGGGATGAGTTCGATATGCAATGCTGGCTGAGCGCAAAACATCATTCAAACTTCCTCCAACAACAATCAGAGACAGGCTAGTCTCGCAGCAGTCACGCAGAGAACAGGTACCCTCTTCCTCTCATCACTCCACTCTCACCCACCTCTTTCATCCAGGCCCTCCAAGATCAGAAACTCGTCAGTTGTTTTCCGTCTTTCCTTGCCGCACAATCGTTCATCACCTCTCGCCACTTTTATCCAGAGACGTGCACAGCGCTTCGACTCGGCCAGGCATCTAGATCAGTTTGCAGATCTCTCCCTCGGGCACTCAGATGACGATGGGGACGATGCTGAAGACGGCGATGGTGCTAGTACCACCAACCCTACAACCTTCTCCCCAGCCAGCGTTGCACCATACGCATCCATGATCGAGCCCTATCAACCTCCCAACGCCATCTCTGGTACCCTGAAACCTCCCGCACCACAACCCGTGGAGGCGTCGATGGACACTGCTACTCCATCGCCTACGAGGTCGAGGAGTCGGAAACGTGCTAAAAAGAAAGGCAAGAACAAGAAATCGAGTAAATGGGCAGATAAATGCATGTATGCGGAGCTGTTGGAGATGTCTGAAGACGATCCGTGGTCCGATGTTGATGGCCTTCCACAAGATTTGGAGACGGGCTGGGTGGCTGTTGCGCCTGTGCCGGTGGGTAAACGGTGTTTGGCGGTGACGCACCAGTCCTCTGGGGTTTCTGGTGTTGGTGAGTCCCTTTGGACGAAGTTATGACTGCCACTGGTGACATTTATGATATTTTAGTACCGAACACGACCCTGCGCTCGAGGTTGTTAGGCAAGACCCTCATCCCACGTTTCCCGTCGAATTTACCACCGCTAACAGTTCTGGATTGTACCCTTGACGCGAACTGGAGAGAGAACGGTATCTTGCATATTCTCGACGTTGTGAAATGGAAAGGTCAGGACATATGCGACTGTGAAGCACCCTTTCGGTGCGTGCAAGTCCTTAAAACTCTCACAATTTCATTAAACCGTTCCGTTGAAGATTTTGGTGGCGAGACACCCGTCTAGCAGAACTTGGCCCGACGTCACTCACCCCGGCACCCTATACGAAATCTCGTGCAGACCACTACCAATTCCCATACCCAACCAAATTCCTACCCATCCCATACTACTCAGACACGACTCTCTCAACACTATATAAGCACATCATACCCCTTGCACGAACACCAAAGTCATTCACAATCGATGTGCCCAACCTCCCTACATCCTTCAATCTCCCACAAACCCAGAATCAGAGCCAGAATTCGGGTCAAGGAGACGGAATGGACGTCGAACCACCGGTGTTCACTTTTGGTGCTCCGGAGAACGAAAAACCAAACACGCATCCAGTAACTGCGACCATCCAATCTGATGGATTACTTTTGTACGTTGCAGAGGCGAGCTATGAGAGCGGGACCAGTCCGTTGAGCAGTTGGATTCCGATTGAATCGTATGAGGCGGTTCAACAGGATGGGTCCAAGATGGGTGATGAGAGATCCGCGAGGAAAGCGTCGAAGCAGGCGGTGGGAAGTGGTCCTTTGGATGTGTTTGAGAGGTAAGCGTCAGTCGTTTGGATGGGATGATGTTTTACTCATTTTTCTTTAGGCTAGTTCTGCGTCGGTTGCAGAAGCGAGGGATCTCAGCAGAATCGGTGAATCGTAGTGGGGAAGCGGCATCAGGCAGTGGTCTCGGACAGGTTATTGAGGTGGATATGGCTTGATCATTCTCATTTGGTTGGGATGTTTCGACATGTACTATGACTTATGCATACGTCACTCAACTTCACTTTTCAATCTGAAGCATTCGCGAATTCGCTTAATACATTGTCTGCGGCATTATATATCGAACAAGTCTATTAACACAAGAATTCTGGCTTGTAAATGTAATGGTCGGCGGGCCATAATCCACTCTGCGTTCGCGGACGAAGAGACTGGTCCATAGTGGGTTTGCGTGGAAGTTTAATACAGGGAATAACGTTCCTATGGCACGAATGTCAATGATTCAGCGATCACAGCAACTAACCAGGGCGATGTTAATGGAGCAGGATCAGTTACTTACGCGGAAGGATCGTCCCTTTATTTGGATCATCGGAATGAAGAGGATGAATAGAGCCGATACTATGCTGCGTTTGGTTCAAGGCCAACGCGAAGGAAAGGGAGGTAAACAAATGGCTATTGTAATGAAAGTGTGGGGGGAGAAGAGCTTACGCAGCCTCAACACCATACGTCTGGATAGCGCCGTACTTTGCAGCCCAAGGTACCTGGAAGTAGGCCACAGCAAATCCGCCAAGGATACGCGCCAAGGTGACGAGTGCCGAAACTTCACCCTGTATTCAGTGTATTTCGTGTTCGATGAAGGAAGCATAGGACTTGAGTGATAAGTGGGATGATATCGAAAATAACAACATACCTGGTTCCTAGGGAAACAATCGTTCACGTACGCATACACAACCACCGTCATAATCATAATCGAAAACTCGGCAATACCCCAACCCATGATGATTGCTGCGAGGTGAAGGTGGTTTTGGAAGGATGCGCCGATGACGAGGAAGCCGCAGATGAAGAGGGGGATGCCTAGGTAACATGCCCTATGTGTATATCAAACGTCAAGGAGGTTGTTCGAGGGGAGGTGGTGGAGATGGATTTACCAGAACCGAGATTCGGCTTCGTGTACACCACTGTTCTTCCGGATACCGCGTTCCATGATCCAGTCGTTGAGGAAACGGCCGACGAGTTCGCCGATGAGGACGGCGACCTTTGGATCTAGTCAGAATGTGTATTGTATGATAGAGAGGGAAGGGCGGACGATGGGTGTGGCGTATAGAGCAGATATGATGATGGCGTCGAATCCATAACCAAGAGGTAGGGGTTCACCGAGGAACACTGCATTCGTAACCTATTCGGACAGCTTTAATAAGTCGGGGAATTTGAAGAACGGGTTGGGAGACGGACATTGATACCAATACCAAAACCAAAGAGCGCTGCTTCGAATATGAGGACAGGGAGGACATGAGGTCGCCAGACGATACGGAGAGGATCCATAATAATTTCTTTCCAAGGTGGACGGTATTTCGCCATCCTCCAACCCGTGATACCGATCAAGGTCTCAATGCGATAACGGAGTCCTGTTGAGGTTGGAACTGGAATAGGTTTGAGGGTGCGGTCATACATTCTGTGTTTGATGAATCAGGTTACGGAGGTTATAGGCTCGATATAGTTGAAGGCGTACGTTTCTTTCATGAAAAGTACCATGAGAATAATGACGAAGAGGGAGTAAAAGCATCCTGTGGCATATGTCCATCGCCAGTTTTCACGGGCGGAGAGGAATCCACAGGCGAAGGGTGAGAGGAAGGGTGAGATGATAAAGCCAAAAGTCCACGAGTTGATCTAAGATGGTAGGGATTGTGTTAGGACATGTAAGTTTGGATATGCTGGGGAACTCGCCTTCTTTGCTTGCTGATGGAAGGGATACATATCCGTAACTACGTAGAGGCCCTGGTTTGAGAGCATTAATCGATTACAGAGGTGGTAAGTGACTTAAATGTACAGTAACCTGGGGTGCCGTTCTAAGGAACTTAAGAGTTGAATTGTCGACGGTAAGGAAACCCAACTCACCCGAAGAATCCACTCAAGCAACGCATTGCTAAACAAAATAATTGCCAGATGTTTTTTACAGCTGAGGGTGATACATACCAGCAAAGGTATTTAGGTTAGGGGCGAATGTGCAACCAACGAGAAAACCCAGGGCTAGGATCTGGACGAAATATAAGGAACGCGGACCAATAATCTTAGGCCATCCATACCTGCGACCAGAAGAGCACAGGTAGACGTCCAAACTTCCGCATGGCCATCACTGCGGGGATACCACCGACACCAATCAAGAAAATACTCCAGCTGCAGGACGGGACGTCAAATCCGAAGAACATAGGGTGTAATGCAGACGCTTACTTGGATGTGACATTGTTGATCACACCAACTGTGGTGTTATACTCCTTCGCGAGAGGGAATAATGCTGCAATACCTGTAGATTAGAGCCATCAGAACCCGCGGAGTGCTACATGGAACCAAGAGTAGCTTTACCGAGGCCAGAATCAAAATCGGGCACGATAGAAACCAGAATAAGAATTATAAGGTGAATGGTCTTCTCTCGCTCTGACCAGTTCTGAGGGTCCAATGGGGAGTCAGTCGGCTGTGGCCATAGAATCTTCGTTCCATCTTTCGTCAACTTTAGTTTCGAAGCAACCTCCTCTCCGAGTTCTATCTGTGCTTCTCTGTTGTTATGAAAGCGACAATTTTAAGCTGCAGTCTCAGGTATCGAGGCCTGGGCGCGACGTACTTTGGATCGATGATCAGTCGGCCAGCGTTCTTCTCGTGGTACGAGTAGATGTCGATGCTCTCCTTTTCGTCATAGTCTAGCTTGTCCGAGACCGACATGTCAAGGGGGTCCGCGACCTGGGGCAGAGAAGTATGACAGGTTGCTGGGGCATTGCGGGGGAATCAGCGACTATAAAAGACAGTCAGTCAGGGTTTCCATAGACGCTGGAGGTATGTCCTGACCTTCCGCGCCCAACGTTTGTTGTGCCTGTAGGGGATAATGTTTGGGCTTTGGCCCACATTTTACCAAATCCCGACCCTCAATCCTCGATCACTATTGATATATAAGGAGATGGGGTCTTCGAGAAGCTTTGTCTATCACACTCTGTTGTCGAGCTGTCAGTGTACTGTGGAGGGTTCGTGTGCTGAATTGATGGCAATGAGTAAATGGTTACCCCAAGACCATCGGCACACCACTCAACCTAGAAAATCTATTCCCATGCTTCAATCAACACCTGTAGGCTGTCTGCTTGGAAGGCCAAGAACGAGAAACGATTGTACATCAAGCAGTCAATCAGGGGAACTCAGACGTGGGACTAGCGTAAGAAGAAGTTGACTGAAGAGGAAACGACGTATTCACGAGAATGCGACCCTGCTTCAGGTGATGCGCAGCCTGAGCCGTGCGATCGGGGAGTCAATATAGCGAAGATATAGTTTCTGCTGTTCGTGGCAACGAGGGAAGCAACTGTTTCGATGTCCCGGATTACCAATACAAACGGAGGTACTCTTCTAAGTTCTCACCTCGCTCTGTCCCGTCGAGGTACAGTCCAAACGGTCCTAGAATATACATTAACAGTTAGTGCCTATGTAACTTGTCACCTAAGTTTGCCCCCCAACCTGGGCGCTTTGCTATACTCCACTATCGTCAAACATGATGCCAAGGTCTGACCTGACTGCTCTAGTTCTGAGTAGCCGGAACCCGATGGGGTGCTAATCAGTGTGTTTGCTACATTTTGTATTGACGATTATCTTGGCTATAGCGTTAAGACGCTTGCCCAAATACTTGTAACACATAAGTCAGGAGCAGACAGCGACCAAAAGTTCCTCGGCACGATTCTCGGACATTCTGCAAGTCGGATGATCATATGTATGGCCACACGCCCGACGTTCCTCGGTAATAGTAATGGTGCATCGTGTTCTGTGCCCTGATCCGCCCCGGACCTGGATAACCTGCTTGAGTAGCTGCCTCACCGCGTCTCTTACCGAGGTCGGGTACTTCACGGGTTCCATTTCGGATATCAAGACCATGAGAACAGAAATGCGTCAAGGCACCTTGCCAGAACACATCTAAAACGCCGGGGTCCGCGTGGGTCTTTTTGCCGAGTAGACCACAGGGGTCTATCCGCTGCTCCCTCCCCGGCTTAAGAAGCGGTTGGAGGCAGAGCTTGGATAGTCAGCCCTTAAGGCTAATTGCTCCCGGAATTCTAACGACATCTTACAGGAGGACATGGGAACTGATATTCATTGACCGTAGGCCGTCAATATCATGAAAACCGTACAAACATAAATCGTGGTGAATCAATGCAGAGAATAACGTTCCTGTATCAAGTCAATAAGAACAAGGCGTGGGTGCGAATCTTGTGCAATGACGTACTCTCAGTTTACTCCCTTTCAGTTGAATGTATGGCACCACCAAGAAGAAGAGCCCAATCACAATCCTGAACAAAGGTGAGCCGAGCTGTGGCAGCAGAGTATTTGGGGTTTTTCACTTACGCTGCCTCACACCCAAAAGTCTGGATCGCGCCATTCTTCAGCGCCCAAGGGACTTGGAAGTACGCAACACTGAAACCTGAGCATGCCCTCAGCGATGAAGTAACGTTGTTACACGTATGAACACACCTCCAAGAGTTCTAGCCAGGTTGATCAGAGCACTGATTTCGCCCTGCGGATGGTTAATGTGAGGCTTGTTGTGACGGTACCTGGGAAGACTCTACCTGATGCCTAGGGAAGCAGTCGTTGCCATACGCATATACAGCCACTGTGTTAATCATGGTGGCGAGTTCAGCGATACCCCATCCCATAACCAAGGCTCCGACGCTCAGGTGTTTCTGTATCGCGGCTCCAAGCGTTAGGAATCCACAAAGGTACAATGGGATCGCCACATAGCACGCCCTGAAAGTAAGAATTTTAGAGATCTAATTCCGGGACACCAGGTAAAGCTGGGCGCACCATAAACGACTTTCGGCTTCGAAAACACCGTTATTCCTGCGAACACTGACATTCATAATCCAATCATTCAGATATCGACCAACGAGCTCTCCGATGAGGACAGCAACCTGAAACGCTCCAATCAGAAAAACCAGAACGAGGACCCAATTTTACTTACGATGGGCGTTCCATATCCACCGGCAATTGCGAATTGACTGAACCCATATCCCCCTTCGGCCACTGGAGTACCTAAAAATACCGCATTCGTGACCTGCATCCATAGTTCGTCAGTCATGGGCGGACACTTTCAGCGAGACAAACGTACGTTAATACCGATACTGAAGCCAAATAACATTGCCTAAGGGAAAATGTTGACATAGTATGTTCACGAGGCGTCACTCAGGTGCTTACCTCGAAGACCAAGACCAAGAAAAGGTGTGGCCTCCAAAGCACATTCAAAGGTGACAAAATGGATTCCCTCCACGAGGTACGGTACTTGGACATCTTCCAACCGGTAATGCCAATGAGCGTCTCCACCCTGTATCGGAGTCCCGTTGTTGTGGGTTCAGGTATCGGCTTCACGGTTCGATCGTACATTCTGAGTTTATTGGTTGAGTTTCGCCAGCCACCAAATACACCAACACCTGATCACTCACGTCTCTTCACCTAAAAATGTGATGAACAGGACCACAACGAGGCCGTACAAGCTTCCAATGCCATATGCCCAGCGCCATGTCGTGCGGGCCACCAAAAATCCGAAGGCAAATGGAGATAGGAAAGGGGAGATGATGAAACCCATGGTCCATATATTCAGCTGACATTGGGAGTGTTGATTTTGGTTAAACCGATGAAGTATATTTATTTTTAGCACATACCTTTCGGGCTTGGAGGTGGAAGGGAAATAGATCTGTCACAACGTATAAACCCTATGTAGGGATAAACCGTTTTGGCGGTGAGAAGGACGATCAAAGAGGCGACTCACGGTGACTTGTGGAGCCGTGCTGGATCAGGTGGTGAGTGTTAAGAGTTTCCACATAGTAGAAAGACCATACGCAAAGAAAGCCGTCAAACACCGCATCGCTATTAGATATTGTGGTGAGGAGGAGCAAAGGGACCTTACTAGGCTAGTGTACTCACCAGTGAAGGTCTTGAGGTTAGGAGCGAATGTACATCCTACAAGGAAACCCAAGGCCAGTAACTGTACATATGTCAATGAGCATATCAGTCTTACAGGTCAAATTTAACTCACCTGGGACCAGAAGAGTACGGGTAAGCGACCGTATCGTCGTATGATCATTACAGCAAAGATGCCTCCCCAGCCTTGCGTCACACCCTTGTCAGTTACATTTCCGTGATGTGAGGAGTTTTCGCAGACCTAGAAGGAAGATACTCCAACTTGACGACCATAAGTATTGAAACCCCATTTGTATAGCAACCTTAGTTACTCACTTCGACGTCATGTCATTGATTACCCCAGTTGTGGTATTGAATTGCTCAGCCAGCCGAAAAATGGATGCGATGCCTTGAAAATGATTCAGATCTCCTGCTTATGTGACAGCCTTAATGCCACTTACCAATACCAGAATCGAAGTCCGGTACAATTGCTGCCAAGGTGATGATCAGTAGCTGCAAGTTCTTGCGGCGTGAGCTCCAGTTCTGAGGGTCCTTAGGAGAATCCGTTGGTTGGGGCCATAGCACCTTCGTCCCATCCTTTGTGAGCTTCAATCGAGCTGCAACCGCTTCCCCAAGTTCGACCTTAGCCTCCCTGTGAACGCATATGTTAAAGGTTTCGACATCGAGAGGTCAACCACCTACTCAGGATCGATAATGAGACGGCCAGCACGTTGTTCGTGGAATGAGAGAAGATCGATTTCTGAACTGGCGTCTGAGTGAACATGTTCATGTTTCTCGTCAGATAACTTCTCGGCAGACATGATGGAGCGGAGTGGTCGACAGGACGAGGTTCCTGGGTAGAAAGACTCGGAGGTATATATATCCTGTGGGCACCCTGATTGAAACGCTAGGCTGGTTGTAGTAATTTTATCGTGGAAGCTACCCCGATATTGGGGCGAGAATAGACGGCCGTTTTGAGAATACTGTACCGAAACTCGTGCTCCAGCTGTTCCCCATATCCGTTGTCCCCTGGGAGAAGAATGCCCTGGAAAGAAACATGATAAGTTGGCGCCTCGAATCGAAGTCGTTGAACTTGCCCCTTTGGTGTGGGATATTAGTGCCTTATGGCCAGATAGCGTGGTTGACTTCGACTCGTTTGAGTGCCCAATAAGATTGGTTATCATTGGACAATTGGGAGCTTCGTATCGGCAATGAGTTCCTCCACTTCCCAGGGGATTAGTGAAGACTTGGTAGAAGTGCTGAGGTGGTGATGGTGAGGCTCCCAGGGTTAGTTGGCATAAGAAGCATGCTAGGAACTGGTCGTTAGAAGATGAAGGTAAGTATAATAACGAGAGAAGTAGGTCGTAACAATCTAAAACCTCGCCGCGGAGTTGGGGGCGATGTTCAATGCCCTTGCTCTCAGTGTGGAGGCAAGTCAAGGGAATGAGAAAAGAAGCATGACAATTTTAAGAGGCTGGAGGATGAATAGTTGAGCAGATTGCCTCCGTGTTATCTGTGGTTTTTTGCAGAGATGCGGACTTGCAAAAGCCACTCGAGAGCCATGGGAAGCGGCCCTGACGATCTCCACGTCCTCAATGGTCCGAACTCGTGACATGAACATACCGTTGAAAGCGTGTGCCTCAAGTGAAAACGAACGTAGCTGTGCGATCAATCCCTTGGCTTGCCATTTTGGACAACCAGCCTTTCCCTATTCTCCCTCCGTAGGCCCGTAACACTCCCGTAACGCCAACAAAACTTATTTTCGAACTTGTCAGAGGGAAAGTTCTCCTTGGATGTTCATTTCTGCCGCTCTCCGAACGCGTGATCTTCAACGTGCCACTGTCTCGGAAAAATGTCAACCCCAATCCGACTTAAGGCCGTGACTTGTTATTGACTACACCTAGGCCAAACAGTTCAAACAAAATGTACTCCTGGTGAGTTGCCCCATGGATATCAACGTTTTCGAGTGGTTGGGCACTTGGGTAGCCGTACTAGACGTCGGTTTTGAATGAGGCAGGCAGAGCTTGATAATCTCCCGCAGCGGTGGAACTGTGATGCCGCAAAGCGGATCACCCTTATTGGACCTTTCACGGCTTCGCCATCGCTTCAGGCCAGCGATTCAAAGCCTCCATCAAAATCAAGAATAATGGTGAGTCAGAGGTTTAAACCCCTTTATTTATATTAAGGCGCTCATTCCAACCCCAATCGTTCCTAGCTTATATCCCTGCACCCTGTTATCCCCGACTTCAGTGGTCGTTCGCTCTCTTCTTTGAACCCATTACCGATGTCGCCCGCAAAGTCAAATCCACGTTTGTCCGCGCAAACAGTGGAGAGTCGGCAACCCGAGCACAAGTACGTTCCTTGATACAACTCTTGGGCAGCGCCCGAACTGATAAGAACCAGACTCCTCGCGTAAGGATCCGAGCGCAGCTCCCAGCGTTTCCGAGCTAATGCGTAACTGAATCCAGCATCCCTGGCCCAGTAGAAGTCAGCAACAATGTGCTAGTAGCACTGTCTCAACCGCCCATATCCCATGTCTCCCCTGACTTTACACGCATCTTCCAGGAGGCATTACTACTCTCGAGGTGTGCTTTCTTCCTCCAAGATGCTACATCCAGCGCCCAATCCTCTACTACTGTAGAAAGGTAGTTGGCTCTCAAAGTGGTCAGTCATTCATTATTGCTGGCAGCGGGACCTTGGGCTGGGATCAGGTAAGGCGCTCGAATCCCTCAGCCTTGGTCATAACTGATTTCTCATACAAGGTCGGCGCGAATTTGGTCGAACGTGGAGATAGAGTTTTAGTGCTGAACACTGGCTACTTCGGAGATGGGTTCAAGGATTGGTGCGTGTTCAACGAATCCCTCTTCCAACGCGATATTAAGGACTTTTGTCTGGAAACTCAGCTTGACCTCCTACGGCGCTAATGTCACCACTCTCAAAGCCCCATCCTTGGGCGAAACTGTCCCTCTCGCCGCGATAGAGTCCGCACTGATCGGCCAGGACTACAAGCTGGTTACAGTCACCCATGTTGACACGTCAACAGGTAGATCGGATGTTTTCCCCTTAGAAAAGAGAACGAGATCAATGTCCTTTAATTAGGTGTATTATCCGACATCAAAGGTATCGCAGAGGTAGTCAGGCGGGTCTCGCCCTCGACACTCGTAAGTCTCTTATTTGTCGGGACCCAAAACATACCACTAAATGAAGGCTTCAGATCGTCCTGGACGCGGTATGCTCCGTCGGATGTGAAGACATCAGAATGGATGCATGGGGGCTCGATATCGTCCTAACAGCAAGCCAAAAAGCCATTGGTGCCCTCCCAGGCCTCTCAATCCTCATCGCAAACCCTCGCGCGCTCAAAACCTATTCCTCCCGCACAACTCCTGTCCAGGGCTACTACGCCAGCTGGAAAAAGTGGCTCCCGATCATGGAATCATACGTCGCTGGCAAAGCAGCCTACTTCGGTACACAACCGGTTAATCTCGTACGCGCGCTAGCAGAGGCGCTAAAGGAGCTGATGAAGGATGGAGAAGAGGGACTGGCGAAGAGGGTTGAGGGACACAGGAAGGCTGCGAGACGGTTGAGGGCTGTGGCGGCGCAACTGGGCATGAAGAGTCTGGCGATACAGGGTGCAGAAGCTGCTGGATTGACTGCCATCTGGGTTCCTGAAGGTCTTACGGCGGCAGAGATACTCCAAAAGGCCGGCGCTAAGGGTGTAGTCTTTGCTGGAGGTTTGCTCGCGGACGTGAAGGATCGCTACATCAGGATCGGCCATATGGGTGTGTCTGTGACAGATGGACGTGGTGACATCAGCAGGATAATTGATGTTCTATATTCTGTTGTTGGGGAGTTGCTTGCAGAAAAGCAAGCGGATCGTGTTATAACGTGATTGTAATTGAATATCACTCTTGCTCATTACATGTATGATGCCATACCCTTCGCTCAGCAGTTGTGTGAGTAGTTAATCTAGGGACAGGTGGTAGCAACGCTCATTCATGAGCTCGGGGACGGCCAACAAAAAATCTGCAACCGCCAAATGTCCGTAGCTGGAATCGAACCAGCGGCTCTTCGGAGTTACCATCAGCCACAACGAAGTGATTTAACCCCTAATCGATACGGACTTGAGAGTATTGATCAAATAGTAATATATGATCTAATCACGGAGCCCGCAAAGGTACGCATTCATCTACTTCTTCACAGCTGTTTCGGGGCAGCTCTCACTGGAACAATTCCTTAGCCATATCTCGAATTATCCGTTACTCAACTACATCACAAGCTATATGAATGCATTGAACCTCAACCTGAAATTTCATTCCAAACTTAGAACTCCGGGACTACTGAGATCATCATACGACAAAAATCGTCAAAGTTCATCGACTTGTCAGGCGACGTTGAGAACATCTCCAACATTTCTACCATCTTGACCAACATGAGCAAATGGCAGGACAAAAACGGTCGAACAGAAGACCACCAACCTCCTCCATCTTGAGCTCCTCATTTAGGAGTTTCGCTACTCTCTGTATATCCTTGATCATGATTCTTTGGCTCAACAGCTCTTCAGGAGCAGCGGAGGGGAAGAACAAAGCATAGGCGTCAATGCAGGTTTGGCGCTGACGAGATGTGAGCTTGCGAGGTCTTGAATCTGGAGTAGTGGAAGGTAAAGGCGGGCTGGAGGAAGATTTTCGTGTATGACGTGTTCTTCGTCGAGCAGTGGATGTTGAGGGACCTTCAATATATTCGTCATCGTCATCGTCCTCATCCTCGACTTCAACCTCAGATTGATGATACTCGTCAGAATCTGAAGCATCAGATTCAATCCCTGGACCGGCCATTTCTACATCTTCATCCGACTTGGCATCACCCGCGGCATGTTCGAGCAAGACGGCGCAGACAGACCGCCAGTCGTCCCTGCTGACGTACTGCCTGTCACTTTCGAGTTGCCGGGTATCGACTCTGTTGTTGGAGGACGTCCAGCCTGTAGCGGCGTTGCGAAATACCGCGAGGACGTCGTCGTCGTCTGGTGGGAGATCCAAGACTTGCAAGGCGGAGGGTATCATAGATAAAGGTATATGTTGAGGCACATTGCTCGAGTCGTCACTATCCTCGTCTCGAACAAAGCCCCCGCCGCTTGAATTGGAGAGCTCATTATAATCACGGACGAATCCTCCGCCTTCGTCGTCATCGCGCACGAAACCACCTCCAAATTGATTATCTTGGCCATCGCGTATGAAGCCGCCTGATTCGGGAATGAATCCCCCCGCCGGTGGTGGTTCCGATGATTTTGAAAGTTTCTTAGCGATCGAAGTGAATGCAGAGTCGATTTTCTTTTGAGTCACTCGAGGTAAGGTGAAAAACGACGTGTCGGACGACATGGTTGTTCATGGAGGCCAAACCTTTGTTTGTACCTAGTTACGTGATGGACACTTGAGTCATCTCCGGCTGCCTCAGAGGGATGTCCTGGCACACGGTCACACTTACCTCCAGAATGTCGAGTGACCAAGAAACGGTTTAGCAATGTAACCACTTATCCATTGGAAGTGCAGCCTAATATTAGATCAACTCTTAACTCTATGGCGCAGCGTCATCAAGCACAATGTTCCAAATTCGCGTCACACCATCATCTCCTGTCGTAGCAAAGACGTCCTCCATGCCTTTTCTCGGACACCAGGAGACAGTATTGACATCGTAAACACCATGTGCTGATGGCAACACCGCGATTAGCCTGTGCTCGGGTGGTGTATTTTTTGAGGAATTCCCTTCCGTTTCAGTGGGTTCCTTCACCAAGTCAGAGCTCGCCTACTACGCATATAACGCAATAACCTACAGCCAGTTCCCATACTTTAACAGACCCATCTCCCCCTGCTGTTGCTAGCCAACCCAAACTACCTTTCCCGTCCTTGGTTTTGCCGATACTCCAGCTGACGGAGTAGACCGCTCTGTCGTGCGCACTGATAGCCAGTACGCTCTCCCACTTGTACTTTTCTATACATTTCCAAACACGTACGGTCTTGTCGTCTGAAGCAGAAGCGAGATAATTGCCGTTGGGTGACCAAGCCAAGGACCAAACGGTTGATGTGTGACCTGTGAGGGTTGCGAAGCAATACCAGTCCTCTGTAGGATCGTCGATGTAGAGCTTTATGGTATCGTCATAGGAGCCAGATGCAAGAATCTACACTGGTAGAGGCAAGGAGTGAGTGTTAGGTGAAGGTTGTCACGGATGAAGTGAATTGACCTCTTCAGATGGATGCCAAGCGACGCACTTGACATCCTGTGTATGCTCCATGAGGACACCCAGACATTCGAAATCGGCATCGGGGTGGACTAGGTCAGAGTGAGATGCGTTTCCATGTTCCAAGAGACTCGAGCTCACCCTCCCAAACCCAAACCGTCTTATCTCGACTGCAGCTAGCGAGTAGAGTGCCAGTCGGCGAGTACGCGACGCCCTTGCATTCGGTCTCATGTCCTTCAAGAATCGTCATACACTCCCACTCCCCGGCGCCGAGCTCGTCTTCTCCGATATCCTCCTGCTCCCAGATGCCAATGTTTGAATCAAATGAGCCAGTTGCAAGGGTTTTGCCGGAAGGAGACCAAGCCAATGATCTGACGGTCTTCGTATGGCCAGTTGGGATTGTGGTAACATGGTTGAATTTGAGTGCGCCGTCTGAGCCAGAAGAGTAGGAATACAAGCGGACTGATTTGTCTGCTGAGCAAGAAGAGAGGATTGGACGAGCAGGGTTCCATGCGACTGCCCAAGCACGGTCGTCGTGGCCTGGTAGTTCTGCAATAGCAGCAACTCTGAACATGGTCGATCAGAGATAAGTCACTCATCAACCAGACATTTTAAAGTCCCACGTGACTCGACGTCATCAAAGTATTCGATATTCAATGTTGGTCCTGCCATACCACTCCAGAGTCTACTGGAAGCAGGTTTCAGAGTGTTTCGACGAGCGGCAGCGATTTCCGAGTTTCTCATCGCAATATTGGCCATTCTGCGCTGCTAGATCTATCTAACTTTCCCCATTTCCTATTTTTAAAGTCGTCTTACCCACCGGTGGCCGCTCGCCATTGCTTCGTGATACGAATTCCCGGCATACGCCCCAGAACCTTTCTATCACCGTGATGGGAAGGATGGGCTTCGCATGCTTTGTCAGGGCTTAGGTCAGGGCACCCCCTCTTGCCCCTCTCCGTTACCTACACAAGTCGTTTGAACCCTGAAAATGGCCGTACTCGAGTGTATTACACAAGCCATCGACTCGCACCCACTACTTACCGCATCAGTGTGCGCCGCGTTGTGTTTGTATACATACAACGAGTCCAAGAAGGTAAGTCACTGCGTCCTCGATCTCTACGAGCGTCTCACGGCCAGTCTCAGCCAGACTTGCGTCACATACCGGCTGTTGGATACTCGAATCCAATCCTCTCGCTCATCGATGCATACAGTTATCACTCAAATGCTATAACCATTGTGCAAAAAGGTTATGAAAAGGCGAGCCAGTATGACTTTCTTCGTGGTCGTCGCGGCTGATTCTTCCCTAGTATAAGAACCAAGCTTTCAAAATTCCAAACTTCCGAAGGTGGATTGTTTACTTGAATGGCGCCAAATACTTGGAAGAAATGCGGAAAGTGCCTGAGGATGTTTTATCTTCCCGAGCTGTCGTCATCGAGGTAATCATGGGTATTGGGATTGACAAGGGTGTACTATATGCTCATAGCCTGACAGGCAATGCAAACTGGCCTCATTCTTGGTCGCAATTTTGCAGAAAACCATTACCACGTGGCTATCATTCGGCATCAAATGATGAGGAGGGTACCCGAAATGCTACCCGAGATTCTTGACGAAGTCAGGAACTCTTTCGGAAGATTCATACCCATGGAAAACAGTATGCGACGTTGCGAGCTATTCTGCCTGGCACCAAACAATGACCACCCATTTTCAGACTGGAAAGCTTATAACCCTAACGAAGTGATCCTAAGTATTGTGTGTCAAAGCATCAATCGTATCTGCGTCGGAGCTCCTTACTGTGCGTTTGCCTTGACCTCCCTGGTTCGATCTCTTGGTCGCTGATATTGGAACATCATTGACAGGTCGAGATGATGGACTGATTAAAACAAGCCTTGCTCTTTCCTACCATCTCCACATATCAGCCACTATCATCGCCGTGTTCCCCGAACTCCTTCAGCCGTAAGTACGTTCTTTTACTACAAAAACCATATCTTGCCTCAACCTCACATGTCCAGATACATTGTTCGCCTCGTTCCTGGGCTACGCAAGGAGAAGCGCAAATGGATCGAGCTTTTGACTCCGATAATCGAGGAGCGGAAGAGGCTCAAGAAGAAAGGAGGAGAGGAACCTGTGCGTTTTTCCTCTTACCCAGCTAGAGTCCTGGCATTGAACGCCTTCAATAATAGATGGACATACTTACTTGGCTTTTGGATGAAGCGGATCCTTCTGAGCTGAGTAACGAAAACCTTGCTTTCCGCATCTTGTTGGTCAATCACGGTGCCTTGAGCACAACTACACTAGTACGTGAAAAATGCAGGAATTATTCGCAGGCTATACTGAGCACTCGATATTAAGATATCCGTTCATGTTCTATACCACCTGGCGAGTGAGCTCCATTACTTACCCCCACTACGACAAGAGATGGAGGAGGCTATTGCGGAAGAAGGATGGACCAAGGTGGCACTGGATAAGATGCATAAACTCGACAGTTTCATCAAGGAAACTATGAGGATGCATCCTATCAGTGTCGGTGAGTGTTAATCAGAATACCGTTAACGTCGTTGTTGAACCGGCTACATAGGTCTTGCCGGCCACAAAGCTCTTCAAGATTATACCTTCAGTGATGGAACCGTCATTCCGAGGGGCACCACCGTAGTTGCTCCTGCAAATGCCATCCACTATGATGAATCCCACTATCCAAATGCCCACGAATTCCAGGGATTCCGGTTCACTGATCAAACGGATGGTGGGAATGGAAGTTCAAGACAATCTTTTGTGACCCTTACACCGGAGTATCTGCCTTTCGGTCATGGAAATCATGCCTGCCCCGGAAGATTCTTTGCGGCTTCGAGCATGAAGCTGGTTCTAACATATTTCCTCATCCATTATGATTTCATGCTGGAGAATGACGTAAACTCCTCAACTGGAGGGAAACGCCCAGATGACTTCCTCATGGGTGGACTGCGAATGCCCAATCGACATGCACGTCTGTTGATTCGCAAGAGGCAAGCATAGGCGTTATGCGTGATTCTTGTTTCATGCGAGATTGCCAAAAACGACTGCGTCTTCAGATTCATTTGTATGTACTAGTACAACTGAGAATAGCATCTATCCCAATGTAAGCATATTCTAGGGCTTTGGCGGAAGAAGAAAACAGTATGTTATACATATTCGACGGGTTAGGCTAGCATCAAGTTTCTGTATCCGAATTCTAATAAAGCTTGGCAGGAAACAACCACTTCAATATACTTGGCCTTCCGATGCTCATCTCCCGCAACCGGCTACTCAATACATATGGTCTACTTCTGAGAAAGTCCTTCATTGCTCGGAAAACAAGATGGAAGCGCCTAGGTAAAACATCGAGGATAATTCAAACGGCCAAGTGAACTTCCTATTGTGAGGTAGTGATACCTAATCCAGAGTGTCTTCTTAAGAGGTGACGTGGTGAGAGATGGTTCTCGATTCTTAATTTCCTTTCAAGACCGAAGCCTACCAAAAGCGAGTGTTGTCATTGGGCGTCCTGGTATCCTTGCATAGAGCCTTGCTGATATGTGAATTTGCCTACCTCACTCGAAGGTCTATCAGATCATATCTGCCTACAACTCGCAGTCTGCAGAAACCAATATGGGTGATATCTATAACTTGTTTTTTATGACAACCGTCCCTCCGAGAGTTTTGTAAATGCTCGGGCGTCCTCCCAACCGAACCTGCCTGCAGGACCA
>JAEUWR010000544.1:0-84006 GCA_018524895.1 Podaxis sp. C-F-101400 | reverse complement strand
GTTATCGATAGAAAGTGGCGGAACAAGGTAAACAACTGCAAATGCGCCTGATGAGTCTATAAGTAGACGAAATTCGCAGGGAGAAATCCCAACGAATTGCGCCTGCAGTTCATCAGAAAGCACTCACAGCTTTAACAAAACCCCTAACCCCTGACTCTGATATTGGCAACATCGTGCCCGACCCAAGATCTGATGGTGCCTCTGGCGACCCTCTATCCTTTGTCGCTAGCTCAGTGTCCACAAGCCAGCAACAGGCAGACAAGGACCTGATGGACTGTTTCCACAAACTGTCTGCCCTTGTGGAGAAACATGGTTCAGTCAAGAAAGACGGCAAGGCTCATGTCTCTGCCCCAGTGTATGAGGCAGCAACAGGTTTGATGCGGGTTCGTTTCGTTTCACGTGTCATACCTGTATTGTAAATGAATCTCTTTTATAGGAGTTTGCAACGTTGACTATGTATCAGCATAGTCGGACAACAGGCGACACACCAGCGTCGGGAGGCCGTCCAAGCAACCAGAAGATTGACGAATTCCTTGCCAGAAGATTGGAGATCATCCTCGACCCAAACAGTCCACTTTCCTCGGCGCCTCATAATATCATCTCTGTCGATGACATAAAGAAGGCTTACCCTCCTTTGACAATCAAGGATGTAGCCGATCACGGAGTCAAGGCCAAGGTTCAGGCCAAGGTAGAAGCCCCAATCCTCCGCCCACATACGATCCACTACCTCAATCTCTCACCCATTGTCAAAAAACCCAAACGCAAGAAGACACGGACAAAGTCAATGGCGCCTGAGAGTGCAGAACCCAATGAGCCGGAACCAGAGGAACGCCAATCCCCAGATGTCCCTGCAGTATTTGAATCCCTACCACCGTCATCAATTCCTCAGCCAACGCCATCTAGTTCACATGTGACTGCATCTCCTCATGCGCATTCACTGACACCTCCCCTCGCATCATCCAGCTCTCTGCCTCTTGCATCATCGGAGCCTCCAACTCAACATCCAGCATCAACACTTGAACCAGCACAGGCCGCAACACCCCATGCGCTCATCCCAACTCAGCCAGCTACGCCAAGTACCACACCCGATGATGGTGCCTCAATTGTGACAGAAAGAAGTGTAGTGGCAAGAAAGCGAACACGCTCTGGCTCAGACCAAGCATCAATGGAGAGAAAGTCCAAGAAGGCCAATGTTAACACAGATGGTTAGTTCTCTTAGTCGTTCAGTTCCCTACAAATACTTGTCGCCTTGGTTATATCCTTCTGGCCATGTACTTGCTCTTTGTTAGTTTTCACTTCATATATACATAGAGCAGATGGAAACGCTCGAAATGAAAATAGACATGTAAAGGTTCATGTTTAGTGGGGGACTAAATCCATGGATTGACCATCCAAAGCTGCAGTGTGCGTCTGCTGATATACATGTATGCCAGATGAATCAAGGCTGCAACCTGCGACCACAGTGGCGACCTTCACTGCGACTGCAGTGGCGACCTTGCGACCTGCGACCTGTGACCTGTTGTGTAATGCAGCTAAGGGGTGACGTGCACGGTTTGGCCAGACAGATGGGAGGATTTCAATGTATCAATCCAAGGGCCATGGTATAAGCCCTTGATAATACATGTATCCCAGATGAAATCAGGCTACAACGCAATCGCGACCTTGCGACCTGCGACCAGACTTTTGACTATCATCTTACTGTGTATCAGCTGAAGCGGATTCCAGCCATGGATGTGACCAGAGTGCGACCAAAAGTGCGACCTGCAACTACAGTTGCAAGCCTTGTGACATTAAATCACCATCCTCAGCTTACAACAATGACTGTAGCTGCGACCTTGCGACCTGCGACCAGGCTCTGACTGACACTCTTACCATACTGTATACTGAGTGAATGGGTTCTGGCCATGGATGCGACCAGATTACAACCAGAGTACAACCAAAAGTGCAACCAGATTATGACCAGAGTACAATGAAAGTGCGACCAGTGCGACCAAATTGCAACCAGAATGTGATCCAATATTTGATCCTAAGGAAAGTGTTTCTTTCCTCTTGTGGCAAGTGCGACCGGCACGACCACGACCAGCAGGCCGCCATCGCAACTGCAATGCAATGGTTAATAGTGTTAGGTGAAGATAATTGGTCTTCTCAGCAACATCAGACTTGGTAGACATTTGTATGAGTGAGTTATTTTGATGGCCCTGCTCAACCATTAGTAAACATACACCAATCAGAGGATATTGACAAGAACCAATTTATGGAGCCAGAGAAGAAATTCATTAAACCCCTTCAATGTCTGGCCCAGGCTCTTGAAGTCAAAGCGTTCCAGTTCAGCAACCATACTTGGAACATCTTTATCAGAAATGCGGCAACATGCTTTCCATCCCACGGTTGATGAAAAACTCTTCAGGACAGAAAGAACATCTTGTTTGCAGTCATCAATACAGAGCCATTCAAGCTTCAGACATGAAGGAGAGTCGGGTTCTACAAGGCAGAGAATCAATCGTTGTTGACAATAATTAATGATTAGCCTAAGGTTCATATCCTACCTCGTAGCGTATGTGCAGGCTTCTGCCACTGAAGGGAATGGACGGCGACGTCATAATGCACTGCCGACTCAGTAATGCAGAAGTCGTGGGATCGATCTGGATCATTAAGGTAATCCCCGAACGAAGCATGGTAAAAACGAATGGGATTTTGATGTGCGTGCATTGCGGGAGGAATGTCCAATACTGAGTGTAGCCGCTCAAGTGCATAGTAAAAAGTGTCTCGATCAATGCAGAGGAAATTGGCTTCATCCCGAGTGGAGAGTTGGGGATAAGAGTATAATATGGACATGCCGAGGATACGCAAGGTTGTTGGGAGGATGTCAATGGGGACATCGCTGAGTATTTGGCGATAGAGGAGGTCGAGGGCATGCAGCGGGTTTATTGATCCGGGGGCTCCAAAACCGCCGAGAAAACGGATGCAAATATCAAGCTGTCGTCTTGGATTTCTACGATGCTCGTCGTTTACGAATCTAAGAATGGTGGTGCCAAAGGCGAAATGGCCTGACGCAGCAGTAGAAATAATTCGTATGTGTGACTCTGGGGGCCAATTGGGCTCGAGGCGATCCCTATACTGTCGTTGAATGTTTCGAAAACCAGCCCGAAGAACACGTGAAACGTCCTGTTGGGCTTCGGCGTCGTCTATTACAATCTCCAAGCGCTCGCATGCGACATGAAAATCGGGTTCCGAAAGTAGGTATTTCAGGTGCCATTCGGGGCGGCTACATATCATCCAGAGGAGCGGGAACCTTTGCACTTGTCGAACATGAGTGCTAATAAGCTCGATGAACTCGCACTGCGCCTTCTCGCTCTTACACTCATCCAATCCATCCAAGACGATTAGCCATGGCTGCTGGACTGAGGTTGGGCGCTGGGTCATAAGGATTTGGAAGGGTTCGATGATGAGTTCTTTGAACAGGGTGCGACGATTCTTCTCGAGCATTTTGGGGTCATCAGCGAGGCGTCGAGTAATGATCTGTTTGTACTCGGGATCTTTCACAGCGAGCTGGTAAACGAGACTAGGAATGACGCGGTCGGGGTCATCTCGGTGGTTTGGTCTCGAGAAGAACAGGGCGGCGCCGAGGCGGCCAGATTCTTTGCACTCTTCGGCGATGGTTTGAGCGACGGCGGATTTTCCTACTCCTGCGGGACCCATGATCCACAGCATTCTCCAATGGGGATTAGTGATCCAATGACCAATTCGTGCCCTCAATGTTTCGTGGGTTTCAGGGTGGCATTTCGGTGGAGGGTCTCGAGCAGAGGAATCGACCTCGGCACCATTCATACTCTTCTCGGCGAGAAGGTATAGGACTAGTAATGGCATGAATGACAGCCCACGACGATTGCAGAGTCTGCGCACCTGTTCCACCAGAGTTCAGGATAGTAATCATGGTTGGGTTGTTGACTATGAAGTCATGAGCGCCGGGGAGGAAGGCTGGTATGGGAGGAGTTAGTTCAAGGCGTTCACACGGAGTTGATAGGATAAATGACCGAGAATCTATCTTTGCTGACCTTGGTTGGATAGAGGAATTCTGAGATTGGGTGTGTTGTCTGGACTAGCGCCGGTATTGATATCACCAGGAGATGAATCGACTGGCGTTTTGGGTGGGGATGGTTTAGCAGGGTTTGGAATTGGGTTGGCGTCGGGATTCAACGGCTTCCGCTTTTTGAAGCGGGTGACAATAGATGATATGGTTTCCAAGAACATGGTGGTAGACGAGGAAGAGTGCTGCCGGGATTGCTGTGTGGTGGATGGCAAGTGGTTAGATTACATCGTTATTTTTGGGGAGCTTACGCGATGATCGGAATAGGCCGAGTAGAGCAGATGCGGAAGAGTTAGTGCCTGCCGCACAGCTCACCCCACTCAAGTTGCAACCCGCTGATGTCCTCCACAGCTGGCCTTTCGCGACGACGCGTCGCCCAGCCCTCACACAGTGACGATGACGACGATACCCGGCGCTCGACTCTAATAACAATAACCTCCAGCGCCAGCCAGGTTAACGCAAATGGAACAACGACACCGCCCTTGGAGCTTCATGCAGGCTCGGCGTTCGAGGGCAGTAGTAAAATCGCTTACAATCCTTGGGATTTAGTGCAGGACGCGGCGGATGAGGCAAGGATGGGCGGTAAGATGCCCAGGCGACAATAATGGGGGTCCTTCTGTTGGAGCTCAAGGATAAGCATCCATGTTGCCATGTTGCCGTTCATCCGCAGCAGGTATAAACAATGTCGTAGGGCTACCTGTCATTTTGGAATGACACACTCTTGTACGTGCTACGTGGGTGTATTTTAATTGAGCTGGCCCTTCGGAGACGGATCTCGCTCGTCGAGAACTCAAATCGCCAGAGGGTACCTCTGTCTGAAAGGCTAGTAAGGCCACCGATGACAGACGAACGGGGGAGACGATTTTAGACGAGGCGCTTAAGTTGATGAAGGCGCAGCAGGACACGGAGCGGTTGGGTGTCAAAAGTTGGGTGGATTTGCTCCCAAGTACATTGTGTATTTCTACGAACATGAAGCCACGCTAATGGTTGTGGACGCGCATAGGAGAGATGCGGAACGTCATGAAAATTGGGTTCCAGCTGAAGCAAGCCCGCGAACGGCTTGCAAAAGGCCTCGTGGACAAGGGCGTTCTGCGCGCCGAGAAACGGAGTTTTGATATGGCCACCCACCCTGTCGCCGACGTGCGGACCAAGGAAACCACCGTCAACTGTATCGTCTCCTTGCCCACATCTACAACGTCCACTATTCCGCCGGGTGCACTTGACGTCGAGGGTGTACAGTGTTGTGCCATTAGGGCCGTATGTCTGCTCTGTGCCGCGTACACCGCCAGTGTACTCGACAATGCATACGGGAGACTGGACTATGAAGCGAGGGAAGCCGCATTCCAGCGGTGCAATGAGATTCTGAGCAAGTTCATGGTCTGGCCCTTTAGGAGTGGAAGCTGGAATGGGTGCTCGGGTGCGTGACGATAGCAGCGGAGAATCGCAATGGGCAACGACGGTACTGAGCGAGAGTCTGCGCTAGGACTTGTGTCAGAGGTGAAGAAGGAAGACGGCGGGCGAGGAGGATGTTGGGTTTGAGCTGATTCGAGGGGATGCTGGAGTTGGTTGAGCCAGTCTTGGAGCGTATCAGGGATGGCGCTGGTGTGGTCCGGAGAGAGAGCATTGAGAGCTGTGTGGGACAGCGGTGTGCCTGGAATGCGTGACATGAGCAAGAGGCCGTCTACGTGGTCGAGGACAGTGGGAACAGGAATGGCAGCGTACTCGGAAATAAACTGGAGGGCGAGTGCTTCCTGGATGACGGCGCCGCTGCAGAGTTTTGCATAGAGACCAAGGGGCAGCCTGAGGAGATCGGGGGGCGTTGGATGATGACCTCGCAAAGCACAGGAGTCGATAGACGCAGGTGCGGAAAGGCTGCGAAAGATGCGGCCGCCGGGCCCACGGGAAGCTGGAGAGGGAAGGGCGCCTGGAAATTTGAGGGGCTGTTTAATGCGTGCGCTTCAACGAAGGGGGCTGCAAAATGTGGGAAGCCTTGCCGCAGGACCTGGACCAGAAGCACGCTGGAAAGGAGACGTAGTGATGGTGACCTTTACACGCAGAATATCGCCCACATTGTGAGCGCAATAAGAGTAGGAATAGGCGTTAGAAGACCCGTGGCAAGGTGGTTTTGTGGGGATGAGGGGTTGTCAAGAGGACGGGTAATATACAACGAAGCGTGGAGCGTTCACCCTTGGTAAGCGAACGTTACTACAGTATTGAGGACTCTGTCATACGTTCGAAGATAGTGTAGGCCCCTGAGCGTCTCCTGAATGGGGGTGTGAGAGACGCGCTGGGCATCGTGATACTACGAAGCATTCATGACAGCTTGTATGCATTTGAGTTCTTGAACACATTAGGAATGGGACCAGATTCGAGAGGTGGATAAAGTTTGTAAAACAGCGTGTGGGCATTCTTGAGTTCTACCAGATACGTGTTAAGATGGGTGGTCAACCGAGGACGGTAACTTACCA
Source organism: Podaxis sp. C-F-101400 (assembly GCA_018524895.1). Classification (NCBI taxonomy): domain Eukaryota; kingdom Fungi; phylum Basidiomycota; class Agaricomycetes; order Agaricales; family Agaricaceae; genus Podaxis; species Podaxis sp. C-F-101400. The sequence goes on along the minus strand of JAEUWR010000544.1, from coordinate 77,451 downwards.
TGTTTGACCCATACTGCTCCAGCATCTTCTACCGCCTCTGCCAACATCCTCTTCCCCATCTCGGGTTCTAGGTACCCAAGCCGATCTGGATCAACCTCCGGCTACACACCACGAGCGCTGCAATGTCCGCCTGCTCAACATCTCGTTGCAGAGGTGGTTGAAGCCCCATGGTGTAGAGTATGCATTGTGGGAGGACCGGGTTGTGTCTGGAAGGGGTTTGCGGATTCCCTTACCGAGGCGTGCGTGTGCAGTTGGAGTCTGTTGGAAAAGGCGGTTAAGTGAAGCTGGGAGAGGTAGATGGACGCACTCACGTCCATTCCCATGGTCCTCAATGACTGACATGCCATAACCTACATTGAAATGTAACCTGTGTCGTCATCCTTGTAGAATTCTTGCATGAGCTCCTCCGTACGTCCGATAATCTCGTCAAACACTCGGATAATTTTCATGTACTCGGGCAAATGGGGTCGATACGATGGCCGGTCATAATCCAAGCCTGGAAGATGTAGGAAGAACACGACTTTGGCAAACTGGAGTTTCGCATCGAAGGCATGGTTGATAGTTCTGTTGCGAAATAATGTTCCTACTTGGGTTGAACACCCATCTGTCAAGGTCAACAACATGTAGTGAACACGTCAAATATGACTTTGGTAATGGACAGGAAACGCATACCTTTCATGAAGTCCTCCTCTGCACCATATGACTATTCCAGTACTCTACCAGGAACGGCACCGCGCGCAAACATAGACAAAATATCTGGCGAACCGAAAGAGAATGTTGTGCTGGGTTAGGATTTATCTGTCCTTATACACCCCGGAACGGAGAATGTTAGGGAGTTGGGAGTCACGTGTGTGAGATTATTAGAGTTGTCGATCAATTGAAATGGGTTTCGAAAAATGCACCCAGCCGTGGAAAACCAAGGCACACACCATGCTTGTCAGCTCTCAATTTCCGTCTTGCGAGCAGCCATGGCCGATGGCATTGTTTTCCCCATCCTCAATCCCTTCCTAAGCATCTCTTCGCCCTTTCCAGTAACGCTTCAAAGCCAAGCACACCGATACTTGCTCAAAGCTTCTCGACGGCATCGTGTAGACCGTATGCCTCTTTCACATTGATAAGCACGCGTACTTACCTATTTCGCAGAAATGGTCCCATATTATCGCTCCGTAACTTCGGCGTCGTCCGTACTTCCTTTAGACAAGGGTCTGCTCGATTCTCTAGGAAGGGCCAACGAGGATGAACTCGAGGTCTTGGGGCGTGCGGCTTGCGGAGACTGAAAACACTGAGGGCAAATCTGAAATCTCTGACGCCCTCGAGGCTCGGCAAACTATCTAACGAGGATCGGCGACAAGGTATGTCAACCCTTGCACCACTGCAACCGTCACCTAACACGGCTAGAACCGAGCAATAGAGGCACAGAAACCAGCACTGAGGAAGACTCCTGGCTTGGGATCTCGAATAGACAAATTGTTCTAACGCCTGTCTGCGTTGGCTTCTATTTTGGCGACCATGATCCGGTCGATACATATGTCACCAAGGCCGAAGTGTCCGTCTACTCTCCATCCTATATTGCACTATTCTGATCTCGTCTCTAGATTGCTTGAGCAAGGCGAAGACTAGGACCATCATACTCGCTTCAAGGTCTACAACGGCCTCTATCTCCTCTCCATCCGTGAATTCGAGTGCGGTGGCGAATTCTTGCTCGACGCCCTGTCAACCTTTACTGCCACTGAACTCATCTCGTACAATGACACCGCTCCCCTCTCTGTCATCCTCCAATACCCTCTCCCGAAAGCCCGCCAATCTCAAGAAAAAGGACATCTGTGCTCCCAGGGTCAACCAAGTCCCGCCTGAGAATCCAGTTCTCGGTGACCTCATCCCAGCACATGTATGACCATCGTTATGACACATTCTTCTCTGGCCTTGGTATGTCCTCTTTCTCCTTTGCTGACGTGACATCCAACAAGCAATTCATCTACGCTTGAACGAACCCATCTCCTTCCCTCCACACCTCCTTCCCTCCCGCATCCTCTTTCCTCATGCACGCTACCATGTTCGGGATATATGCATATAGCATACATCCAGTTCCTCAAATCGTATTGCAGTCTCACCCTGGACAGTCCGGCTGCAGCTTTTCGCATAACAATCGAATTCATTGACAAGTGCGTTCCAGTGACATCGTTCATCCGTACACGGATTGATTATTTTGTCAGTAAAGTTTATTGCCAATGGCCAACTGCATTGTTCTATAAACAAGGTCAACAGTATTGGAGAGACGACGCGGTTGCCGCTGAAGAGTGCACAGTATGAGCAGGTGGTGAAACAAGGCGTTGTTATGTCTCCCAATGCACTCTAAGCCTAGTATCGAAATCTGGATTATTGAGCGCATTAAAACTACCCCAAATGAAATAACGAATTATACCCTCGTCAATGTCAATTCGTCCGACCCCAGCAAGTTTGTTCTAGCGTTACGGATACAAAACAAATTATATGGAAGGCGGTGGAAGTGGTATCACTGATACAAACGCACTAGACCCTCTCCGCCTCCAGGGGAACGGCGGCGGAGCATTCTGAGCCCCAAGGTCTAATACCGGGATTCATTGTTCTCATCATAGGTGAAGGAACATAGCTTCTTATCCTTCCTTTGAAGCATCACCTTAGTGTTCCCCAATTCGCAAGGTGGATATGGCGATCGTTCAGATCTTCATATTCAAGGCGTCAGTCAATCTGTTGACGGAGGTGAAGAGTCCATGGTGGTGAACCGGAACAATGAAATAATGCAGTAAGAGCGAGTGTAAACATGCGACTTGCTAAATATTACCGTTACGCAGAATAAATATTGTGGAATAGCGATACAAACAGAAGGATGATGCAAATCGTTCAGGTTAAGTAGGCGAGGAAATTGGAAAAAGAGTGGGGTGTGCTTCTCGGGCGAAACAAAATGAAAGAACGAAAGGGGAAGTAGATGAAAGGTGAAAACAAGGATGCAAGACGAGTCAAAACACGACCGCCAGCTTTCAGAATCGAGTCTCATCGTGCGTGCCAGGGGTACGTCGTCGAAAGAGGTCGTATATCAGTGCTAGTCCTCAGTGGTTGAATCTATGATTCACCATTAGCAACTTTGTTAACGGGAAACAGACGGGTCAAGCTCACCGTCTGCGCCTCATTCGTATGCACTGAAGGTGGTCGCTGCACTGAGAACTGTAACATAGCATCTGCGCTCGTCGCGCTAAGCGGACTGATGGGACTCGTGGGGCCCCTTACAGTCCCTTTGATAGTGTCACTCTCGTCGCTTAAGCTCATCTCACATTCGTCCTCCCCACCTCTACGACTATGTTCCAGATCCAGATTCGGTGGGATATAATCCTGATATCCCTGCTCGCAATCGGGCAACGTCGGAGGCGGAGGAGGACTCCAGAAACTTGATGTCGCGGTGCGCAATCGGATTCTATGGGAGCGAGTTTGTGAGGATGTCTGGAACTTGTGGCCGAAGATTTGGTAACGTCGTGGGACGAGGTCAGTAACCGGGGTTGTCATCTCGGAAACGTTTGTGACCGATGAGTCCGAGGAGGCGGCACGCTTGCGAGCGTTGAGCATCGTCAGGAATGACACAACATACACTAAGAACTGCGAGGTAAGTCCAAGAAAGTTGGGAATAGGAATGTCACTTGCGCTTGGTGAGCAGAAACTCGAGTCCAAGGAAAACGAATGTGTTGGGGAGGAGAATGTACTACAATAGCCTTCAGCCTTGATGGTCGGAGTGAAATGACTTCACATACAGAGAATAAAGCGGAGAGCGAACATGCGCTAAGGTAGAGGAATTGGTGCATGATTATCGCCATATTAATCTGGACATACCTGGTAAACAGTCCAGAGCTCAGGGTATACTGAATGACAGTCGAAATCCTAGAATTTAGCCTGAACAATGCTCAGTTCATATCCAATGACGAGCTCAGCGTGAATGCGAACCTGGAGGCTGGAGCTTGGCTCTTCCACAGGTAATAGCACATCGCGGCTGTAATGATGAAGTCGATTCCAGTGGCCGTCGCGAAGGCGCTGTTGATGACCCACTGATGAAACATTAGACAAACCCGTATTGATAACTAGGGCACCGATTAGGAATGTGGAACGAGTGAGATACTCACTGATATCCGTCCGAGTTCGGCATAGGTGTGAACCGTGTATCTAGTTGGCACTTATTAGTACATGCCAACGAAAGGAGGGTTGGAACGTTCATACATCTGATATGCCAGAACTGGAACAAAGAGGCGATCAGAATCTGGGTCCCGGTGTGGATGACTATCACAAACTCACCAATTCCGATGACTGTTATTCGAGGGTTTAAAAGACATGGTTAGGATCGCCGTAACCTTTGAATTCGCGCCCAGACTTACCGAAACCACCCGCTAGAACGAACACCTGACCAAACATCAGCCAAAGGGTCAAACTTGAGCAAGGCACAAAACGTACCACTAAATACCCCACTACACCTCGGTGGTATTCACCCACTATTCAATTACCGCCCATCAGCATTCCAATCACCTGAGATTAATGAAAAACCAAAGAACTGACATATCCACACGCGGAGCGCGTATAAACTATGAACCAGAAGTATGATCACGACCTTTATTACGGGATCAGTGGCCGGGCCCGCAGAAGATAGTGGCATACTCACGTTGACCGATACTTGGAGCTAGGCACAATTCCGTGACTCAGATCGGGCTACTTCATATCGTTGAACAGTGTGACACTCACCTTGACCGACCTTTTCGGAGGACAATGAGGGTCCATGTTTGGATGATAAAAAAAAAGCAAGCAAGCACGTACCAGATGATATGGTAGAGGCCTATGATGCTCCCAAACCCAGTCACAAGATAGGAATACACCGCGTGAATCGTTAGCCCGAGATGCAGTGCGTCCAGGACCCTAAAAGCCCGACGTCATCAACACCCTGAAGCCATGAGGCAAGCAAAGGAGCGCCCACCATAGGATTGCAACCTGTGTGTCACTAAGTCATCATTTTTTTTTACAACTCAACGACTTGAGACTCACAGAACACTTGTGCAACAGCGAATCCTTGGGATACAGATGGTAGTACCAGTACATCTGAAGCGTTGTGATTCCAAATAGGCTTTGCATACGACGAGGTTAACATCCCGTTAATGATTCCTCGCGAACGAGGTGAAAGTTGGGAATGGAATAGGTACTTACAACATCGCAGCCAACACCCCCAAGAACAACGCGCCAACCGTATTATCCAGGGTCACGTTCTCCAAGCTTGGTAACGTCGAAGGTGCCATCATGTTCGTGAACTGAGCTGTACCGCAATGTTGAGGGGGGCACGAAGGTCAAGGTCAAAGACCTAGAGACCCAACAAGGAGGGGATAGAGGGAAGAGAAAGTCAAGCTGACTCAACGAAGGCCAGGGTCTGAAAAAGGTTAACCTTAAGACGTGAGCTCGCTGGAGAGCACAGGTATTTGAAGGGAAGGGGGAGGACTTATTCTTCCGGGTGGCGTACCTTATTCATCCCCTTCAAGGGTTAATATTTCCCCATTGAACTACGCAAGCATCCTAGGCTTGTAATGCACAGCTCCAAGAACGGTAAGTTATCTTTTCGAGGATGAAGAATCAGTTCAGAAATAGATCGGCGCACATATCGCTAGAAATCTGTAAACTCTTACCTAAAGCACCCAAACCCCATTTCTATCTTCCATTCTCCCCTTTCTATCTCTCACGATGGAAGCCGCCAATTGTTCAAACGGAGGGGACTATACAGATAGAAAACCGGAAGAACAAAGTGGGGTTGTCACACGTGCCTAACACCAATAGCTGGAGATGTCGAATCAATAAGAGTAATGCCGGAGTGGTAGTACGCCGATCCCAGGATGGCCGGAACTATAAGCACACCTATCCAAATAAACGGTAACTCCCGGTTCCGGGATCAAGACTCTCCCAGGTGCCTCGTGGTCAACCTGACATAGCAGGGCTGTGCATCTACTGCTGAACGCGACTTCGTCGAGGGAGTGTGTCCTGGGATTTTATAGCTTCCAGCTCCACGCTGAGGCATTCTGTAGGATTGAATGTCGTGGAGGACAAAAGGATTGATGTAGAATGGTGGAGAACCACCTCGGCATCGCTGGCTTGATATCCTAGGGATAATCATCAGTCATCTGATTAATTCGGGACTCACAAACTCCCCAACCACGTTATCGTTTGCCATGAATAAGACGTACGTATGGTCGTTGTGGCATTCCCCGAGTTGGAACCCAAAATTTGTGTTGTATTTGGGCGACTCCACGTGATATATCAACCCACAACCGCGCCGGAGACATAGCGGGGCGACGGGAATGCATGCCGAGTTGCTGTCCGATGGCACCAGTAACCCAACACGTCAATATTTGATGGGCCTCCGCCGCTTTATTCCGTTTGCGGAGTCATAGACACCAACCAGGGTCATCCTGCCGCCTTCATGGAGGGTGACAGCATTGACATCTAACGATAAATGAAGGGGCGCAAATGCAAAGACTGGGAGAGACAGAGGCGAGAGACAGAGATTCAGATTCGTGCAACCGGAAAGAGGGCTTCATTAGGATAGGTACATTGTAGATTGACAGTCCCAGACTCGTTCAGAATAAAGCTGGACCTCTTTCATGGGGTTTCGAATGCTTCAGACTACGAGCTGTTATCGTCGGAAATAAAAAGACCAAGTCCGGACGGGCATAGACATGCCACTTTGATTAAAATTAGAGGGATTTGCGTTCACATCCGAAAATGTGTCATAAGCATTAGATCTATACGATGTCTATCCTAGAGAAAGCTTTCGTATTGTCAGCCGGGTTGACGTGGGTGAAAGTAAATGACATACCAGTTCTTCCTCCCTGACACAACTCTAGCGGAGTTTGCTGAAGAGCTTTGGCGCGGCGCAATCCTACGGATGCACGTAAATGAATGAGGTCCGGAAATCATAGAGAGGACGTACGTCTATACAATGCATCATGCTGGAGCGAATGTGAACATAGGTATGACTGCAGGTATTGGGTTGGACTTACTGGACTGTATATACAAGCGAGGGCGAAGAATAGAATGGTAGGCCGGGTCAAATAGGCAACAGCATAACGGAGAAAACACACGTACATCTATCCAATAGGTCAGTAACACAAAAAGCGCAGACAGAACGAAGGACGTACAGCTCCTCGACGCAGTCCTCGCCCTTAAAGCCTTGGCCTGACTGAACTTTCTCCTGGCAATGTTCGAAATGTTTGGCGAGCTGAGCACATTTTGTCTCCTTGCATTCATCTCGGATGATAGGTTGAAGCTAGTTGCAGCAGTTAAACCCGTCAGTTAAGCTGAGGTTCTTTGGGTACGTAGTACACGTACATCCTCGGGCTCAGGCTCTTCCTCCTCTTCCTCCTCTTGCGCCTCAACGACCTCGGCAGCGGCCTCGGGCTCCTTATTATCATCCGAGTCGGCGTAGATAGTAGACTTGAGCGAGGAGAGAAAGTCAGAAAGTGCCATCTGTGTAGAAAGTGGGATGCCAAGTTCACAACGCGAAACAAAATTCGGGGCTCAACACGTCCGGGTGCGCCCGACGTTGACCAGAGATGCGTGAAAATCACGTGAGCGACATCAGATCTCATTTGGCAAACTACCAGATCGCGGTGGAAAACGCGAATCCTTGTAAAAATCGTAAAGACCATTGATAAAGTGACATGCTTCCCTCGTGGTCTGCGCAACGACCTCAACAGGTCTTCTCTTGTCTTTCGGACATTCAATTGCGATAAACGTGGACCTGACACGGCCCTCTACCTCTACTTTGAGCTCTCTGCGATCCATGATTGGTTCTTCGAGAAACCCTCGAACCTATAGGAACGACCAAGCAGTTAACGTACCCACACGAGGAATTGGCTTATGCCCATTCTTTTGGTCAAAGGGCTGCCATATCTAATCCAACGCGTTGCAGGTCCCCGGCTTGGCCTTTTCAACGCGGACGACATGCGAAGTCTGGGTTCGAAGTACATATACCAGGCAGTACTCACCTGTATACACCTTGTATCCATCTACTCTAGGAACTCTGCTCGACTCTACAATGGCGCCTGCAACAACCCGCATTACACGATCGACTTCTAAAAAAGCAGGGGAATCCACCTCAGTGGCTGAATTGACCGCGGCCACTTCCTTCCAATCCGAGCGAGGGAAAACGTTGCACGAGGAGGGCACAGTACCACCATCCTCCCTCAAGCCTACCGCCCCAGAGCTTTCTCGACCCAAGGGATCAAAGGCAACTTGGGCAAGTGGCTCTCGTCTCGCCACTGAGCACTCTCAGAGCAGATCCACATCATCCGACGATGCCACGGCTGTACCCGCCCCCGAAAAACGCTCCCAGCAACACTGCCCAGAGAAATCGGCTCAGCGCACAGAGGCAGGAACGAAGACCACACCTAAATCCTCATCATCGCCAAGGACACGTGAAGATACGTTGAAGGAGATCAAGGAGATCATTGAAGCCGTCGAAGGTCATCTCACGAGGCTTCGTACACTCGTTCTCGGCGGTTCTAATAAGCTCAAGCCAGGTAAGTCCGATATCCACAGCTCGTTTACGACCAGCACACTGAAACTCCAACCTTTAAGGCACCCAAGCAACGAAGCCACGAACGCGCGATGTTATCAACAATATTGGTGAGCCTGACGTTTCCTATTAGGGACAGTAGTACCACGAGTAACCACGACTTCTTCAGACACGTTTTACTCGAGGCTCGCCAAAATAGAGGCATTTGACAAACCAGAGTCCGCGGAGCAGAGCGATGAGCCTCACACGAAGGCGATCCAGATTATGCGCAATGATTTCGAACAAGGGATGCAATCGCTCGATGAGCACATGACGCAGATCGTCCGGCAAGCCTTCTCTTGTGAGTGTCACATCAGAGCAAACTGGCATGAGATACTAATGTGTACTCTTGCTCCAAGTAATGCTAGATGACGATGGAGGCGTTGAGGCAGGCAACGAGGAAGGCACCAGTGAGACGGACATTCCGGCCAGTGAGGCTGTCGAATGTGAAGGAGTCCACGAGGGGCAATCGGGAGGGAATGCAGACCGTGGCGATGATACCGACACCAGCATTGAATTGGCACTTGGAGAAGAGGTCGACATCCTTTCGAACGAATTTGAAGCACTCAAGGAAAGGGCAACATCGGTGGAAAATAACATAGTGGTTTGTGCGCTTTCTCTCAGAAGTTGTAACGTCACCTTGATCACCTTCTTCAAAAGTTCCAATCCTTCTCAACCGTCAGGAAGAAAGACTTTGCTCGGTTGGGAGTCTCAGAAGCGAGAGCCGTCGACGCAGTGACTCTGTGCCAAAGAATCGTTGGTTTCATGAATACCGAATACATTTTTGTTCCACGATGGGAGGAGGAGCTGGACCGTATGCGGGTGCGAGCAGTGAAGACCCTTGACAGGTTCTGGAATATTCTGGTAAGTTTTATCGAACTCCATCGTCGAACTTCTCATTTTCGCATCATTCTTTTGAATAATACAAGTCCGAGGAGAGCTCACGACTGTTAGTCAACGAAATAATATACAGTCTGATATCGAACAATGTGTTTAGTTTGCGTGGAGACTCTTTGGTCAGTTGCATTGTAGAATACTCTCTGGGATCGTCTCCATGGGCAAATGCTAAGGTGAGCTCTTCTGCCACAAGGTTACAAGAAGTTCTTACCAAAGGATTCCAGGATCCCAAAGCGAGGGAGGGTACTGCCATCCCTGTGGTGAATCATTTGCGACAGGTTACACATTTGTCTGGCTCTACGGACTACTTTGGCTTCATTCCAGATACCTCAGAGCACAGAGAGCGTTTGAAAGCCACCCAGGCGACGTGGAGAGAGAGCGCGCAGGAGCTCTATAGACGGATAATCACCAGGTGGTCACAACATGGCAGGACATTCGTCATCGTGGAAGCCAAGTCGCCACTGGCCCGGTTGGAAACCCATCTTCCTCAAGTCATCGCGGAGGCCGCTGCTCTGTAAGTACCACTGTCGTGTCCACACACACAGTCACACAGTGACACCACGCTTGGCGGGGCACAATTGAGTGACAAGCAATTCGTTCCGTTCTGTTTGACATCTGGAACAGAGTGGATCTTTGGGGTCCTTCACGACCCACTCAACGAGGCTGACAGGAGGTTCTGGAGGACGGCGCCTATACCCTTCCGACCTACAGCGGGAGGGATTTTATTGATCATAGCGATACTTCTATCTTGGGTAGGAGCCTCTGTACGATGATTGTCATGGCATCACTTTACTAAAGCCGATTTAATAATCAAGGTCACTAAAGAACCAAGCAAGCTATGGCAGTTGGGAAGCATTCAATAGTAAAGTTTTACAAATGTGTACGAGAGAACAATATAAGCCTAGATGTTAACGAGCTAAAAATTCAAAAACTCGGACCTCCTCCGGGGATTTTCTGGCTAAGCAGCAACCGGTCTCCTCATCAAAGAGCATTCTTGAGTTTACCTGCTGGAGGAGATCTCTACCGTTGACAAAACTAGCACTGATATCATCCTCCCAGTCATAGCCAAAACGGAGTGCAGGTTCATCACCGTTTACTCCGCATCCCTTGTGCAGACCAATCACGATAGGTCGTACATATTTAAGCGACACCCGAAAGTGGACGTGGGGTGTATCCTCAGGGGATGGAGGGATATGGATTCCGACAATGTCTCTTTCGTCTTGAACCACCAGGCGGTATCCAGTTCCGTCAAAGGTGAATGAGGGAATAGTGTTATGCGAGTCGGTATAGCGATATTTCCACAATGATTTTGTGATGGCCTCGTTGCTGTGATGCCCAACTTCAGGATCCCAATCCATTCCAAGGGGCGACAGGGGTGGTATAGGGTAAATTTTGATTTCCGAGGATACGCAGAGGACGCGGTTCTCGCCAAGGAAGAAGATGGTGCCCTGGATCAGACATCAGCGAAAGGTCTGAAAAGCGGAGCGTACGTACACCTTGCATACGCCTTTGCGTACATATAGTGGCACCCATGAGTTGTTTCGAAGGACACTTTGGCCATCGATAGACTTCAATCCAACTTTTCTTCAACTCTACAACTGTGTTACGGGCAACGAGTTCACCACTCAGCCCAATTGCAGATACATAAGCATGTTGTCTGGTGAGGGGGATTGAGGCTAAGTGACACGTCGAGGGAGAAGCCGATGGCCCTGCTCCAACCAAGCTCGCCTTTCGGATATGTAGGGCTCCTTGTTCGCTTTCTTCCCAACCTGAGGTATGTCAGTAACAAGCCGAGGAGAGGTAAAAGGAACTGACACGGTGTCCCAGAGCAACTAACAGCAAATGTGAACTCGAGAACGGGTGCTTTTGGGTCAATGGAGATGGCAAGGTGCCTTACACCCATCTCGGTCTTGGCGTCTAGAGGGGGCTCATAAAGCATATGGGGAACAGATTCTTTCGAGGCGAGATCGTAGGCATTGAGGACTCCATTCTCCCGTGCACCAATAAGCCAACGACCGCCAGAAATGAGGCCCAAGCACGTCGTATCCTTAGGCACACTCAGTACTCGCACGCACGGAATGGCGGTCTTTTTCTTCCAGATTTGGTCAACCACAAGGCGCGGCCAGATCCAGTCACGGAGATCATCAGTCTTGAGCGTATCGATCGTCCCATTCTCCGGCCGTACATTGAAGAAGTGCCGCGCAGAGTACTCTTTTGCGAGACCATACCATACAACGCGTGCCTCCGTCGCTTCCCGAAATTTCCTGGTCGTCTGTCACAGTCTTATAGCAAAGAAGGGTCGAACAGGCGAGCTCATACCTTGCGCAGAGACACCACGTCGACAAAGTCCAAGTGCGACACAATTTCTGAGAGGAGCTCTAGTGGCAGGTCGTGGATGCCAATGGCGGCCGTCGAACGAACCTGCGCAGAAAACCTGAAATAGGTGAGTAACGTTTCTGCGCATGGTTACGACACATACAGTATACAACCTTTAGGATCTCCCATAAGGAGAGGGGAAGGAGATCAAGTAGCATAATGGTACTCAGAAAGATCGAACACGCTTGTCACGGTGATGGCTATTCACAGGTGTGTGACCTTCGCGCTTTCGGAGCTCAGAGGGTTGATCCGGTCCCTGGAACAAGATTGTCATTCCATCACAGTACTTAGTATCATTGACGTTCCCTCAGCATTGAACAGGTATTTAGACATAGGCAATTTCCACTTGGGGATGTCTATGAGGAAAGTTCTTTCCTTTTAATATACATAAGACGAGCAGCCTGTCTAACCTAAGTTGAATTATATGTCTCAATTCGGACCAGCCTCGTTATAATAGATATCTCGGTGATATGGGGTACATGGCGTAAAACTTCAGTTGGGCTAGTGACATCCCATGCCCATCTCTAGACATGCGGCATTTCTGGCTTGGAAAAATGGAAAAATAAAACTTGGTTACGCACGACCGACCCTCCTAGCAACTATAGTCCAAACGGATCTTCCCGTAGCATTCAACCGAAGATGAATAAAACGAAATGAATTCAAGTCAATACAACGAGATAAGATACCCAAAGATACCTAAAGATCAACAGTATAGACCTCGGGATCCGGAGTCAAATACTCCTTCTCTTCCTGCAACAAGCTTGGAGAAGAACAAAGGCGAAAGAAAGACTGAAGGCTGCTGATAAACGAATTAGTAGATGGCCTTGACCTCGACGTTGAAGGTTCGTCAAACGGGGAGCGGGTACTGCTTGGCGTAAGCGGTGACGATGGATCCGAGTTGCAAGAGGAAGTCTCCGATTGAGATATTGGAGGGCTTGGGAAGGGGGCAGGAGCCCATCCATCGTCCGTATCATCCTCATCCTCCCACCAAGACAGTGGATCACTGGAGGGTTGGAGTGGAATATTGTCCTTGCCGATAGTAGGTGAACGATTGGGTGTTACGTTTCCGTCGGTTTCTCCTCCTGGAGGTGAAATGTCGATCCTGCTATCGGACTTGTTAGACGTGCCCAGGTTGACGTCGGTCTCCCAAGGGCACTTTGCAAGATTTCCTTCAAAGACGGCATCTGTAGAGTAGAACGTCTCGAGTTGACTGACGGCTGCGCGAATCTCTGGGATAGATGACCGAGCCCGCCATTCTACGCTGAGCATCATAACCAACACGTCATTCAGCTCCAAGGAAATAGGAAGGATTTTGGAGAGAAAACGATAAGGGTTGCGAAAGTAGGAGCGGAAAGTGGGGTCTTCTTGGCTTGCACATTTCCAGAGATTTCGACCGGTGACCATATTGAATAGGATGATGCCGAGTGACCAGATATCGCAAGGGTGTGGTGAGTAGACACCCTCGAAATTCAAATCAACCATTTTACATTCTGTCAGTTCCGTTAGCGGATGATAGGAGAAGAGTGCGGTGGAAAAGTACCCGGACTCATATGGTACACGCTGCCCGTGCTAAACTCTCCACTGGTCCCTTGTGTAGTAGCCAGTCCAAAATCTGTCAGGGCTATACGACCATTCTCGAAATACAGGATGTTCTCCGGTTTCAGATCACGGGGTTAGCAATTAGAGAGATTTGCGTTCACATCCGAAAATGTGTCAAGCATTAGATCTATATGATGTCTATCTTAGAGAAAGCTTTTATAACGTTAGCGGGTTTGACGCGGGTGAAAGTAAATGACACACCAGTTCTTCCTCCGTGACATAACTCTAACGGAGTTTGCTAAAGAGCTTCGGCGCGGCGCAATCCTACGGGTGCATGTAAATGAATTAGGTTCGGAAACCATAGATAGGACGTACATCTATACAATGCATCATGCTGGAGCGAATGTGAACATAGGTATGACTGCAGGCATTGGGCTGGACTTACTGGACTGTATATACAAGCGAGGGCGAAAAATAGGGTGGTAGGTCGGGTCAAACAGGCAGCAACATAACGGAGAAGACACACATACATCTGCCCAATAGGTCAGTAACACAAAAAGTGCAGACAGAACAAAGGACGTACAACTCCTCAGCACAATCCTCGCCTTTAAAGCCCTGGCCTGACTGAACTTTCTCCTGGCAATGTTCGAAATGTTTGGCAAGCTGAGCACATTTTGTCTCCTTGCATTCATCTTGGATGATAGGTTGAAGCTAATTGCAACGGTTAAAACCGTCAGTTAAGCTAAAGCTCTTTGGGTACGTAGTACACATACATCCTCGGGCTCAGGCTCTTCCTCCTCTTCCTCCTCTTGCGCCTCGGCGGCCTCAGTAGCGGCCTCGGACTCCTTATTATCGTCCGAGTCAGCGTAGATAGTAGACTTGAGCGAGGAGAAGAAGTCAGAAAGTGCCGTTTTGTGCAGAAAGTGGAATGCCAAGTTCACAACGCGAAACAAAATTCGGTGCTCAACACGTCCAGCTGCGCCCGACGTTGACTGGAGACGTGTGAGAATCACGTGAGTGACATCAGATCTCATTCGGCGGACTACCAGATCGCGATCGAAATCGCGAACCCTTGTAAAAATCGTAAAAATCATTGACAATGTAACATGTTTCCTCGTGGTTTGCGCAACGGCTTCACAAAATCCCCTCTTGTCTGTCGGACATTCAATTGCATCAAACGTGAACCTGACACGACCCCCTACCTCTACTTTGAGCTCTCTGCGATCTATGATTGGGTCCTTTGAGAAACCCTCAAACCTATAGGAACGGCCAAGCAATTACTGCACCGGCATGGGTCATGGGCTTGTACCCGTTCTTTTAGTCAGCCTGCCATATCTAATCCAGCATGTTGCAGGTCCCCAACTTGGCCTTTTCAATGCGGAAGACATGCGAAGTCTGGGTTCGAAGTACATATACCAAGCAGTACATGACCTTTATACACCTTGTACCTCTCTACTCTAGGAACTCTGCTTGATTCCACAATGACGCCTGCAACAGCCCGCGTGACACGATCGACTTCCAAACAAGCAGGGGAATCTACCCCAGTGGCTCAATCGGCCACCGCCACTTCTTCCCAATCCGAGCGAGGACAGGCGCCGCACAAGGAAGGCGCAGTACCACCACCCTCTCTCAAGCCCACCGTCCCCGAGCCTTCTCAACCCAAGGAACCAAAAGCGACTGGGGCAAGTGACTCTCGTCTCGCGACGGAGCACTCTCAGAGCAGATCCGCACCCTCTGATGATGCCACGGCTGGAGCGGCCCCCGGAAAGTACTCCCAGCAACACTGCCCAGAGAAATCAGCTCAGCGCACGGAATTGGGGCCGAAGACCACACCTAAATCTTCATCGTCATCAAGGACGCGTGAAGATACGTTGAAGGAGATCAAGGAAATCATTGAAGCCGTTGAGAGTCATCTCACGAGGCTTCATACACTTGTTCTCGGTGGTTCTAATAAGCCCAAGCCAAGTGAGTCCTATATCTACAGCTCGTTCTCGATCAGCACCCAAAGTTCCAACTTTTAAGGCACCCAAGCAACGAAGCCACGAACGCGCGATGTTATCAGCGATATTGGTGAGTCTGGCCTCTCCTACGAGGGACATGCTACAAGTAACACAACTTCTTCAGACAAGTTTTATTCGAGACTCGCCAAAACAGAGGCGTTCTACAAACCAGAGTCCACGAAGCAGAGCGGTGAGCCTAATACGAAGGCAATCCAAATCATGCGCAATGATTTCGAACGAGGGATGCAATCCCTCGATGAGCACATGACGCAGATTGTCCGGCAAGCCCTGTCCTGTGAGCGCCACACCAGAACACACCAGCAAGAGATACTAACGTGTACTCTTGCTCCAAGTAACATTAGATGATTCAGACGGCGGAAGCGTTGAGGAAGCCATAGAGGAAGCCACCAATGAGACGGAAATTTCGGCCAGTGAAACCGTTGAATGTGAGGGAGTCCATGAGGGGCTGTCGGGAGGGAACGGAGGCTGTGGTAGTAATAGTGACGCCAGCATTGAGTTGGCGCTCAGAGAGGAGGTCGACATCCTGTCAAACGAATTTAAGGAACTCAAGGAAAGGGCAAGATTGGTGGAAAATAATGTAGTGGTCTGTGCACTTTCTGTCGGAAGTTGTAATTCACCTTGACTGCTTTCCTCGACAGTACCAGTCCTTCTCAACCGTCAGAAGGAAGGACTTGGCTCGGCTGGGGGTCTTAGAAGAGAGGGCCATTGACGCAGTGACTCTGTGCCAGAGAATCATTGGTTTCATGAATACTGAATACGTGTTTACTCCGCAATGGGAGGAGGAACTGGACCGTATGCGGGTGCGAGCGGTGAAGACCCTTGACAGATTCTGGAATATTCTGGTGAGTTTTATCAGACTTATTATCGAACTTCTCGTTCTCACCTCGCTCTTTTGAATAATACAAGTCCGAGGAGAGCTCACGACTGTTAGTCAACGAAATAATATACAGTCTGATATCGAACAATGTGTTTAGTCTGCATGGGGACTCTTTGGTCAGCTGCATTGTGGAATACTCACTGGGATCGTCTCCGAGAGCAAATGCTAAGGTGAGCTCTTCTGTTGCAAGGTTACAAGACGTTCTCACCAAGAATTCCAGGACCCCAAAGTCAGGAAGGGTACTGCCATCCCTGTGATGAATCATTTGCGACAAGTTACATATTTGTCTGGCTCTACCGACTATTTTGGCTTCATTCTAGATACCTCAGAGCACACAAAGAGTTTAAAAGCCACCCAGGTGACGTGGAGAGAGAGCACACAGGAGCTCTATAGACGAATAATCACCAGGTGGTCACAGCACGGCAGGACATTTGTCATTGTGGAAGCCAAGTCGCCACTGGTCCGGTTGGAAACCCATCTTCCCCAAGTCATCGCAGAGGCCATTGCTTTGTGAGTACCATTGTCGGTTCCGCACATACTTATATAATGATGGCACGCTTGGCAGGGCACACTTGAGTGATGAGAAATTCGTTCCATTCTGCTTAACATCAGGAGCAGAATGGATTTTCGGGGTCTTTCACGACCAGAACATCCGTACTGGCAGGAGATTTTGGAGGACAACACCTGTGCCTTTCCGACCTACAGCAGGAGGGATTTTATTAATCATCGCACTACTTCTATCTTGGGTAGGTGCCTCCCTGCATCGAAGTTTTAAAAAATCTCATTTGACAATTCAAGGTAAACACAAAACCAGACGACTTGTGGGAATTGGGAGATACTCAATAGTAAAAGTGTAGCGATGTGTACAATAGGACATCAAGGACTTGGATGTTAGTAAGCTAAAAATTCATACACATGGACCTCCTCCAGGGATTTCCTGGCTAAGCAGCAACCAGTCTCCTCGTCGAAAAGCATCTTTGAGCTTACGGGCTGGAGAACGACTTCCCTACCATTGACGAAATTGGTATTGACATCATCATCCCAACCATAGCCGAAATGAAGAGCAGGTCCATCATCGATTACTCCGCATCCTTTGCGCAAACCAACTACGATGGGTCGTACATATTGAAGCGACATCCGGAAGTGAACACAGGGTGCATCCTCGGGAGAGGGGGGGATATATATCCCAACAATGTCTCTCTTAGCTTGGAACACCAGACGGTATCCAGTCCCATCGAAAGTAAAGGATGGAACAGTGAGGTCTGAGTCGATAGTGCCGTTAGGATATTTCCATATTGGCTTTGTGATATCGTCATCGCTCTGGTTTCCAACCTCAGAATCCTGATCCTTTCCAAGAAGAGATAGAGGAGGTATGCGGTAAATCTTGATGTACCAGGACACGCATAGAACGCGATCCTCTCCAAGGAAGAAGATGGTGCCCTGAATCGGACGTCAGCGCAGGGTCTAAAAGCCGGGGAGGTTACCTACGTCTTTCATACGTCGCCTTATACGTATAGTTGCACCCACGAGTTGATTCGAAGAACACTTGGTCCATCGATAGACTTCAATCCAACTTTTCTTCAACTCGACAACCGTGTTACGGGCAACGAGCTCACCACTCAACCCAATTGCAGATACATAAGCATGCTGTCTGGTGAGAGGGATTGTGGCTAAGTGGCACGCCGAGAGAGAAGCCGATGGCCCTGCCCCAACCAAGCTCGCCTTGCGGATATGTATTGCCCCTTGTTCGCTTTCTTCCCAGCCTGAGGTATGTCAGTAACAAGCCGAGGAGAGGTAAACGGGACTGACACGGTGTTCCAGAACAACTGACAGCAAATGTGAACTCGAGAACGGGTGCCTTTGGGTCGTTGCGAACAGCAAGATGTCTTATGCCCACTTCCGTCTTGGCGTCTGGAGGGGGTTCATAAAGGACTTGGGGAACGGATTCTTTCGAGGAGAGGTCATAGAGGTTTATAACTCCTTTTCCCCTAGCACCTATGAGCCAACGCCCACCAGGAACTAGGTGCAAACGCATCGTATCCTCAGGTACATTTAGCACACGCACGCGCGGAACGGCGGTCTTTTTCTTCCAGATTTGGTCAACCACAAGGCGCGGCCAGATCCAGTCACGGAGATCATCAGTATTGAGCGTATCGATCGTCCCATTCTCCGGCCGTACATTGAAGAAGTGCCGCGCAGAGTACTCTTTTGCGAGACCATACCATACAACGCGTGCCTCCGTCGCTTCCCGAAATCTCCTAGTGGTCTGTCACAGCCTATAGCAAAGAAGTGTTGAATAGACGAGATCATACCTTGCGCAGAGACACTACGTCGACAAAGTCCAAGTAGGATATGATTTCTGAGAGGAGCTCGAGTGGCAGGTCGTGGATGCCTAATGGCGGCCGCTGAATGAACCTGCGCAGAAAACCTGAAATAGGTGAGTAATGTTTCTGTGCATGGCCATGATACATACAGTATACAACCTGTAGGATCTCCCATATGGAGAGGGGGAGGAGATCAAGTAGCATAATGGTACTAAGGAAGATCGAACACGCTTGTCACGGTGACGGCTATTCACAGGTGTGTGACCTTCGCGCTTTCGGAGCCCAGAGGATTGATCCGGTCCTTGGACCAAGATTTTATTCCATCACAGGCAGTACTTAGCATCATTGACGTTCCCTCGACATCGAACAGGTATTTAGAGACCGATAGACATAGGCGATTTCATGTCTATGAGGAAAACCCTTTTCTTTTTTATACACATAAGACGACCGGTCTCCTCATCAAACTCCACCGGGCATGATGCACGTTCGATGAATTGCAAGGCTCGGCCATTAAACGCGGGCCTCCGTTACATCTAGTAGTCTTTGTCTGTCAATACGTGTGTCAACCTGGCTGGGCGCTTGAGGAGCCTGGATCCAATTGCTTCACGAGGTCGGCTTGTCTAGCCTAAGCTGAATTATGTCCCAATTCGAATCGGCCTCGTTACAGTAGATATCCCGGCGATATAGGGTAGCGTAAAACATCGAATGGACCAGTCACATCCCATGCCCACTCCTAAACATACGACATTTCTGTCCTTGAAAGACGAGAAAGTGATCCCAGGTTACGCGCGACCGACCCTCCTAGCATCAACAGTCCAAACGGATTCTGCCATAGCATTCAACCGAAGATGAATAAAACGAAATGAATTCAAGTCAATACAGCGAGATAAGATACCTAAAGATCAACAGTATAGACCTCGGGATCCGGAGTCAAATACTCCTTCTCTTCCTGCAACAAGCTTGGAGAAGAACAAAGGCGAAAGAAAGACTGAAGGCTGCTGATAAACGAATTAGTAGATGGCCTTGACCTCGATGTTGAAGGTTTGCCAAACGGGGAGCGAGTACTGCTCGGCGTAAGCGGTGACGATGGATCCGAGCTGCAAGAGGAAGTCTCCGATTGAGATATTGGAGGGCTTGGGAAGGGGACAGGAGCCCATCCATCGTCCGTATCATCCTCATCCTCCCACCAAGACAGTGGATCACTAGAGGGTTGGAGTGAAATATTGTCCTTGCCGATAGTAGGTGAACGATTGGGTGCTACGTTTTCGTCGGTTTTCTCCCCTGGAGGTGAAATGTCGATCCTGCTATCGGACTTGTTAGATGTACCCAAGTTGAGGTCGGTCTCCCAAGGGCACTTTGCAAGATTTCCTTCAAAGACGGCATCTGTAGAGTAGAACGTCTCGAGTTGACTGACGGCTGCGCGAATCTCTGGGATAGACGATCGAGCCCGCCATTCTACGCTGAGCATCATAACCAACACGTCATTCAGCTCCAAGGAAATAGGAAGGATTTTGGAGAGAAAACGATAAGGATTGCGGAAGTAGGAGCGGAAAGTGGGGTCTTCTTGGCTTGCACATTTCCAGGGATTTCGACCGGTGACCATATTGAGTAGGATGATGCCGAGTGACCAGATATCGCAAGATTGTGGTGAGTAGACGCCCTCGAAGTTCAAATCAATCATTTTACATTCTGTCAGTTCCGTTAGTGGATGATAGGAAAAGAGTGCGGTGGATACGTACCCGGACTCATATGGTACACGCTGCCCGTGCTAAACTCTCCACTAGTCCCTTGCGTAGTAGCCAGTCCGAAATCTGTAAGGGCTATACGACCGTTCTCGAAACACAGAATGTTCTCCGGTTTCAGATCACGGTGGTATATACCAAGCGAATGGCAATATTCGATTACATCGAGCAGCTGAAGGAAAGCACCCTTGATGAGGGCATCGTTCCCTAAGTACCGGCCTTTGTGCAATATCTGGACGAATAGATCCTGATCTGGAGCGTAGTCCATGACCATATACGTGTACACATCGTCTTCGACGATGCGGTGAAGTGTGACAACACCAGGGTGGGAAGAGGCAAGTTTGTGGAGGGCAATTTCTTGAAGTTGTGATTGGCGTTGGAACTCTTTTCGAATGAGGCACTTCACAGCGTAGAGATGTTGTTCGGTGTCGGCAGCTTGGTAAACAACTCCATATCCACCGGTGCCAATGACGGCCGCCAGCTGCAAGCGGCCATCATCTATTATTGTTCCGACCTGGGGATACGAAATTCCGTTCGTCGTCGGCTTGGATTCGGTCATGCTACGACGTAGGGATTATGCCTGGAACAAGTGGTTTTGTCAGCGCATAGTCCGATTTCCAGGAAATGTCACGCTGCAAGGCGAACATCACACTGCAGCAGATGCAAGAGAGCCACGAAGCCACGGGGATCAGAACTCACAATAATCTCACTGTGCCGTGAGTATGACTGAAATACTCAACAACAGAGGGTCGTCAATCAAATTCCAGTAACGGGCCGCGAGTGAAGAATACCAATGGTATTGTGCAGAGGTCGTGCCTGCTGCGGTGACGAGCCCTATGATTCGACTGCACCGTAAGAGGAACTGAAGCTGTGCCAATGCTCCACGAACGGGATCCCAGAATAAACACATGTAGCCGATCCCAGCGTCAGACCTCCGTCATAAGCGAGCGTAAGTGATGCAGGGCGAGTCAACAGTGCTGTATGTCTTGGTAAATTCCAGTTTGCTGTCTAACCAATCCACCCAACTGGCGCTGGCCCACTCGGTCATTTGGGGTCTGGGTACGATCCCCCGATCTGACGAAAGTCTAACCCTTAAACCTGGACGAGTTTGTGCGAATTACGGGTCCTCCGGATATGGGGATATGGGGGCCAGTTTATGGTGGCAGAGGTAGATCACTTTTGCGGAAACATTGTCGTTGCGTTGTGGCTTGTTCAGCTGTCCTTCTGAATTTGTGTTATTACGACAGTTTTACGGGCTCCCCGAGACCATGGGTGAACAAAAATGCACGTGATCGCGACTGCGGATATGTCATCAAAGGGTGAACTCGAGCTCCTCGGGATTATTGACCCTTCATTATACCGTAATGCTCCTGACAAGCCTAGACGACGACACTCTAATATGCATTCTCTCATTCTTACACCCTTCCCAGCTGCTTACCATTGGAAAGGTAGCCTTTCTGACCTCACCGGGATCCCACTCACGATTCCAGTTAGACATGTAAGCGCATGTATGCACTGACGCAACTGCGTATCGTTTGGACGAGTGCATGCATGCGTTACATCATTGGACGAGGCTACCCCTTTCCCAACGTCCCTCTGGATACTCTATCCGTGCAAGAACTCGAACGATATGTTTGCCACGCCGCCCGTCTAGCAACGAAATGGTTATCGCGTGACTGGGTTCCTGCCCGGAAGTGGTCTATCAACGCGACAACGAATACTTCAGTGACAGACGTTCGCCTCGTACCTGGATCAGCAGGCGCACTGATGCTCACTCTCTCGAAGAGTGTCTGGTCTGCTGTCACCATTTGGGAGTTAGAACCTGTCATCTCCCGGACGATTAACGATAGGTGCAGTTTCCACAGGCGTTGCGAATGGTCTCCGAGAGGAGCTATCTTTAATGGCTTCGCTCTCAACTCTTGTCCGTCTTCGGAGGTCAAGCTCGCTATCTCTGTCCTTAACAATGGGTTCGTTCTCAAAATACCTGTTCTTATTCTTCCCCTTGTTCTTCTGCGATGAAGCTACCAACAGGCTAAATTGGTTGACCCAGAAATCAAACCGTGGAACTATTGTCTTTGAATATCCCTATAGGCCTCGGAAAGTGGTCTCTACACTCTATCATGTCCATCCCCTCGACTTATAAACCCGTCGCGCTCGAGGGCGATCTTCTGGCCATGAGCGATGACGTTAACGAAACAATCATCTTCAACTGGAGAACGGGTGCTTACGCCACCCTCCAACATACTCACGATGGCCAAGGTGTCTTGCAGGTGAGGCCAAATGGCTTACTCGTGTTCTTTCATTAAATCTAAATTCAGTACCCAGCACGACAATTGTGTACAAGTCGTCTTTGCCTTCCAAAGCATCCTCGTCGTCCGAGCCCGCTCACTCCACCTTTTCCCCTACCCAGTCCTCAAGGCGCAAGACGAGGGCCCTCTAAAATACACTCCCACAGCCCGACACTCATTCGGCTGGGTAGACGGGATCTCCGTCAAACTCATGGGCCGACATCTTGCATCATCGTCCTCAACGACCGACCTCCACCATCAGCCCTTATCCATCCTCGTTCGCGCAGAATCAGACGACCCATGGTCTTCCGATGTCCTCGCCATCGAATTGTATACCCTTCAACCTAACCCCGACTACAATCCATCCGACTCCTCCAAAGCGACGACTAGCGGTTCGGACATCGTGGATAAAATGACGTCATCAACACCACGACCAACACCATACATCTTCCCTCCTGTCCTTGCGTCCGAGGTTTCCTCGCGGCGCGGTGACCTCCGCTGTACGCATATCATCCTCGGCAGACTAGGAACAGCTGTATGGATTCAGCCGAGAGATAGATTTGCTCTTGGCCTTTATTGGCCGGACGACGATACTCCGTTGGGTCCTCAAGCGATTGTACCCCCGGAAAATAAGAATGAGTCGTTAGTCGCTGCTGTATTCCCTGGCTCGCTTTCCAGCTTTCCAGAAGCCAGTGATGGTGAGGTTGTTGATGGTGATGAGGGTGCCGGGGAGACAAAGAGTCGCATCGTATGCTGGAACGAACGGAACAATTGGTCTTCGGTGGATTACGACGAAGACGTCGGCCGAATTGTATTAGGTTCGAGCTTTGGTCGCATAACTATTCTCGACTTGTAAATAACATGTAGGAGAAACAATTAATCAGTACCAAGGATGTCTACACCGAAGTAAATCTAGATTACGAGCGTCCCAACGCCATGTACACTAATTCAGAAAATACGACCCCCCTCTCATTAGCATCAAGTCAAGAACTCCTTAGCAAGATCTTCAGGACACTCATAATGACTCCTCCTCTGCCTTCTGCTGCCCCCTCCACGAGAACTACTCGCATCCGCACTTGCACTGAACCTAAATTGAGACGATCCGGAAATGTTAAACTCGAAGCTCCGCCGTTGGTCACCCGAAACAGAAAAATGGTACGGTGAACCGGAACTAAACGAGAACGAGAAAATAGGCGTCGCACTGGTCGAACGCGGTGTGGTGTACACATGTCGTGTGTGAGTGGTGGTGGTGGGAGTAACGTCAACATCAATAGAGGTGTCGTCGGGCTTGCGGCACTGCAGATCGTATTGGCGTCGCCTCTGGCATGATCAATGAGCAACGCGACCCAAAAGGCTGGCGTGGGGTATAGTAGTAATGCTACAACGTACCTGACCATCAGTCAAAACCTGTACCAATGTAGAGCTGAGCCAACTCGAAGAGATGAACAAGATGAGATATAACGTGCCTCGTAAGCCTCTTGGATCTTCTTAAACCTCTTCGTAGAGCCCTCCGTATCCTCCGAGTTCCTATCAGGATGATGCTTTAGAATACGTTTCTTATACGCGCGCTAGCAACGTGAACGCATTCAATATCGAGCGTTACCTCGGAATTAAAGCCACTCAGAACTCACCTTGATATCCTCGACGGACGCATCGTCAGAAACACCCAACACTTCGTACAAGGTCAGCCCGTCAAAATCGACCTCGATCTCGACCTCTCTTTGCACGGGAGATGCCCCTTCAGCCATTAGTAACCTGTAGAAGTAAAGTCCGGCAAGTGTCAGTGGAAGTTGGGAAGAGATGCTACTCGGACAAAACTCTAGAATGATCGTTCGGTAAAGGGTTAATTGGCGTGTGAACTTTTCGGCACGGCGCACTGTATCAAGTATCCCCCAGCACAAACTATTCCTCCTCACAATTCCTGATTACATAACATGAAGCACCATCAAGCTAATTAGCACTGTCTCACATTGGTCAAGACGTGCCAGGTCGTGGGTTGTAGGTGGCAGGAACGTTGGGTCCGAGGAAGGTCTGCGCAGGTACGTTGGTTAAGGGTGGAGGCATTGAGTAAAATCGATTTTGAACCAGCCTCACAGTGATTCATTGCCATCTTCTGCGTGAAATCAGTTTTGTAAAGAGGTTTGAACGCAGACGTTGTGCGTATCACGATAGGGCCCATGCAGCCAAGGTATGCGGGGCAAGAACGGTGGACGAGCGTAAGAGACAACTACTCTCAATCCACAAACTCCGGTAACGCCGCCCTGAGAACCCCCATCGCAAAGTCCGGCGATTTATCCTCCTCATATACCCGGTGTGCCTTCAAGTACTGGTGCAACAAACCCGCCATTAGAGAAGGTGAAAGACATCCAGATAAGCGCTGGCATGCTTGGCCCAGTCTTCGCCGAAGTAGAAGGCGTGGAGCGGTGAAGGAGAGGGAGCGTCGTCAGAGGGTGTAAGCTGCAAATCTGGGACCGGACTTTGGGCTGGTAGGGTCTACATCAAACATAGTCAATCGGCCAGTCTGATGACTTGGAGTAGTATGGCAAACCTTGGCGAGTTCTGGCAGCTAACGTTCTGTGTACGTAGCTCTCCCAGTCAGATGCAACGTCTACCACAGGCACAACCCCTTGGTCGTTGGTCGTTAAGGACACTGACGGAGAGATTGAGAAAACCTTGAGTACATCAGTGTCAGGGTGAGTTCTGCGTTGTATCAAAGTTGCCGTGTCAGACAAGGAAACCAGCAAAGTCATAGTTGCACTAGGGCATTGGGGCGAAGGAGGATCGTAATCTTCTTGGCATTTAAATACCCAAACTGAATTGGTTGATGAGGTGGCGGATAAGGCTGGGTGCTTGTAACGGTGGGTGGGTTTTACATTGACATCCTTGAAGATGTAAGCTGGTGTTATGGGATCGGTGAGGGCGAAGCATTGAACTAATGAGGGGTTTATAGAATGACAAGATCAAATGCGTTTCTTACGCCCCAAGTGTGTGACCGACGGATCCGAAGCTGAGCGCTGAATATTGAATGTTGGGCATTTCGGAACGTCCGACGTCCTCAAGCAAGGTCCGCATTGTCATAAGCGCCATCTATGGTGCACCAGGTCCTCACATGTCCAAACAACGAGCATTGCAGGGCGCTGGACTCAGAATCGGCAGGTAGCGTGATTGTCAGGCACTTCTCCACAACATCAATCCAGACTATGTAAAGGTAGGTTTCCACTAACCTTCGCTACTAGCCCAATACCGACGGAAGGTTCAACTATCGGAATTTCAACTTCACTGTCAATCGACGATAGTTTAGAAAGGGGTCTTGTGCAACATTATAACATGTGACAATACAATCTCGGGAATTCCTAACTTTGGCCCCCTTTCTCGGTATTCTCCACCTGTCTAAGCCTTGCACCCGTACAAAGTGGTTATTAACCTTCTTCCCCCAGGGCATGCAGTATCTCATTAGTCACTGCCAAGCACTCTTGATTATATCTGCTGCCCGTTCCGCAACAATATACACAGGAACTTGCGTATGAGCAGAAGGTACGTATGGCTGCGAATTCTTCCGAGTCAGCTTCCGAGAATATTACTTCACAAAAAGGTGCGCACCATGACGGATGCGTCAACAATTCTCAGTCCCGATGCTTTCTTCACAAGCAAGTCAGGATCAACTACACCCCAGCTCGCATTCTTGGGTGACATCGCGGCAGTTCCCACAGGGTGCAAACCCGACACCGTGTTATTTCTAATCACATCATCGATTTCTGCATCAGTAGTAGCATTGGCCAGGGGGCCAATAAAGCCTGTTATGATGTTCCTCCAGGTGGGGGCTTGGGCAAATTTCGTGGCTTTTTTGATCCCTTCACGAACGGCAAGGATATCGAACTCGGATGTGTAATAACCCGGATCAATTAAGGGATCGTCAAAAGGATTGCTCGACCCGATCGTCACGGAACCACCTTTATCAATCAGCACGTCGGATTCTTGTTCTCCAAAACTCAGTATATGCCCGACTTACGAGAAGCAGGGCTGACCAACAGAAGAAGGGCAGAATAACCACCGGCATTCGCCTATATATGTATACAGGCCCGTTAGTCATGTTTAGAGAGCTAGAAGTGCGACTTACGCCCAAGACGAGCTCAATGTGCGCAGAATTGCGACCTGAAGACGGATCACCGAACCTCTTGATGATCGTTGAGTCATCAGGCAAACGCGTCCACGCGATGTGTCGGGTTGAGATGTATTCAACATAAGGTCCGGTTCTGTTTGCATTCCAAAGCTCTAATGCTTGTGCTTGCAGTGCCGGATCAGAATCTAAACTGTAGTTCATCTTTGATCAGCACGTAGGTCAACAGATATAAGTGATCTGGATTCTCACTTTGCCCAGGGACCTAAATCAATCGAGTTTGGCGCCAAGCCAAATCTAACGAAGAAACCCAAGTGGTCTGAGAGGTTTCGTCCGACGCTTGGGCTGTGCAAAACTGTAGAAATATTGAGTGCCTCCAAGTCGCTTCGGTCGCCAATACCGGAATGTAGGAGGATATGTGGGGTACCAATTGACCCTCCTGACAGAATGACTTCCTTGGAAGCAGTCAAGAGGATGGCGTCGGATGAATCGGGGGAACGGATTTCGACGGTACGGATGGTCAAGTCCCTTGTTGCAGGGGTTTGAAGGACACGGGTGACGCGAGTATTAACGACAATGTGTAGGTTCTTACGGGACTTGGTTTGACCGTCGAGATAGGACGTTGCGGCACTGCTACGTGTTCCGTCGTGGCCAATTGTGGACTGCAGCCAGCCTGCGAAAATATACTTGGTCAACCTTCGAAGATGCACCAATGTCAAGTGACGAACCTAGGCCGAGCGGTGTGCCGGAATTCATGTCCACGTTGAACTGAAAATCGCCACCAAGCTCCTTACTTGCTTGCAGTGTGGCTGAGTCGACAGCAGGGGAGAGGAAACCTGGGAGTGTCACAGGTACCTTTCCCGTGAAACCGTGTGCCGCAGGATCAAATTGACCTTTGGTGTCGTGATTATCGACGGGGGCTTCGAACTTCTCGTTCTGACAACATCACAGGCACAATTAATGTCAATGACATAAAACAACAGAATATTGATTACCCTCTCGATGTATGGCTGAAGCCTATCCCAGCTCCACCCAGGATCATCAGTGACTCTTGCAAAACGATCAAAGTCAGAAGTGGAGCCTCGAGTATAGACCATCCCATCTGGTATGATGGAGTCGTTGTAAGTCTACACCCCTCTGATGTACAAATATGATACTCACTGACTGAGCTGCTACCACCAAGAATATGACCACGTTGCAAGGTGATCACGCGGCTATTGAGGCCTTTCTGGGGAACGGTGGTAAAGTTCCAGTCGAGGCGGGTCAAAGCAGTGTGACCGGCACCAAGACCGGGGATTATGGACTCTGTAACATTTTCGTTGCTGGAGAGTCTGAGATGGAGTAGGAACTAGCAAGATTGATAAGGAACATACGTTGGTCCAGCTTCAATAACTAGTACATTGAAGATAGGATTTTCGGTCAGCCTGCTCGCTAGAACTGATCCCGCTGTGCCACCTGCGAGTTGGTGAGCATCTACGAAGTGACCATAGATATGTTCACATGAAGATGAGTACACACCTCCGACAATAATGAAATCCCATTTGAGGTCAGGGACATCCTTGATTGTGTCGTAGGTCGCACAGAAACCAAGGGAGGCCAATCCTGTGACGACCACTAAGTTAAGGAACATCCTACAAGCCACAAGAAGCAGGGATATGTGAAGGAATAACGCACACTATAAAGTGCATTTATATACCTGCTATACACATCGCCTGTTCCTTGAGTAATTCTGCATTCCCTCCGACACCCTATGTTGTGCCAGCCGGGGTTAGCACAAACCACCGTCAAGCTGAGTAACATGCGCGCAAAACAACGCGGAAGGTTTTATTTTGGGAATGTGGCCGATGTACTCTGGCTGCAGACGTCGGTCGTCGGCATTACGTGGAAATGCATATAGTCCGGTATTAGCGGTGATTCCGCCATATTCTTCTCCCCATTCGGTGCGGTGAGAAGAGATTAAGGTTCTTCTTGAGCTCAATGAAGTCTTCACCAGCGGGGTGTCCCTGGAGAACTACAGAACGACAAGCACAGAAAGGACAGAGAATGACAGAGACCACATCAAGCCCAAAGCTGTGCAGCTGCCGCGTCATCAAGTTCATACTTCCCCAATCCTTTTGTATCGTTGTTTCCCTATTCTCACCAGAGACGGATGTGCATCAAAGTCTCACAGAGGGTACCCGGATTTTGAGCGCGTGAAAATCGTGTTGGAATTATCCTGTATTCAAAATCCGTGGTACCCTCCAGAACGCCTTTTCACTTGGATTTGTCCCCAGTGTCTATTACCCATGTGTCATGCCTATTATCCTTTACTCTATTTTTCCTCTAGGTGAACGACAGCCCACCCATACTTATTAATATTGCCGATCATCTTGCGCGTTCACTCGGCAGCTAAACATAGGCATAGACACAGTCGTGTTGATCGCCCTATCGTTATTAATATCCTAGGTGGTCCTTGCGCTCATTACGTTTCGGCACAAAGGTTGATATAGAGTTCGGGGTCAATCATCGTAGACCCAGGATGTGGTCTTGACGGATCTACGAATAGCCACGGAAGCTGGCAATGGGAGCTTCTTAGTACACCTTCCAGATTCAATAAGTTACTGTACGACCTGAATGCGGCTCCAGCCGTTTGCTCCTCCGTCGGGTTAATATTGCGTTGGCCTTGAAAAAAGTGCATTCCTCAGCACGCTACACTTACATTTCTTGTCAATAGAAAGCAACCTGACGCCCGTTGCATTGATTTGTGTGTTGAGTCAGCATGCATGCGGTCATATCATGGAATACATTGGATCGGAGACTCGATCCAACGTCACGGTAGTCGGTATTAGTACGACCATCGCAAACGCGAGTGGGCACTATTGGGGGAGGTGTTATACGTATTATGCGGGTGGAAGAACTGTGGTCCGGGTGCACTGGCTGTGCAGTGTGTGGCGAAAAGCAGAGGGATGGATTCTTGGAGTTGCAAGATAGGCCACCCGCATCCGTAAGCCGGATTCAGGTGGACCTGAAAAGGGAAGGCAAGCACGGTAACTTGGAAACCCAACTCCATGTTTGGCGCCACGTCCTCCTTCGGAAGACTCTTAACAAGCACACCAATCCCGGACGTACACCCACCCAACCAAGATCCCAGAGTGGGGCCCTCCAGCCGCCGGCCGGTACTGACCACCTCGCATGCAATTTGACTGAGGGTGGTATGGCCGATCCTCGTATCGATAAAGTCAAGGCGTATGAGTTGTGGGTGACAGAAATGTTGTGTCCGAGGAATGTCGTCTGCACAATACGCGCCGAATAATGGAGTGATTGGGGGTTGGGTGGTTGAGTACAGTGGTGATCTCGGGCCCGTCGGGAAACATGTTGTCAGCTTCTGCACGAAGATACCTAGTTATGAAGGACGCCAACAGGTACGAAGTAGTTGGGCGAAGGCCTCAAGGCGGTTGAGGAAGCTGGTGTTCGGTTCGAGGACAAGAACGTCAGCATGAGTTCTTCGGTGTACTGGGGGTCAGCGTGACAGACAAAGAAACAGCCAGGTCATAGTTTGTTATGACCTTCTCGGGATGGGGGAGAACCCGTTCTTGCTGTTCTCAGTGTCGTCTAAATCATTCAATCTCTGCTGGTTCAAGATATCATTCGGGGTGGCAGGTAAGGTCGAGGTTCTCGGAGCGATGAATGGCAACGAGAGGGGTTTTAATCACAAAGAGAAGGGTGGAATTTTGTGCTGAACATCGTAATTTTTGAGAGCCACTGTAAAGCTAGCGATTGTGTCAGCGTTATACGACTAACGACCACATGCCATTTTCCATTGATACGGTACATAACCAGGTGGTTTAAAACGAAATGATGGCGGTTGTTCAAGACTCCCTGCGCGTCGATCATAGATAGGCCGGGTCCTTCAACCTTGGTCAATGTTTTCAAAAATTGAAGTAGTGTATCCAGTACGGAACGGTGCTACGGCTTCGAGAGTGGATGGGCGAGGGTGTCGTTTTGCTTGAATTCTAATCTGAGCCATAAACTCGAGTTTGCATGGCATGCAATGCTACCCACCCGCTGAGGCTTCTGCCTGAGCCATACCGGCGGAGCCGTCTGGCATAAGGCGAAGTCGGGCCTTTCTCGTCCGGTATTTTCGGCAGGGGAGGGATAGGGCAGTTGGCATGGCGGGCAGCATCGATAGTTGTACACTGGCAGCTTTGTGGGTGTACGCTGCGGGGGTAAGATCAGCGAAGCCGACACAGTCGTCAACGATGGCGGGTATAGATATGTACAGCCAAGACCGCACTCAAAGCGTTCGCAGAGGACGATTTCACCTCTGGGATGTGCACGCATTGACAAAGTGGAGAGGGAAGAGGAGGACACGTACAGCCTCGTGGTACGGAAAGACACCACGGCAGGGGCAATTCATCAGGTGTCGTAGGTATTTACTCCTATCTCAGCGGCGTGTGTCCATTTGTCCACAA
Organism: Podaxis sp. C-F-101400; assembly: GCA_018524895.1. NCBI lineage: Eukaryota > Fungi > Basidiomycota > Agaricomycetes > Agaricales > Agaricaceae > Podaxis > Podaxis sp. C-F-101400. The sequence goes on along the minus strand of JAEUWR010000544.1, from coordinate 46,214 downwards.
GAAGAGCGCTCGGTGGCGGCCAAATAGAAGATCCGAGTTTGGAACGAAGCTAATGAATATTTGTCGTGATAGTCATCGGAGACCGAACGCGTAGAGGGGGCAGCAAAGGCCGAGAAACAAGGGGGAAAGGATAAAGAATAGGGGTCAGAGCACTGGTAAGATAATGTCAAGCGAGCCGAGGATGACTCACGATTGCGAGTGTAGAGCTCTAGGCCGCCATCTCAAGGAGCACCCCCAAAACCGAGACTCTGAAACCGTGGTGTGTCGCGGCTTGATACCAGTAAAAGATTGTGGGTCACACCCGCTCCTCTGAATGTAGGTGGATGAGGGGTAGAGGAGACATGGTTGATCATTAGCGAGAACCTGAAAGGTTTAGGCCTGGGCAGAAGCATGCGATCCCGTTCCTCCCTCCAGAATATGACTGTCGCCTTTCTCCAAAACCCTATGTGATGCCAAAACTCTCCAAAGTCTACTTCCAATATTACTGGTGGTATGGGTGTTCGATGCGACTGGTCTTCGTACCAATAAGCATTGAATGGAGTTAAATATTGAACGTTGGACAACTTTATTGCGCCCATCTACCATCTTCCCACGGTCCCTCGTCCTGGTCCCTACTTCTGCCTCATGTCCGCTTTGGCATCAGACCACAGAAAGATTTCCGGGAAGAAAGAATGGCTTTGATGGTGGCCAAGCTCTCCGCATGGGGGTTACAGAATGCAGCCATCTTTTGGCCCAGATCACAAATGCCCTTCGTGCAAACCCAGTGCTCGGAGCGGGCACTGCGCTGGGAGTCGGCTGGTAAATTTGATGATGATGGTCCTTGCAGGTTATGTATGTATTTAGCGCGTTTGCGCCGCGGAAGCCTACGGGTATGAGAAGGCATGTATGGGACAGAGCAGTAAAAACACTTGAATCCCAAGTACAGTGGACACAACCGGAATCGAACCGGTCACCTTCCGCAATTGCTTCCAAGCGGTGTAAGTCCTGGTCATGCAAAGCGGGCGTGATAACCAACTACACCATGTGCCCCTGTATTCCAGGGGTCATCGGATACCCCTGCGCGTGCGTAATACTCCCCAATCGGCCAAGGCGGCGCGTCTCATATTGGGCTGGCGTAATGACATCGTTCAACATTCTATTTTCACACCTGGTTCTAACCCAAATGAGTACCGGAGTGGGGATAGATTACAACCACCAAGTTATCATCCTCTCCAACAGTCACCAACTACCGCCCCCATGCCTTCTGCACTCGACACAATCCTACAAGCAGGCTGCCAAATCGCCGCTGACAGCGCCGAATTCGCTAGTTAAGTTCCCTCTCCCAACCCAGTTACTAATCACACTCACAAACCCAGACGTAGGATATTACAATTACAAAGCCACAGACGCAACGACCAACCCCTCACAAGTGCTCACCGCCCTCTCTCAACCCGAGTACTCCTACCTGGCCGACGATGCGGTCCAACATGTGAATGAAAAACTTCCAGACGCAGATCCGAAAGAACGAACAGAGTTGGCGATGGACTACCTCGTACGTCCGTTGGATTCTCGAAGCTTGGGCGCGACCTGCTAACAGGGCTTTCCTTCCTCGCTTTCCGTGTCCAGCTGGTGCAACTCGGCATCGAGATTTTGGGTCTGATACCAGGCCGAGTTTCGATTTCCGTCGACCCCCGTCTCGCCTATAATTGCGACGGGATCATTCGCAAGGTTTGCTTCATATCCCCACATCCGACCACATCCAACCAGGGACCGATTCTGTGTACACATGCAGGCCCGAACCCTCATCCGCATGTTTGAAGAATCAAACATTCCCCGTTCGCGTATCCTTCTCAGTATCCCCGCATCATACCCTGGAATCCGCGCTGCCCAAACCCTCCAATCACCTTCACCCTCGCCTTCGTCCCCAACCTCAGGAGATCAAAAGCCAATTCAAACAAACCTCACTCTCATCTTCGGTCTCAACCAAGCCTTGGCCTGTGCCAAAGCAAAAGCGTCCGTCATCACCCTCCCCATGAACCAAATCAAGGACTGGCGGTCTTTGGGGGAACCCAAACGCATCCGTACCAGCACCGACACCAACGCCAGCGACCCATTCAGAGACCACCACCCCTCTCATGCCATCTCCCTCACACGCCAAATTCGCACATTATTCAACACATTTGGTTACAAAACGCAAATCATGGTTTCCGAGTTCCGTCATCCGGCGGAGGTGCTCGGTTTGGTCAAGGAGGGTAGAAATGGGGGTCCGGATTCGTTCGTCTTCCGGCCAGCGACCTTGCACAGGCTTAAAGTGATGCAAATCCCAGAGGAAGTGAAGCCGGAGAACACCCTGGAGTCGACGAGTCGTCCTGAGCCTCGTCACCCTTCACATAACCGGGTAGAGCCCTCCGCGGAAGTTGAAAGGAGGTTTGTGCATGATTTAGCCATGGAGCAGGCGGCACTGGATAAGATACCGGGAGCACTTGAGAAGTTTGTTGAAGATACAAGTATTTTGGAGGAGAAACTGAAGGTTCAGCTTACGTTGTCGAAGATGTCGTCTTCACCGGCGATGCCGAAGGGGTGGAACGTGAAGTACGTTGACGTGAAGTTGTGATCATCGTGTATTGGGACGATGTAGGATTTTCGGAGCATCAGCTTATTCGCCCGTCGCTTCATGAAGTAGTGTTGATTCGGGGCTGAAAGTTCCAGGTCTTGATAGATGAATCCGTGGCGACTGGCTGTAACCGCCGCTGTGATCTAATGCGAACCTCTTTGTTCTCGTCAGAATCATCTGACGAATCCCCATCCGAGTCTACGTCTCCGTAATGCCGTGAGCCAGAGACAGAAAGTAAAATAGGGTGATGCGGATGAAAGGCCACTGATCCGACAGAATCTGGTCCATCAAGTCAGTAAGGCATCGCGGGTAGGGAAAGAGACGGAGCATTCTACCTGAATGGGCGTCAAAAACGAGATTAGGCTGCTTGGTCACCGTTTCCGAGCTGTCCAAGTTGGCCTCTGTCGAACCGAGATTGAAGACAAATATGGACCCTTGCTAAGACCACATTCAGAAAACAAGGCGACAAAGAATGATCATGAAACATGCCTGGCCCCCAACCGCAAGCCTCTGCCCGGAGAGATCCAAGTCGAACAACATTTTTTGGTTTGTCGTCGGTTTGTGTGGTATCACGTACTTGGCGAACGGAGTGCTGACGTCAGTGCGAAGGTCCCAGGCAAGTATAGCTTCGCGGCGGCGATAGGCAGCATAGAGAATTTGCGGGCTCGTGGGGTTGAACCGTAACTACAGGTTGGTAAGGATGTGGCTAATATGGTAACGATTTGTGACATGGACGTACTTGTGTGATTCCTGCACGGTCTCCTCCACCTACAAACATGAGGGGTACATCGCCTTGTGATTCATTGTATAAGGCAAGGTTTGAAAGTGTGGGATTGAGTGTGCCTGCTGCGTAGAAAGCATCGGATTCGGAACTGTAGTTGGGAGAAAAGGCAAGAGCTGAGACGATTCCTGGGAATTGAGAGCAAATGATTAGGAGATGTAGGGGGCGAGGAGGATGGTGGGTACCTTTAAGCCCATCCTTGCTCTTACGAGACGGCGTTGTAAAGATCCGCGTCCCTTCTCCGGGCCTAGCGACATCGAAGACTTCAATAGCGTCTTCATATCCACAATAAAGCCTAGAGTTATTCTCTGTCAATATGGTAATGCGGGAGTTGTTGCCTGAGACTTGCTTTGTGGCATTGAGGTTGAATGTCATCGAGTGAGGTGCAACGAATCGTTCGCGATGGTCGATGATCTTGTACGATGCGCGCAGCTATTCTTATATCACAAGCTCAGTTAAAGTCAAATTCTCCACAGAGGATTCGCACCCGTCCATCCGAGGCGTCAAGTAATTTCACCGGGCAGTCGCGGACAGACGCCAAGAAGCAAAATGAAGCAGGGTTGTTAGGGGAAGCGGTTGGGTACCACGTAAAGTCGAGTACCGGCGCAGGCTGGCGAAGAACGAGACTGGGTCCAGCTGGAAAACATAGCATAAGTCTTGTGCTCGCACAGGAGTGAATATATGCGCTGACCTGACGCGGAAGTGGACGTCGGAGGTCTAAATGTGGGTGAGTCATGGCAGGACAGGATGGAGGAACTGGGTGTACGGGTAGAATAACTGAAGAGTTCTATCTTCACAATGGGCCATGAATGCAGATCCGTCAGGTGTCCTGTAGCATTGGACTCGATATGAGTTGTAGCAAATACTAAATGAAGGCGCTTACCATTTTGCGCTTCGTGCAAAGTTCTGGTGACTGGATTCATCCCTGATTTCGTAGGTCTGTCCGAGTTCAGGTTGCGCAGACAAGCCGTATACTGGGGGCGACCAGGCCAAAGCGGCAGAGTCGGAATCCATAGTGAACGTTAGGGGGAAAGACAGAGCGTGTCAAACAAAGGCCAAATTTGAAATTCTAATTGAATCTATCACATCACTTCCAAAAATGAAAATGTTGCGCCGAAGGACGACCGTCATCCATTCCGACTGTCGTCGCAGACGTGAGAATGGGTCTATCAGAAATGACGACGAGATCGCAGAATGACTATCCAAGGATACCAAAAGTCCAACTCAACTGCTCGCAGCCTCGACAGGAACAGCAGTCAACACGCCATTCTCCAACTTTTCCTGCAGACTATTCCTCTTGCTCATCCACCTCCCGCGTTCCTCCACCTCCTGTGCCTCCCGCTTAATAATCGATATCCAGTCAAAACACACTGAACAGTCCACCGTCTTGTGCTTTTCGCATTGATACGACTCTTCCGTGTGCAACGCGGCAACTGCACCGAGGACATACGCGTTCAGTTGTTGGCGTTCCTGAGGGAGAAAAATAGGACGATGCGGAATGACGTGATCAGTAAGTGCCTCATCCCGCGCGTGTCCGACACGACACAACGCGGTACGATACTCGAGCCCTCTAGGTATGTGGCAGTGACGACAACTCACCTCGACTTCAAAGTCAAGAAACTCGGACATATCTCCCAGCTCCTCCTCAATTGTCACGTTGTTGCTCATCCGGTGGTCACAACAACACATTTGGCAATATTCATCTCCGTGCGCAGCGCAGAACGTGAACTGGTTCACAACAATGTGCTCGATCTTGGACGACATTGTCGAATAAAAGTTTGAAACTTTCAAAAAACGAATGACAGGTGGGGTAGCAACGAGAGTCTGGAGGTAGGGCGGGCGGCGGGGTGGCAGCGCGAAGTAGAAGACTATTAATGTTGAGCTCGCTTGGCCTCCTGAGTTACTTAAATATAACCCTGGGCGCTCTGGTCACCGTTCGGATCATTTCTCATTACACATTACACGTGCCCCCATGTATGTAAACCTCTAACTGATGGTCTCGACCAAGGCCACAGAATGATAACACAGACCACCCATGCCAAAGTTTGGCTTTCAGGATTTTCACGCCACACGCCTCAACCAATGTCACAACCCGCTTAAAGCTCAGTCAACATCATCAACATCAACCCTCCTTCCCGCCGCAAATTGCCCCGCCGCCACCATCCTCTGGGAATTCTCCGCAGACCCCGTCGCGGTCCTAAGCCGCTCAAACACCTCCGCAGATTTCAGTATCAACTTCACCCAATCGAAACAATCACAGCAGTCGACAGTTCCGTGTTTAGCGCATTTATACGTCTCTTTTTTCCTATTGGCCAGTTTGGCGCCCAAAGCGTACGCATTGAGTGCTGGGCGATTCTGTTACACAGCTCCAGTATGTGAATCAATGAAAGAAGATATGAGAGGGACCTACGTCGATATTGAGGAAAAGTTCCTCGAGTCTCTCGAGAGTGGTGTCGTCTAATTCCACTTGGTAGTTGTTGCCCTCCCGATAATCACAAAAGCAAGAGTTGCAGAACTCGCGTCCATGATCGGTGCAGAACATAAAGTTGTTGACAACGAACGAGTCTCCGAGGCCCATAGTAGCAGTAAAGGAGCGGGGCACAAGTCGGAATTAAGAGATGGTGGTCGTTCGTGCTCAAAATGGCGCAAAGCAGGGGTAAATCAAGATGCTCTTATTGACTGAATGACGTCATGACCAAGTGGTAGAGTTGACGCATTGACGCGACTTGGTATTTAGCCGGTTGACCGCCGGAGCCCAAAGACGTGAGTTATTCCGTCGCCGTAGCTGGACCTTTACCCAACCTTCGAGGGCTTAATTCCATGCTCACCCTCAAGAAATTACCCTTCACCCGTGCAAGGGAGGACCGTTGACTACCTTTTCGTCAGCTTCATGGTCTCCATTAGATCAGTGGATCGGTCAAAAATATATGCTAGCTCCGTCATGAGTACAGAATAGTGTTGTCGTGAGACTCTCAGGGCCATAACTGGGGTAGGACATACTGGTTTGATGTGCTGAGCACGTCTGGATGATCTGGAACGAATGAAGCTAGAATTGCCTGCATGCTCGCAACATAATATACCGCTTGTGCATATCAAATATTCCTATCTAGTCCTAGCTCGGATGCCTACTACCCAAAGTGACCTCTCACTCAATACCCGATCGAACAGGTCGCCCATTCCAGATCCTTGTCCTCCAAACCGCCACGGTTCAAGAGTTCCCTCTTGGCTTCCTTGTCATGTTCCTCCTCTATTATGAGACCAGGAGTCATGTCATTGTTCTGAATCACACGGGCAAGCAAGAAAAGTATCTCTCCCTGATCCTCGAGGGGCATAATATCCCATATTAATCTGCCGTACATGCCGTGCTCTTTAAGCAAGAAACGGAGGTTAACACCCATTGCGATATCCCCAGAGTACGCTCTATACTTTTCCAACCAAGTGCGAAGTTGAGGAAGATGGGTGAGATAACCAGCAAATTTGCCCATTGTGGAAGCTAAAGGATGGGTGAGTTCATGTTGTCATCAAGGGTTTGCGCCACTCACGGACATCCTTGGATAAACAGGCGAAGATACAAGATATAGAAGCCAATAACAAGGGCTGCCGCCGGGTACCAGTGGTAGTTTGTCCAACGCACCAAACGCGACTAAGAGCTCCGAAGGCGAAGGAAGATGGGACGAACAAAGGCAACAATGAGTAAGTAATAAGAGCCCAGGCGTGACCGAGGCGTGATCGGGTGACCATCGTGATTCAGCGCTGAGTGGTTTGAGGTGGTTTGGTGCCAGCTTTTGAATACCTTAACCGCCCAAATCGGGCGTTGATCCATAACTGCGGCAGGCCTTCGTAGCTGTCAGGGCCTACTAATAGACCTTGTTCTATGGACTAAACACTGCCAAGAACTTTGCCTAATGAAAAGCGACCCTTGTCCCTCACATCGAGTCAAGCCACTTGTGGCAACTCCTAAATTACAACGACTTCTTGCTTTGTCCTAACATCTAACTAAGGATCTTGACCAAGGGCGCAGAACCATTAACATGGACTATTGTATCATAAATTGACATTTAGGATTTTCACCGATATGCGCCACGCCAGCGTCTCGACCCGCTCATAAGTTCAGTCAACACCATCAACCCCAACCTTCTTGCCCACCACAAATTGCCTCGCCGTCACCATCCTCTGGGAGCTACCTGCAGACCTCGTAGCGGCCCTAAGCCGGTCAAACACCTCCGCAGATTTCAGTACCAACTTGGCCCGGTCGAAACAATCATAACAGTCGACAGTTCCTTGATTAGTGCATTTATACGTCTCTTTTTCCTATTGGCCTGTTTGGCGACTAACGCGTGCCCATTGAGTGTATTGCAAACTGCAGTCCGTGAATTAGTGAAAGAAGCGGCGAGAGGGAGATGCGTTGACGTGACTTGCTATTTAGCTCGTTGACCGCCAGACCCCAAAGATGTGAGTTATTCCGTCGCCGTAGCTCGACCTTTTACCCAACCTTCGAGGGCTTAATTCCATGTCACCCTCAAGAGATTATCCTTCACCCGTGCAAGGGAGGACCGTTGACTACTTTTTGGTCAGCTTCAAGGTCTCCCATTAGATCAGTCAAAAATATATGTTAGCTCCGTCATGAGTACAGGTATACAGTGTTATCATGAGCTTCTTAGGGCCATAATTAGGGTAGGACATACTGGGTCTGATGTGCTGAGCATGTCTGGATGATTCGGAATGAATGAAGGTAGAATTGCCTGCATGCTCGCAACATAATACACCGCTTGTGCATATCAAATATCCCTATCTGGTCCTAGCTCGGATGCCTGCTACCCAAAGTAACCCCGCACTCAATACCCAATCGAACAGGTCGCCCATTCCAGGTCCTTCTCCTCCAAACCGCCATGGTTTAAGAGTTCCCTCTTGGCTTCCTTGTCCTGTTCCTCTTCTATTATGAGACCAGGAGTCATGTCATTGTTCAGGACCACGCGAGTAAGCAGGAGTTTTATCTCTCCCTCATCTTTGAGAGGAATAATATCCCGTATTAATCTGCCGTACATGCCATGCTCTTTAAGCAAAAAACGGAGATTAACCCCCGTAGCGGTGTCCCCAGAGTACGCGCCATACTTTTCCAACCAGGTCCGAAGTTGAGGAATACGGATGAGATAACCAGCAAATTTGCCCATTGCGGAAACTAAAGGATAGGTGGGTTCATGTTGTCATCAAGAGTTTGTGCCACTCACGGACGTCCCCAGATAAACAGGCAAAGACACAAGACGTAGAAGCCAACAATGACGACTACAGCTGGATACAAGTGGGTAGTTTTTCCAGCGCACCAAATGCGACTAAGAGCTCTGAAGGCGACGGAAGATGGGGCAAGCGAAGGCAACAAGAGTAAGCTGGTTTGTATCAGGTTTATAAGAGCATACACGTGGCAGAATGTTGCCCAACCTCTGGGTGACTGTCACAATTCAGCGCTGAACAAAGGGCTTCAAGGCGCTTCGTCATTGTCCGGGAGTACAATAGTTCTCCCGTCTAACCTCTTCAAGCACAACTTTCGACTGGAGGCGTTAACCTGGAAGGACGTCTGTAAGATCTACTTCTGGCCATTCTCCATAAATTCTTCTCTTCCCAACATCATTATAACATCCTCGTAATCATCGATGATCCCTATGTCACAGTTAATAGCATTGCACCCAAAACGTGTCCCAAACATAGACATCCCCAAGGAATTCATGGCCCGTCGAAGCCTTTACTTCAAGTCATTATTTCTGGCTGATGTTTTCCGTACCTTACATCCACGCACTTCAGTGGGGGACTCATGGAATGGGATGCTCCCTCATGTCGGGTGCATGATAATATTTCGGGATTATGAATGTGGCGTGGGATGGAGGAATTTGTTAGCTGTGCAAGGCGGGGTTAGCTTTGATAAATTGTTGTTGAAGCTGCCATCAACCGATCCCCACTTGGTGCCTGCTGTGCAAGAACCTTCTGCTCCATGTGATCAACCACCAACAAACCAGCTCACGAATCTCCGTTGTCAGGAAGATCAGTATGCCTCTGCTGGAATGGAAGGAGTAAGGATGTAGTGGTAAAAGAGAGTATTTTAACGACAGGCTATCCATGAAGCCATGTATGTATTGGGATGAGCCCCGATTCGGATTGTTAGTGTATATTCTAGGCAATGGACACCGATGACTGATGTTCGGATGCCTGGCTGAGCTTATTGTAAACATGACAACATGATGTTACAGCAAGTGGCGGAAATTGCTACACTTACTCCAAGGCGGTAGAGATTAACGCTGGATAATTGGTTTAAAAATACTCCCGGGCAGATCTCTACTCATTAAAGCGTATTCACAAGCCGTCATCAGCGAGATTCTGGGAGTAGAGCAAATCAGTTTCAATTCAGTTTCCACTGAAAATTCACTGAGAGTGGGGTTGTGAATGCGCTCTATTACCAGAATGTAGACCGCCGACCATTTCCTTCGATCAACCAATCTGTGTTCATTTATAGCATTCGTAGTTCAAACAATTGCAACCTCTACCTGATGGGCTGTGTCCCAGAATTAGTCCGTTTAAAAAATCCCTTTTTGTAATTGTTAATAATTGAGATGAGGTTAGAACCATCTGCAGTGGCATCATGGCGTAATACTTCATGACATACACCAGGTGCGTCAAAATGGCATCGAATCTTCCTGGACTCCACAGCTCACAGTGGTAAGTATAAGTATGGAGCGCTCTGTTTGAGGTTCATGGACATGTCCAATGTGGTTCTTTACTGCAGTCACTCTATTCTCTTCTATAAGCTACTCATGGGGGTTGCCTCTGGCAACAGGCAGCCCCGGCCAGTCCGCAACCGACATTGAATCACAAGAGAGTCATCGTACCTTGGAACAAATAATCTGGAGCTGCTTCGCAACGATATTCGCCTGCACGTGGATTGCAGTCCATCCCAGTGCCCAGTGTCCCCGATAAACTGACAAGTTCAAGATGGCCCCATCTTAAGAGGCGTGCTATCATGATGGCGAGTGCAATTGTTGCACCGGAGTTCATGGTCCTCTGGGCGATTAGAGAAAAGTTGATTGCAGCAAAGATCGTCAAAGAATATAACAGAAGGCTTCATATGTCTCATTGTGGGTTTCTTTTCATTCGGTGATGCAACTATGTGTTGATTGACGCTCATCTAGGCGAGACGAGGAGATCGAATTGCCTGCAGGGGCAGGCATGGACGCTCACTCATGGGTTCTTCCTCTTGATGAATGGGTTTGTCCTCTATAACGACAATGGAGATCTAATGGGACCCCTCATCCCCGCCATTCTCTTCCATAAACTGGACAGCGGTGAGATAGGCCTCCCAATCGCAGTGTCCAAAGAAGAGATACAAGACAAGAGTAAAGGGGACTTCTTTGCAAAGCTGGTAGTCGTCATACAAACAACCTGGTTCACGATTCAATGCTTTAGTCGCACAGCTGCAGGCCTTCCGTTGACGGCACTGGAAGTTGTCACGCTTGCATTTGCGACGTTGAATGGCTTTACCTATGCCATGTGGTGGCACAAACCCCAAAACGTCGATGTTTCCGTGCCTGTCGTCCTGAACCCTCGACCCCAAGCCCAGGCGTCCCGATCACTAGCAGTAGCAAATGGCTCTGAGGCGCTGCCAACGAATGCTAGAATGTGCGGCAATGGTCCTCTCAATGAGGTTATTCACCCCCCATTTTGCTTCATATCCGAGATGCGTGAAATGGCGCGAAAGCGAGATGGAATGCCCAACTTCTTAGGATCCTTTTTCCAAGCATTCACCTTCCCTTTCAACATGACTGGAGATGTGCATCTACTCTCCAAATTGCCAACGTCTTCCAATTTCACTGCCACGTCCCATGAGCTGCTAGTCTTGTCGAGCCGATTTGCCCTCACAGTCGTGTTTGATGGGCTGCACCTCCTCTGGTCGGCTTGCTTCGGATCTGGCGCAGAGGCTCGTTTGTGGCGTGTCTCAGCTGCTTTGTGCTCACTGATGTCCTTGGTATGGCTTCTTACCAGCTTCCTCCATCACTTTTGCACACGTCAATCATGGCGACCCAGTACCAGTGTTCGAGTATATCGGAAGATGTTACCTTTTTCTTTGTTGTTGCTTCCAGCATATTTTTTCGCACGGCTTGTATTATTTGTTGTAGCTTTATCTTCTCTTCGTTCCCTTCCCTCAGGGGCATTCGTGGATGTTGGATGGAGCAAATACATACCACACTTCCACTAGTTCAGGTTTCTGGACTTCACTTAGGGATTTGAGAATGAGATAAAGACTACATATGGGCATTGGCACCCAGTAAGGCTAGCAGAATCCTAAAAACAAATTGTTAGTGTTCAGGAGAGTCGAGACATGCACGGTGATATCACGTACATATCCTGTGATGAGCATAACGCCTTTGTTCTCCACATTTAGATGCCCCTTCACCCAGCGGGAACGCTTAAAGTAAACTTAGTAAAGACGTCGCTCCAAGCCCAAACCATATCAACATTGCTAATCTGATTAATGAGCTCAACAACACACCAGGAGTCTTTGGTCGATGGTTGCAGTGGGGATCTTACCTTTCATTCACAGCCTTGAGGACATAGTTGTTGTTAAAGAAGGAATCAACATTAATCTAATTAGTTTGCAGCCCGGTGAGTTGGCAGACTGCTTGGAATCGTCCACATCAAAAGTTGATCTGCATATGGGATTGGCTGAATGACGGAATAGAGATCTCAGATGTATGAAGCATTCATGAGGAACAGGATCCAGGGCTTTCTATCGTTGACTCCATTTTCCCAGCTTATTTCTGCCTCTTGACTAATGACCAGATTACTCAAAACATGAACCTTTAGTGCGGCCATTGCTGCTGCAGCGAAGATGGGTACAACGCTGGGGGTCATTCGCACGCAGTCTTAAGTTACCCAGTCCGGTAAAGTTGTACAATTACTCACAATGCTGAGAGCTTCATGTGGTGAGTTGGGTACAGAGATATGCTGAACAGTCCCCAGCTGTCCCTCGATGCATTCTTTAGCTGGGGTAAATAAACTCAGACTTAACCGACTTGTAGATAAGTGGTGTGTTCCCTGTGACCTCAGTCAAATGCCAAGTCTACGCTTTGATTTTACGGTTATCAAGGTTTCTTCGACTCGGTCTCAGATGACGATTACTGGTTCTATGTCTTCCATTAGACAATATGGTGAGTTGATACCTTCGTGCGCGGACATGCTTGAGGCAACCCATGTGCGGGTTTCATGGTGATAGGCTACAGCATCTCGCTTCGAGTTCTTCTTTTTTTTGTTTCGGATGTAGTACAGAGTCGGCTGAGCGCAATGGGACTTGCATCAGGTGGATGTTAATACACATGTCAAGTCCAGTATGCAGCTTTTAAAAGTACTGGTGGTACCAGGCTATGACTAGGCAGCGTCTGATATAGTACCCGATCTCCAAAGCCCTCAGCGTCCAACATGATGCAACGATCAATCGTCCTAGAGAGCATCAATAGGTGGAAGTGTCCATGTAGTAGTCTAGTGGATCCCTGGTATGGAGATGATCTTGCCGTGGTCATGAGTCACAACAGCAGTGCCATCCGAGCCCGCGACTCATCCCGAAATTAGTTTCATCAAGATCGCGATAACAAAGTGCCGACTATGCCTGACTTATAGGATTCTGCATCACTGAGCTTGACCAACATATTATCGACCAGTCGAGGTTCCTGACAGTACTCTCCCTCGACTGCAACACCCGAATTTCGCATCCCTCAATTTCCACAAGACTCCAAAGATGTCAACTCTGGAGGATTGCTTGCACCATCGCACCCTACCCGAAATTATATGGAGTTGCCTTGCCACGATCTTCGCTTGTACATGGGTTGCAGTCCATCCGAGTGTACCTCTGCCTGCTCACAACTCGGAGTCAATATGGTACCAACTCAGGAGACGGGCCGCATTGATGACCAGTGCAATACTTGCGCCGGAGTTTATGGTCCTCTGGGCTATCGGGGAGAGACTTGCAGCAGCAAAGATTGTGGAGGAATATAATAGGCTGTACGACATTGGTGAGGAACATCAGGCTTTCAGTATCATAGTGAGTTAAGGGGTGATGAACAGGGCAATCGGAGTCAGCAGCTTCCGCAGGTGGGCGGAAGTGGACACTCACTCACGGCTTTTTTCTTCTCATGAATGGATTCATGCTCCACAATGAGAAAGGAGATCCCATAGGTCCTCTGACATGTGCGGTCCTTTTTCAAGCGTCGGATGCAAACGAACTTGAGTTCCCGTTGATAATATCAGGGCGGGAAATAGAGGACAAAAGCAAAGGCGATTTCCTCACGAAGCTGGTAGTCGTTTCTCAAACGACCTGGTTCGTCATACAGTGTATTGGACGCACAGGGGCAGGACTCCCTTTGACAGAGCTGGAGGTTACAACCCTTGCGTTCGCGCTATTAAATGTCATAACATATGTGCTCTGGTGGCATAAGCCGCAAAACGTCAACCTTCCGATACCTGTTGTCCTGAAACCAAAGACCCCGATTCCACCACCACAGCTTGTGGAGGGAATCAACATCAGGAATCCACAGCATCCATTCTGCCTCGCAAGTCACTTGCGGGAGCTGCACAGTAGGGCGAGAGGGTGGGCCGGGTTTCTGGAACTTTTCCTCCAATGTTTAACATACCCCTTAATCTCTAATGACGTGGATCACCACCTTCCGTGCCGGTTAACACAGTCATATAGTATCTGCCGATCTCCTGCAATGATCGCTCAGGTATCTTTGTCTGTGACTGCGATGGTGTTTGGTGGTTTCCATCTATTTTCCTGGTCGGGCGTCTTTCCATCTGCTGCTGAAAGGCTTATGTGGCGTTTATTTGCTATTCTCTACACATTCATACCAGTGACTTGGATACCACTGGCTCTTATTAATTCCTTCGGGTGGATGGCGCGCCAGCCCTTGCAGCTTCAGGATAGTACTGTTCTCCAAGTAAGGTGGATGCAGTTTGTCTTGATTTTGGTCCCTGGATATGTCCTCGCTCGTTTCGCATTGATCGCTATAGCCTTTTCTTCCCTTCGCGCCCTTCCAACAGACGCATCTTTGACATTTGAATGGAGTAGATTCATGCCACATTTCCAGTAGATGTCTGCTGAGTATTGATTAATTAAAGCATCAAACAGTGATACTGGTTCGTGTCTCCCTCCAGAGTCGTAAGAAAGTGGGAGCATTGCACTTGATTTACACTTGACCTGCGCCGATGCGGTTGACTGCATCGTGTGCAACATATGATCATCTTACTTCAGTTGACGATTAGACGGAGCTCGATGTGCAACGGTAGTCATGTTCCGAATATTCCATTGTTGCGCACTTACATTGTCTGTTTGTATCCCCATTCAGAACCCTAACCTGATGCGATAGTGAGCGCCGACTGGCGCCAGGGGAACAGCCTCTGGTGCAGTGCTATGCCCCTGTTCAACCACCACTTGTCATTCAACCATTCCGTCGTCTACTCCAGAAACACTGTACCTTCGTCGCGATACCTACTAAGAAGTATGTATAATGCCGGAATCGACTATCACGCGACACTCATGCTTGAACACCAAGGTTTTCATACGAGCTAGAAGTGGAACGTGTAGGCGCCTCCAGCAACGTCATCTAAACAGCATGCTTATGCCTCCCATTCAAGGTTAATAGCCTGGCTCGTGTGCAGATATGTCTGCAAACGAGTACTACGAGTCAGCTCCAGGCCAAGGGTGCGTTCGGCACCGCTTCATCAACACGCCACAACATACCTTAACTAAATGACTCTAGGTTCCAATCCCCAGATTCATTCTGGAAGGTGGACCCGCCTGTGTCCTCGACCAATACTCACTCCCCTCCATTGCATGTCCCCCCACAAAAAGGCGCTCATGGGAGTGGAATCTCTCAAGACCCCAATTTCTCATTAACCAACTTTCCACCAACCTACGACTCTACGGCGTCCCCGACGAAGCCTATACCCATTCCTCCTCCTCGCGACGTGATACCCGTGCCACCGCCCAACGCACAACCAAAAGGTCACGCCCAGTCTCCGCCAGCTCCTGGGAGCGCCGGAAGCTGTGTCACGGACGAGAGTGACGACAGTCTCGTTCACATTCGCCTTCCTGGCGGCAACGCCACCAGGTCCCATCATCGCTCAGACAGTCTGAGTCTCACCCAAAGCAATCTCCAGCACCATAATGATCTCAGCAGTGGCATGGTTTCTTCCATGCGCGATTATGGATTGAGCTCCAATCGCAAGCGCCTCCGCGGAAAGGAACTCGCGACGCATTCCAAGGACACTCTCATCCAGATGCTTATCAGACAGGAGCACCAATCCGATGAAGGTCGGAAGTTGTTGCGCAACGCGTTGGACAAATTGGAGCAGTACAAACTAGATTTGTTGGAGGCCAACAATCATTGCAGGAGATTGGAGAGAGCGTGTCAGAAGTTGACAGACGAACGGATGTTGATGCATACGCAGGTGACCGAGGCGGTGGGGAAAGCTCAGCAACAGGCTTTGGCCGCTCAACAAGAGCTGTCAATTTACAAGCTCAGACTAGAACACGCTGAACAAGCCTTGTGCGTTTCCTTCTCTCCCTTGGGCGACCTCCACTCATCACCTTCACGTCCTTCTCAGAGCAAACGCTAACGCAGACTTACGAGAGGCCAGACTCCAACGTGAAGCGGCCAGGACTGACGCCGAACATGCACGCAACGAAGCACGCCGAATCCGAGAAGAGAGCAACATGCGTGAAGCGCGCGAACAAGGTCGAAAGCAGGGTTTCGAAGAAGGCGTATCGCAGGGACGCATCCTCGGTATCTCCCAAGCCGGGAGCCCCGCTCCTCGACAGATCACCCAGGCTGGTGAGCCGACTAACACAAGTGTGGTCAATACCACTGCCAACACCATGGATCTAGGTGCTAACGAAACCTCGATTGTCGGTGATGGGTCCTCATCATCACGCGTCAACCGGAGCTCCTCTGATTCCCCACGTGGGCAACGGATTTCTAGAGTGCATTTCGAAGAAGCCGTTGAACGCGTTCGTAGAGAAACAGAAGCGCGTCTGCAACGCGAGCTCGATCAGCAATTGAACGAGGAACGCGAACGGTTGAAGGCTATCAGTTTGCGGCATGAACAATGGGAACGAGAGTGGCTGGAAGAGAGAGAGAAGATAAAGAAATCAGTCGAGGAGAGAGAGAGACAGAGAGCCGCAGAGATACAGGCTGAAACCGAGAGGCTGAAGCGTTTGGAAGACCAGATGGCCGAGGAGAGGAGAGCGGTGCAGGCGAGGTTGAGAGAGTTGGAGATGGAAAAAGAAAGAGAAAGGGAGTTGAGGGAAAGAGAGCAGAGGGAACGGCAAAGGGAGCGCGAGGAACGAGAAAGGGAGCGGATGAAAGAGGAAGAAAGACTTGAACGCGAGAGGAATCGAGTGGAGAGAGAAAGGGAGCGGGAGAGACTGGTTATGCTTGAGAGAGACCGAGAACGGGATCGTGCTGTTACCGAAGCGACTGCGCAAGCGGCGGCGGCGGCGGCTAATGCGAATGCCACCGCTAATGCAAATACAACCCGCCCAACATCTGAAACCTCCGGCTCGGGATCGGAGAATGAGCGCTCGAGCCTTCGCTCATATCTCCGTACATCTGATAGTCCCATCCCACCACTTCCGTATATTCCTATGCCACGCCCACCTTTTGACATGCCGACGCCGATGACCGCCCAACCGCCAGTGACCATCCCGGCTACTGTCTCCATGCCCGAACCCACCGTCAATCCTATAATCAATACACGCCCATCTTCTCGTTCAGCCGTCCAACCGAGCCTCCCAACGACAGTGCCTGCGCGACAGAAACGAAACCGTCGTTCCTCCATAGATTCTCAATCCTCAATGTCCACAGTAGCGGGCACATTTGAATCACTAGTCTCTTTCCCACATGCTGTGTCTGGCCGCGCATCGTCTTCCGGGTCCACGCGTGCGATCCCAGGTGTTGCTGGAAGTACCGGATCAAATGGTCGTCCACCGTCAACCTCAGCATCCCGAGCTGGAATGTATACCCGCCCACATATGAGCTCAGGGTCTGCTAGTACGGGTCCTTACAGCAGTCTTGTTGCCAGGGACGCCCTGAGTGATATACCTGAAGACGCGAGCGTTAGGGATCTCTCGCCCGACCTGTCTAGTAACCACTCAAGGCGTGGGTATGTACCTGCGCCGGTTATCCCGCCTCCGCCTGTACTTTCGGTGTCTGGGGCAACGCCTTCGACTTCCTCACAACGTGGACGAGGAGAACAACCACCCAGTTGGTTGACCAACCCTCCGCCAGACCCAACGCAGGGCCAGCAACCGGTCGTGCCTAGTATCCGTGTTGATACTGAGGGATGGAGGACTGATGAGAGGACTGAACCCCAACCAGTGAGTATCTGCTATGCTCGTCCTAGAGCTTGGATGGCTGATGACCAGCCTAGGATGGACGCTATATGCCAGCTGCGGCCCAGCCCATGAATATGAACTACCTCAATCCGCAGTACCAACCTGGCGGGTCCTCAAACTTGCATCGGTCGGATAGCACAAATAGCGCCCGACCCTCTATCAGAAGCAATTCTTCTTATGAATTTACCATTGAACCTCCTGTGAGTTACCGTATATCCGCATCCAAATTGTGTACTGATCAACATAATGAATAGTCCAACCCGACATCACCAACAGCAGGAAGATCAGGCGAAACGCACGAACAGCCCGTGCAAAACCAATATCTCAGCCCCCATCATGCTACCATCCCCATCCCACAGGTACCCACTCAACCGGTCCTGCCTCGACGCCCCGAGTCACCGGTACTGCCCGTTCGTATCACCTCTGATCCATTAGGTAGAAGACGATCCGGATCAATGTCTGCGGGTTCCGCTGCGGCAGCAGGAGGAACGGACGTTCCAACCGCGCCAAGCTCACCAGCTATGCCTCCCGTAGACGCACAAACTCTTCCTCCAGGCTTTGTCCCACAGACATTCACGCCTCACGCTGCGGCATCACCCGCACTCCCGCCGGTTAGCGGTGTAGCCTCAGACGTTGGGGCGGGATTACCCCCCGGATTTGTGCCACAGACGATTACAGATACAGTAACTGGCGTAACAACGCCCCTTGCTGGAATGAGTGCTCTGCCGAGCGCAGGCGCCCCTGGGCCAAGTGGAGGGGGCACTGCGTCGAGAAGACAGTCAGTTTATGGCAACCCTAATGCACCGGAAGATGCTCAAGATGGAGGTGCAGGTGATTGGGGAGATGCTGGATGGGGCAATACTGGAACGAGACCTGGTGGAGGGATTTACTCTCCCTATACTTCATCATCACCGCTTCCTACTGGTCCTCCTGTCATTCCCAAAGGCACATGGGGTGACGATGATACTGGTGGCGCCGGGCCTAGCAATAGGACGACGCCAAGTCAGCGCCCAAGGAGTATCTACGGCTCCACGACACCAGGTGGTTCGACGAGGAACTTACCTGCAAATGGTACTCCGGCCGGCGGTGGAGTGTACCAGAACCCTTTGAGACAGGAAGAGGGTGAGAATGAGGATGGGGAGGGTGAGACGGACGAGCTTGTCGCGAGAAACACGAAGATCAACGCCACTGCGCCACCACCGATTTTGACCGCGAGGGAGAAGAAGAAGAAAAAGGGAAGACGGTAGAGTCCTCGGACATGATCCTGGTTGTGGGCGGTTTTTTAGGTATTTTTATGCGCATTTCGTTGTTCTTACGTGCATGTGTTTCCATGGAGTATATTTTGTACCTCGCTCGTCATACCAGATTTTCGTTAGCGGTCTCTTGTCATGCCTCGTTGTACGCCACAGAGCTTTCTATCACTGACTTCTAATAGATTGTTGCACTATGACCCCTAAATGGATTAAGACACATTAAGCATTCATCTTATTACATTAGTATAAGTAACACCAGTTGAAATTACAAATAATGATCCGTGGATTGGACGGTCCACCTGGACACTGGCGAGAAAAAGATCACCAATGAAGCTTATGGGTGGGACATTGGTATCCGCTGGGGTTCTTAAATAAATAGAGCTGGTGATAATCTTCGGCGTCCCACCACTGGGAAGCGGGAGTAATCTCTGTAACGATCTTCTTTCCTTTGGGAGTGAAATACTTGGCCTGTACTTCTTCGGTGACTCGCTTAGCAATGCCTTCCTGCTCTGGAGTGTGATAGAAAATCGCCGAACGATATTCTGTCGAATGCAAAGACAGTGAGCGGTGTAAGAACATGAGAAGGCGTGGCGCAATACGCACGAGTTCCCGTATCAGCACCTTGTTGATTCAACGTGGTGGGGTCATGGGTGCGATAGAAGAATTCTGGTAGCAGGGTTGACACGTTTCCAATCAGTCAGGCGCCATCCATAAGATCCACGTCAAACCCACCAACAAGATCAGCATAGCTAACCACCCCAGGATCAAATTCAATCCTCAAAGCCTCCGCATGATCTGTCGCTCCAGTGCACACGGTCTTGTATGTGGGGTGTGTCACAAGGGGATTTCCCCCGGTGTATCCAACGGAAGTTTTGAGAATTCCTTTGTTTTGTGACGGCGGGAAATGCTTGAGGAAGATATGTTCCACACCCCAGAAACAGCCTGCCGCAAATGTTGCAATCTCCGGTTTGCTAGCCGCTGGAAAACAGCATTAAGCTCAACCATGTGGTTCCGGATGAAGATGATGGAGAACATACTTGACGACATTGTAGCTTGATATTTCGCAGGGTCGACGACAGAGGGAGCGACGTTAAGGAGGCTTTTTATACGGCCAAGCATAAGGATCTCGACCTGATAGGATCAATGTGGGCAAGAAGAACCGTGTGAGCAATCGTTGCGCAAAACGACGACGAACGCCTTATTATGTCTTCTAATGTTGCCGTTTCCCGACATATTACACATACCGCTGACTGAGCAAAAGTCACGTGTGAATATTATCTTATCTTATCATTTACGGTCATTATTCGTAATATTGGTGCATTCAGCTCTATAAGAACAATCAATCGTACATCGGGACATGATTCCAGTTGGCTGCCGGGCGAACTCGATGGTGGAAGATAAGTCTAGAAGGAGTCTGGCGTCTTGTTGCCGGAGTTGGCGAAATTATCTTGTGACCGTCAAATATCAAAGTATGCCCGCATGCGAGGCTACTCACCTGCTGTCCCTGAATATGTTTGTGTATTCGACCATAAAACGTTAAACTTCGCCTCTGTCCATGATGAATAACAACTCACGACGTGTAATTGAATCAGGCGTTCGGTCACCTGCGTTGTTAAAATTCCCTGTGTTGAGCTGTCAATGCTCGCAAGGCCCGACTGGATGGGTGACCTACCTGGTGAAGCTGCTCCTACAAATAGATAATGCCGTTAGATACATTGTGTGGTAGACGACGATACTCACTCCTTTCAGCGTCCGGTGTTGCGTTTCCGCTCTGGCGGAAATTCGCGGGCTCACCTGGACATCGACACGAAGGCGTGACTAAAGGCCAAGACTAAGAACCTTTCCGGCTTACGGACGTCCAGCTCAGATGCTGTATGTCTGATCTGGATGAAGTTCAAGGCATCTCCTATGTCAACAGTCAGCTCACTCTGGTCAATTCATTAGCATGCTAGCACCTACTTCTGCTAACGACAGACCTGGGACTGATCGGTGCGCTGCTCACGAGAGAGCCAAGGACAAGCAGGATCCCAACAAGTAACGGTCTCATGATTGTTTCTTCTCAGGGTCGTAGACAGTTAGAAGAAAACTACCTGAGTAACTGAGGATCCTTAAATACCAGTCCAGAAAAGCTTTGAGGGCAGTACGTGAATATCGGCGAAGCTGGTCCGAAAGGCAACGCCGTCGCTAGCATTCCAGTACATACGAACACGTCTTGATTCGGCGTGATAGATAATCAATCTGACCTCGGCGAATGGACAGACAACGAGCTACTGCGTAAAGGCTGACTGCATGCTCCCGAGTCAGCGAAGAGCGGACTTGTGACAAAGGGAAATTGAGGACCGAGGAATAGGATTGGCAGACCGGTTAGTCCCAGTTAAGCGGCTCCAAGATTGAATGTATTATCTGTCCTTCTCACCGAATGGCACAATGGCGTGTTATTGGGGTGCGGAAGCCCTTCCGCGTATCTTCAGAACTAAGGTTCAACACACCAACAGTGGCTCACAGCCCATTCTCACCTGACACAGAGTACATATCGCAACAGCCTCATTTTGAACCCACTGCGTTTAATTTGTGATTCATGATCCAAGAATAGATAGATGTTGACCACCACCATCAGCGCTTGGAGTTTGGAACACGTTACTCGGGGAATACTAGTACAGATAATAATTCGGGAATGGAAAGAATCATATCGTATGAATGGTTCCCAAAATGGAACGAGACGCATGCACATCTAGCAGTTCCCAAATTCCGCTTTTAGCCGAGGAGCTCCGCATTGTCGCCTTGCCGAAGCACGGGCTACTTCAATAATCTGGACGAACTGTTACGGGTGCACTCAGCACATGCTTCGGAGACGATATAAACCACAGTATTCACCTCCAGGGTGGCTTTTAGCCACCTCGGATAAACCAACGAACGGATCCGGCCGTGGTAAAGTTGTGACATCACGCCCCATGGATGAGTACAAGCCTTTAATCTCCTCTTGCGCTCGCCAGCTGGCAGCTAGAAGCCCTGCATTTAACGCAAGGACGAAGAAGCAGAAGAGGTAGACCGCTCTAGAAGAGACGGTCGTCGTAGCCCACGTCTCCTTGGGATGGTCAGCCTTTGGGGATGCATCGGAGAGGTTGTCATTGGGTAGGAGGGTTTTTGTCTCTTCGCCGCGGTCTGAGGTCATGGTAGTTGGAAAGAATGTTCGAAACAATGGAAGAGGCTATAATATGGACATATCGATACAATAAGTCGGTAGTATTACAGCTATCCTCGGAAAGATGGTCAAATTGCCGAAAAGGGGTGGAAACAGAGTTTGTTTCATCGTGATATTGTTTGACTTGGCTGAGAAGGCTTCGCTAACCCACATGGTCGTAAATGGCGAATGTTCGACAAGAAGTCAAACGTTCCATGGGAAACGGGCTGTATTATATTAGTCTTATCAATACCTATGGATTGGAAGCTGGCATACCAACCGAGCTCAAACGCCATCATGGCGCTCGCTGGATTGAATGATGGTTGTTCGCGAAGCTGTCCTGCTCAGCCAAAGTCCTAAGTTGTTCCCAGTTCCTGCACACGTGAAAGACGTCCATCCCGCTAGCTGCAGCCACCACCTTTCCATTTGAGAGCTTTTCGGGGTGAGAGGGTTCCAAAGTGGTATCTGCGTTGCAGAGAACAGCTTGGCGTACAATGTTCAAGCAGTGATGAGCAGTTTCCTGTTTCCTCGTGTCATCTTTCCAGCCAGGATTCATGTACAACTCCCTGAGTGTGTTCAAGCAAGAGAGCTGATGATAGACAGATATGTACTGTCCATGCTCACTCGTCTGGCTAAGGTGTACTCCGGAAGCATGGTTCGAGGGTAGCAGCGACTCCCATTCATCGTCAGCGCTCATTCCGTAGTGTGCATTTGCGTCGACGAGTTGGAGTACGTGGTCCAGGCTAAGAGGTGCCTCGCTTTGTCCAGGGTTGCGTTTGGCTTCTGTCGATCGCCCTCACTGTTAGCATCGAGGCGATAATGGTTATACCTTCTCGTACCTTCGGCGCTCCGCACCCTGGAAAGCACTTGGAAGTCATTCCATGTCAGCGTAGCGTTGAAAACCGTGCTCAGGAGTAGTATGCAAAGGAGCGGTAGTAAAGGCAGAAGTGTCACTCTCGCCTTGTCGATGGGCTTCATCGTGAGGTCGCAAATGTGTCGAATTAGCTGTGGTGTATGTGACAGTACTTACCTGCAAAATTAGTATAAAAGGGTAGGCGATCGGGTATCAAGTTAAGATAACGGTCTGCTCGTTACGCCTAAATTAGTATGTCCTTCAATTTTCCCCATCTGGTTCTCATGGGACTTGATGCGAAGGGATCAGCGCGGGACTACAATGTAAAGGATGGTATTTTGACCTGCATTCAATGTCCATGCATCATGGGCAAATGGATGGAAAGCACACAGTGCTGAAACGCGGTGTTTGGCGCATGCCTGTCCACTGGCCGAATTGATGAAACTATCTTTTAATCATCAAGCTTGAATATTATCCGCTTGCATGGACGGACTGATGAGGAGCGCCTGAACTGTTTCACGACCAAAATAGATGTAGGTAGCACGTAATGGCAATACACATTATCGAAGGGGAACTTCGAACAGTCAATCAAAATATGTAGGGTATTTCCTAAAATTCTGTTCCATGAACATCCGTACCTGCGCCCAGTCTCGACAAACGTGTTCTATGTCCCCCGTGCCATGATGAGTAGGTTCCAGCGTGAGGTCTAGACCACATTGAAGACCTTGGCGAATATAATTATAACAATGGTGAGCGTGACCAAGCTCCGCCGCAGTTGGCTTCTTCCCGATCTTTGACTGGGTGAGGTCGTAACGCATCGAATTTAGGCAATGAAGCTGATGATACATTGTGACCGCGTAGGACCGCGGCCCAGGCTCCAGCACCACCCAACCATTGCCTGGCGGTGTAAGGGATTCCCAATTTCGTACGTCGTGCAGACCATAATATGACGTATCATTGAAAGTCATTACCGCGTTCCGTACATTCAAAGGTAGTTGACGGGGGTAGCCGTCAGATGCGTATGCTGAAGTCCAAAGGGGAGGTTAGTTGTTTCTGGACACCTGGAGTAGAAAGAGAACCTCACGGAAATCTACATGGGCGAAAAGCAAGGTTTTGAGTTCCAGTAGCGTGGAAATCCGAAGGAGATTGAGGATTGCAATGCTAGTGCAAGTCGCTACCGCGACATTGAACGGCAGATCCTAAACCTCGTTAAATATCAGAGAGTACACAAGCCTAAGACACGCACCGTGTTCTTTGGGAGCTTCATCTTAAGAATACTGAGGATTGAAAACAGAAGACGGGGGTCGTCTGGGTCAACGTCTGGTCAAAAGGCGGGAGGACTCAAGGGGCATAAGCGAGTGACGTTGTGACCCTTGACAGCTATCTGATTGAGGGAGTCACAGGCAATCGCGAAGTATTGATTTTAGAACGGAGCGTCAGGAAGGCCGTATCCCAGATTATCGGAGATGAGATATGTCGGAGATATTCAAGCTTTCTAGGCATTGTTTCAGCTGGATGGCCACTAATTACGAGGAAACAGTCAAAGATTACCTCGGAACGTCACACCGTGCGAGAAAGCAGCCCAACTAGTCCATTAGTGCTGGTTCCAATGGCCTCGAGGATAAATGTGTGAATGCCTGTGTTCCTAAAATGCCCCGTGTTCACATGGTCAAACAAGGTTTGTCGGGAAAGGAAGAAGCTGAGGAGAACTCGAACTGACGTCTTCGAGTGCGTGACAATGTGGCTATTCGTGGGAACGCTGGACCGAACGGTCGGAACCAGTCGGACTTGTTTCGGACACTGAAATCCTATTATGTGCATAGAAACTTGGGGTAGAAATCATGTATTGCACTCCAACCTCCTTCACTACTATCAAGATCTATCCATAACCGCCCTATCGAGTTCCTGAGAAAATTGCTACAAATACCGCGCAAAATTCCTTCATTCGGTCAGGAAGAGTCCTACGACTTGGAAAAATTTCTCTCGCTCCTCAAGATGAGCCATATGACTCGATTCCTATCATATCCTATGAGCATCTGGTGAAGTTTAAACATAACATAAAATGGCCCACAGCAAATTGAATCCACCGTATCCTTGGAACTAGCTTGAAGAATGGATAGACACAACTATCAGCGGCTTCGTCCCTCCAACCATTTATGAGAAGGGTCGGAACCGAAATCTTGTGGGCCTCGTCAAGTATTGTCCAGTCCTTAATGGGACCGGTCATATAGAACTCTGATGGGCCATTCCTGGACATGTTGTTAATACTCCAGCTCAGAGAGGTGGGAGGATGAACTGACATTGTGAGATACACGGTCGGGTCTTTCTCCATCCACTCAAAGCTCTTCCGAAGAGCTTCTGGCATCGGGTCCAATGTGCAAAGGAAGCGGGAGTAGTAAACGCTGACTGCATCTTGATACTCCTTGCTGTCCGTCTTTCCCTCCCTTTCACACCTATCAAGGGCATCCTGCACGTCTTGTGGGAGCTTTCGGCGAAGGATTTCTTGCGCCTCGATCCAAAGTTTATTCGATGCTGGAGAAGACATGATAACAAGGCGCTTCAATCCTCCAGGTTGTCTAACGGCATGGCGTGCTCCCAACATCCCACCCCACGAGTGCCCAAGGAGATCGTAGTCGTGATACACTCCGAGATGCTCAAGTAGGTGTTTCAGTTCATCCAAAAACAGCTGCTCCGTCCAGAAGGTAATATCTCCCATCTTTTCCGGAAGATGCGTCGAAAGCCCGTTCCCAAGCTGATCGTAGATAATCACAGGAATAGACCTCTGCAAGGTGAGGTCGGAAAAAATGCTAAGGTAGTCGGAAGTCACTCCAGGACCACCATGCAACACCACCAATGGCCGAACTCCAGAATTCAGATTACCGTATATCCTATACCACGTCTTGCATTCTTTGCCTGCATTCGATACATCCCATATCATCTCCCCTTCAGACGTCGTTATGTTGTCCAGTTCGTTAGTCGATGCCATTGGGGTAAGAGTGACGGTGCGGGTGGTGCGGGCGAAAGGACAGAACTTGTGGTATATAGCGAATCGCAAAGTTTCAGGAATCCTGTAGTACTGTTTTCCTTGTGGTCGCCTTTCCATGATTTGTAAGGGATGATTTATTATAATTTCTGTTCGAATTTTCTGCTCCTGGGAAACCAAAATACATAGAAGATCAGACCATGAGGCGCAAGAAGACATCAAATATTCACGTCATCAAGCCCATATAAGGATTATAGCTTTGGTATCAAGACGGGAGGGGTAACATAGAACCGCACAGGATGCACATCAACGATAACGACTCGGATCGGTTGTTGGACCTCTACAACCTCGAAACCGCATCAAAGAAATGATCACAGTGTCACTCAGACGTAGATAAGTATAGTGAAACGATCAGGGGATATCCTTCTCCTTGAGGCTTTGGTTGCTCATGTTCGTAACCTTGCTCTTCATGGTCAAGGTAGGACCTGTATCGGCGGACTGGAAGGCCGTGTTGCTTGAGTTGTGGAAGCGGACATCAGTTCCGGTTTGGAACTTTGCAAGGGATGAGGATGACCAAGCACGTCCTTGGAGCACGCGCAAGATGATTAACAAGGGAGCAATTGACTGTTCACAAGTTCGGTAAGCTTCTCACGTTGCTAGGTTCTATGGGCGCACCTGAGTCTGTCCCAATACAGGCAATGCAAGGTTTTGAATTGGGCTGTTGACAGCGTAGCTGACTAGGAAAATCAAGCCGTTGACAGTATAGAGCGCTGCGGATTCCACCATCATTGAAGTGACGGAGATATACTCGGAGCCAGATCCCGCCATTACTTTGCGCATCTGGTATCTCATGTAGAGGAGTCGAGTTGCGATACATCCCGTGATGATGACGTTCAATGCAATGGAAATGGCCCAGTACGGAATAGCGAGGTTGATACTGATTGTAGACCAGAGGGTGATTCCGGGAACGCAAAGCATGACGATGAGGATGAGCGAAAGGGCTGTAGAATTTAGAGGTTACCTTGGAGACGAGGGGACCGACGAGATGGCTGGACGCACCGACTGAGGCAAGAAACATAAGACAAGGCAGGATGATCAAATACCAGCCATTGCGAGAGAAAAACATCCAGAAGCGATAGAGCTGAAACGGTATCGTGTCAGGTCGCGCTGATGAAAATAAGAAAACACCTCCATACCAGTAGTCCATCTTGGAACCAGGTGTTAATAATATAAACCACGTTACAAGTAAGCCCCACAGGTCCGCCGCCGGTAGCGAAGAATGCATTTGGACCTCCAGGATAGTTGCGGTTATCCACGAAGGTCAGTTCGCCAACCTTGATATTTGTGCCGTTGCCAACATTGCCCATGATGAACAGCAATGAAATGTAGAGCATGAGAAGATAATCGCCTCGACTCTTCCTCTTCTGGAGCAGGAGGTGGAAACACCAGATGAACAGAGTGAGATGGACACCTTCACAGATCGGGCAGGTTGTTGATCAGTCACCAGCTCCGAACAAATATCGCGAGTGGTGCTCACCATAAGCAATGGCACCAAGGAAAAGGCCATCAATGATGGTGCGCTCATTGTAGAGCTCGAAAGGCGACTCGCCAGGAGGTGCGTTGGGATTGCTCATGGTGGAAGAGATTCAAACCTGGTCCATGGTCACACCTGTGGGCAAACGACACCTAACTTCGGTCGGAATTTTCATTTTCGTGCGCCAGGTGGGGAAGGGTGGGGATTGAGCTATGTTTAGATGTAGGTGCACATGGCGAGGCCGTCAAAGCGGATTTCTCAGCCGGACGACGTGCCGTTAACGTGACGACGCACGGACTGAATGATACTGTGACATTCGTCAGTTCGAAAGAATACCCGACCCTGGCCTAGATCACCCCAAAGCCTCGGCTGAGCAAGGATCAGCATGGATCAACCTGTCCAACCCGTCGACGAGGTACGGGTGCTAAACGAGTGCTAAAGACGTCAAGCAGGAGCGCAAAATGATGAGGATTGGTTTGTCCATGGAAGTCAGAAGGTCAATCAAGTTTAATTAAGGCTGGCCCTCTACTCAGGTCACAGGGTACATCCGGGGGAAATTGACGTCCCGCCCATCAGGCCGCCTGAGAATGGGACGCCAGAAAACAATAACTGGCAGTTGAACGCATCAAATTAGGCGCTATGCGATGCCTATATGGTGTGGAGTGCTCAGGCGAATGTCATCAAAGCAATGGTTACCCCTAGACACTCACTCTTACAGTGATTATCACTCACCCTTCAGCACGGGCGAGATCTCGCTGTGTTGGTGATCTGGTGGAGGAATCAGAAGGAGTGTTGGGGTATTACCTCAGATGAGGTTAGAAAGCATGGCCCAGAGGCTGGACAATGCCAGGGCTGGGGGTTTGAACGGACAACATGGCGACGAGTATCTAGCCTTTGGCTTTAATAATAATCACGATGACCTTGATCCTACATTCCACAGATGCCGTGTTAACTTCCATCCATGTCGACTTCACAGGCGCGTAACGAGAAGCTCCCTGGGAGCCACAGCCTGTTTCGACTTCTATGTATTTCTGGAAGACTGGAAGGATCCATATACCTTTTGAGCTGCGTCTCTGACCCTGCTGTAGGATGGAATGGGGTTCTTTCCCCATCTGACGCACAGCCGTGCATCTTAGCAGCACGAGCCAGAACGTCGACTTTGGAATTAGTTTCATGGAAATAGAAGGCAATAGGTGACTCCATAATGCAGAAGCACTGCATAAAAGGTGAATTGAGCACCTTTATGCCATGGGCGCGACGTTTGCCAAGATAAAGGCAGAACAAAAACCCACATATAACATCAGATCCCATTGCATCATTCCTGCAAATGATTAGAACCGGTATCCTCGAAATGTAGCAGAAACGAACAACACCGCTCAATATGAAACAGCATCTCTGCGGACGTACATCTTCCGGACATCAAGCCCATGAGACCCGCTATAGAAGATCCCTCAATATAAAAGGATGGGTGAAGCTTCGCCTGTCTTCTCCAGTCTTCCAGGATCTTACCATCCTACTCACTCTCACTATGCGTCCAACATTTGTCTCCGTTGTTGCTTTTGCCCTCTTTTCTGCTGTTTCCTCTGCTCCAGTTGCTGATACTTTAGAGCCTTGTAAGTGAACCTATTTCGTCAACTCGAACAGTAGGCTCACATCAAGCTTCGTATTAAGTAAACTTTGCTATCGTTGGAAATCCGACACCTGATGCCCCGTCCGCCCAACGTATCCACCCTCGTAAGTCATGATCTTTAGGATGCCCGCGTGGCCGGTTCTGACACCCATACAGGGGTACCTGAGAGCTCTAACTTCAGAATCTCAGGAAATCCGACGGGCGACTCTGAACGGACTGATCAAGCTCGACGTGAGTTTTCTATCCGTGAACTAGCTTGATTTGGTTGCTTAAACTGGACACTATCGCGATAGGTAGCAATTTTGCTATAATTGGGAATCCAACGCCAGATTCGTCTGATGACAAGTAACTGAAAGATCGACAACCGACCGTTATTTCTTCCGGTTTTCTTTCCGGCCTCTATGCCGTTTCACAATTCTCAGTAGTGGGCCTATTAGTGCTATCTATAATTTTGTATCATGTGCATGTAGACCATAATTTATGACCAATACCCCCTAGAATTGCGACCTAGCGGGTGTGCTTCTCCCGCGAGACCCAGCTCGACCCTGACACATTCATGGCCAATCACAGAGTGAGATTTCCTTCAGGCCCCAGATGTTGTCCATGAGCGTGTCCGCGACTCTCAACTGCTGTGGGAATGGTCATACCTGACATTTTCTATAATGATACTATGTCATTCCATGATTATGAGTAGTGCCATCGGCTCCGAGTGAGATACAAATGCCGCAACGATAACAGCTCCATACAGAGCTCATGATTGCCAGATCCGTGCTCCTGCTACTGTTCTAGTATGACCGGAAGTTTCACATAATCCGTAATCTGGTTAAAAATCTGAAACTATCTGTATATTCGTAATCTGTGATCTTGTACTCGGGTTTCCTCATATAGTTCTGTCAAAAAACATACGGAAGAGAAAATATCTTGTAGCCGATAATAAGCCACGAGGAGGCTCAAACAATCTCAGGAAGATGTCCAAACATTACCTACAAGCCTCCGACAAACACAAGATGGGTAAATCATTCAAGTTAGGCATTTATCATATGTCCTGTGAATTTATGGTCGTAATAACAGAGTAACAGGTCATGATGCGGTGGGTATTCACAGACAATACCAGAGCCCTTACTACTTTCCCAGGATCCCAGTATTCCTGCCGATGTGAGGTCCCACCCGCGCGGAAATATGGGGGCGAAACCGGTGAGATGCCTCCGGTGGCGGCCTGAGCGAATTTATTACCTAAGCTTGATTCAGCAACTGACTTTGATGCAGGGATGCACCGACGGTCCAATCTATTATGTAGTAGTTTACTAAAGGTTTCTGACGCTCTAGGTGAAGTGGCTGACAGAGTGATTGGGAGTTAGTGGCGTGGCGTGTTTGACTCCTTCTGCGAACATACCATATCTTCGCTGGCGGCATCGGCTTGGGCTAAATCTGCCACAGAGTGTCTTGGCATCCGAGGTTCTGCAGTGTGTACCCATGCGTGCTTACCTTTCCCTCTGATCTCCTGACCCAAATGATCGATAGCTTTTATTAATACCCAGTAAACAATGTGGAAAAGTGCCATGAGCCAGGTCTTCAATGCCCATTCAGACCCAAAGACGTCAACTGGCTATGGCGTCGATACTTTATCTTTGGATTGCGAAGTCATCAGACGGGTGTCGGGCGCACAAAACATATGGTTTATCGAACTTCTTGCACGCTACAGAGTGAAGGCCGACGTTGTGTGACAGCTCTCCGCGTGTAAGAGATGCTTTGAAGACTGCTGGACCATATGTCGGCATGCGGAAACAATAGCCAATAACTACCGGAGAGCGTTAAAGGTGGCCGAAAGCTGAGGTATAAAGGTCCATAATGTTTGCAGAATACTCCAGAGTATCACAGCGATGAAGTCAACGATCTTCAGTCTTTTGCTTTCAATTTCCGCTGTGGCCGCTACGCCATTCAACACGACCTCTTTGAGGAGGTATCACATCCTTCCACCCGCGAACGCCATGCAGTATTCACAAAATCATCTAGGTGTGGAACTGTCATTAGTGACGAAGAAGTAGCCGCTGCGGAGGCACACTTCAAGGCTAACAAAGTTCCTCCCGGAGACGTCTCTGTTGAGGCTGCCACCATTCAGGTGCAATTCCATGTTGTCAGCAGGGACACGACTCTCGCTGGCGGAAACGTCCCGTAAAGGTCTCTTGTTAAGATTTGCTTCGTCATCTCATGATTTTTCCAGCGACTCGCAGATTGCATCGCAAATCCAGGTGATGAACAGGGCATACGCCAATGCTGGAATCACTTGGGTTCTGGCTGGCACCACACGCACAGTCAACTCGGATTGGTTCAACAACGCCGGTCCAGGTTCATCCCAACAAACCGCAATGAAAAATGCTCTTCGTGTCGGCGATGCAAAGGTCCTGAATGTTTATACTGTAGGGTATGTTCACCGTCCATTCAATACCTCTTCCTCAGATTTTATTACTCGTTTATATAGATTCAGATCTGGCTCCGGTGCTGGCTTACTCGGCTATTCGACCTTCCCCTCCTCCTACGGAAGTGCACCTAAGGATGACGGAGTCGTGATGCTTTTCTCTTCGGTTCCTGGTGGAACTACAGTTCCGTACAACCTTGGACAGGTTGGTTCCATGTCCCCTGTGTATTAAAACTTTAATAATGCCCAGACCGCAGACGTTGACTCACGAAGCTGGGCACTGGGTTGGTCTCTATCACACCTTCCAAGGAGGGTGCAGTAGCACTGGAGACCAGGTCTCCGATACTCCTCCTGAATCATCTCCTGCTTCGGGCTGCCCTACCGGTCGTGATACTTGCTCTGGTGGCGGAGCTGATCCGATTCGTGAGTACGGGTTCTTTTCTTCAAATGGTGCACTCATACCAAATATTTTCAGATAATTTCATGGACTACTCTGACGACGCCTGTATGACTGAGTTTACGCCCGGCCAGATCACTCGCATGAGGGATCAGCTTCGCACCTATAGAGGCATTTCCATCTAATGTCTAGGAGCTACTCTATCAGTGTTCCATATGAAGTGGTTTCTCACACAACTTGAGTTTTAGTTCATGTAAGGAAGGCGGAAAATATATCATTTGACTCCTACATCTTATTGACGTCCTCGAATGCACGATGCGACCTCAGCTTAAAGCATTCTGCCATCTCCGAAAGGTCATTCCCTGAAAATCTGAAAGATGTCAAATTAAACCTTTAGGTTATACGCCGCCCCGTGAACATCGAACAGTCTCTTGCGAAGATGATCGGAAATGTTTCATTGGTGGTAGTTCGGAAATAAGCCAAGCTTGGACGTGATAACATCAAGATCAACCAGTTGAGGGCACGACGTTTGACTCGAGATCAATCCTCGGATAGGTGTATTACGCACTCACGTTGTCACGCTCACCATATACTGATTCACTTGACATTGATTGATATGCCACCGCTTCGCAAACTACAATACATAGCGGAAATCACGGTTCTGAATATCCGTAAGATCCAAAAATTCCTACGAGGAGCGATTGATCACTCGATATACTTTTCCACGGAGTGGATAATGCGTACCTTGTCAACTCGAATTTTATCAATGTTCCCTTCACTGTCAACGCGCTCGATATATACTTCGTCATAGGTTGTGTCGCGCGGCTCGGTGTCACGCCGCTTGTTCTCCTTGCTCATGATAAAACGAAGTAGCAGCATGATTATCATGCACGATAGATAGCAGATGCCTATTATTACCCATGGGACATGGTTCCTGGCAAAATAAAGTTAGGCGAGGGGCCAGTGTACCGTCGTATCGACACACCTTGGCTTATACTTGGCCTGCCACATAAAGGGACCCGCGGCATTGCCAATACAATATGCAGATAACATGATCGCGTTGACTGTAACTTTCTTGGTGTGGCCCGCTGTAACACTCGAGAGCCAGGCTAGCCCAAGAACGAACCCAGTTGTGCCTACGCCTAGAATGGTGCGGATAAGGACCAAATATACCCAAGCTAAGAGGAAGCGCACCGGTAGTCCATTGAGCGAAAAGTAACCCCACTTTGTTAGTCCATGGTAGGAGGTTGATCAAGAAGACCCCGACAAGATTAGGTATCATGAAGACTGTGCCCACGTAGGCCCGACTGTTGGGGATCCTGGAAGCAATACTGACTCCTACCCAAATGGTGATGATTTCAACAACGCCGTCCACGCATCCAAGAAGTGTAGTCTGCAGAGCAGTAAATCCAAAGGAGGAGACGATTATTTGTCGCTGATTTGTGAGGGAGTTGGGGACGTTGTCGAGAGCGGAGAAGAGGGCAAAGAGCCATGTCTTGGGATCCATAAAAGCTTCGAACATCCTGTTAGGTGCATGAGACTCTGCGTAGTGAATGAGGATCATCGGATACGGACTGCTCCTTCTTGAAACGTTTATTCTCCACTCCAGTTTGATTTTCCTGGCAGAGTGGCTCGAGACAACTAACAGGTGGTAGCCTCAGACACGCACCTTAATCCTCTTCACGGCACTTACTCGCTCCTCCCTTGTCAAGAACCATGCCGTCGTCGGTGAGTCGGGGAACAAGAACCTAGTTACTCTCATGAGGGCGTCTCGTTATATTAGCGTTGAGGTCACCCACCAAAAGGCTAGGGCCGTTAACAATGTTAGCATTCCTGTGATTATCATCAGCCTATGAATCAATTTCTCAGCGTTCAGTGCTCAATGTTCCAAAGGGATTATCTCTTACCATTGCCAGGGTTCAAAACCCTTGGTATGGATATGTAGTGACCCAAAGCTGATGAAACCGGTAACTATCTGAGCTAACTCGCAGATAATTATCAGAATATCAAGCCATTGGCAGAAGTTCGGCAGCCGAACCTGTTCCATTCATTAAGACTGAAGCGGATGAGCTAAAGGAAATCAAGATGTGGGACCAGTCCACTTACACCACCATCCCACTCTAACTGTTTGTTCATTT
Source organism: Podaxis sp. C-F-101400 (assembly GCA_018524895.1). Taxonomy (NCBI): domain Eukaryota; kingdom Fungi; phylum Basidiomycota; class Agaricomycetes; order Agaricales; family Agaricaceae; genus Podaxis; species Podaxis sp. C-F-101400. The sequence continues at coordinate 12,027 of JAEUWR010000544.1, read as the reverse complement.
CTAGTGTAGAACATCGATGTGACAATTAAGAAGCCAGCGGTGATTGACCCTTCGCAAGCTCCAAGGATCAGTCTGACAACGAAAAGGCCTGCGAAGTTCCTGCAAGCGGCATGGGCACAAAGCGCTACCGCCCAAACCGATATGTTGAAACTGTTCATAAGTGAGAATAACCAAGTGCTGCTTGGCTAACGATACATACCTCATCCATTTAGCAACGGGGAATCTCTGTAGACACAAATTTTGAGGGAACTCGAACGCGAGATAGCTGAGATAGAAGATAGTTCCAAGCCTGTAAGAATACTATCAGCTTCTTCCCCAGGGCGTGTCTAACTCGGTGATTGTACCAATTGTATCTGTCAAAACATAAGCTAAATGGGTGAATGGTGTGACAAAAGACGTACTGGTTAGTGGTCAGATGAGTCGCCTCCCTGGGAAGAGGACATCAGGATGAGGATCGATGGAGTTAGAAAGGTAAGACCTAATGCCTAATATCGCAGCGCTTCCTAGAGTCGTCTTATCCATGAACTGGATCCTTGGAGTAGATTGAACTAAGGCCATGCCTCATCTGAGCTATGCAAAGCCGTACCAGTAAAGAACTTGAAGAAACGCGTTGGGCATGAGCAAGATCCGAAGCCTTATCCGAAGACACTCACTGCACATAAGGGGTATGATGTGTCTATCGATCTTGCGGCTAGGCATGGCGCATAAGAGAGCCTGCTACGGGGTTATAGGCCGGCCACGTACCGTATTCTGGCGGCCTCTTTGGGATCCAGTGCGCCTGTCGAACCTGATGCCAACTCTGCAGCAGTATCCACCTCCTTCGTAGATACAACAGCATCGGATCTCCCAGTAGGCTTCACATACTTTTCGTCGCATTCAGAAAGCGAGGGAGATTTCATGATATGAGACGAAAGGTGGTTCGGTTTGGGTGACACCGGCGCTCAAAAGCTTCGAATACACCTTTAACCCCTCAGCTGAATAGCTATTTTTATCAGCGCCACCGGCTAGGGATTGGTGGAAAGGATTGGTTCGCGAAGCCCTTCCATGCGTATCACGTCAGCGCTCCTGTGACTGGTCGCATGAGGCGCTGTGCAACGGACGGAGAAGATGGAGGGCATAGGCTGTACTGCGTAGTCCGCCAAAGACAGGTTTAGGGTCGGGAGGCGCAGGATCACATCGAGGCTAACCATATACTGTGGTATAATGCAACTGGGGTCGCTCGAGAATAGTCATAATCGTGCGAGGAAGCTAGAGGTAAGGATACCTAGAAAGCCCCAGGTTCGGAGAGCTAAACTTGAAACCTCATCCCACGTGATAAACATGTAACGATAAGATAAGGCTTGCCAATGGTTCTCCTGATCCTTCAGGCGTTTCCAGTTTTACACCCGGCATCTAGTTGCTCTCCTATACGATGCAATACAGGCGCGAAACGTCGTTATCAAAACTGACACAAATCGACCCTGAATGATACCGGGGGGTGGGGTTGCGCTTCCTGCTTCATATAAATGTGCCTCGGGTTAGCCGACTGCAGGAGCAATATGAGCTGATAGCCGTAGCCCTGTCATGCCTGCTCCGTCGCAAGCCTTGCCCAGAACTATAGTATATAAGTTACATTTCTGCTCGAGTTGTGCTTGCTAGTTCTCGTACCAGCCGCATACTAGAAACACCCACCATTGGAATATTCCCAGTCCCTTCCCGCCGAAAAATATGTCCAGGCAAGTCATCACCATTAACCGATTTGACTTTTGCTTGGAGCATGGCAACGAGCTGTGTTACGTGTGTGACCAGGATTACCGCTCTTTCAATAACAAGAGCGCCGACATAAAGGGCCGACTCTCAACAAAGCTCGGTCCCAACTTTGAGGTTGATAATGGCTTCCTCCTTGAGGTAGGTCTCACTCTGGTGCTCTAGTAAGCATAACTTGATTCTAATCAGATAATGTGGACACTGCGTTCGTCTCTCTTCATATTGCTTCCCACATCGTTATATTTGAATAGGAACGCCACCCTATTAACGTTTACGCCTTTGGGGTGAACGTTAACGCACACTACCCTGATGGCCTGGCTACAGCTCGATGTCCTGACCACAAACATGTTAATTGTTCCGAATGCTACGATTGGAGCAAGCTCATCGAGGCAGAGGCCACTGGCGATGGCATATATGCTGTACGGGGCAGGACAGTCAGGAGTCGGATAATACGACATGAATCGTAAAAATGGGCAAGGCGGATCGTTGGGGTCAACAGTGGAGCATAGGACCAGACAAGTGGAACGGAGGGATTGGTATATTACAGGAGAGCATTCGGCCACGCAAGGGCAAGGGAGAAAAGAAACAATCACAATACAAGTGTCAAAGTCCAAGAAAGTACACCAATTTACAGAGCAAGCAACCGGTCCCTGTCAACCGTCACCCAACTGTCTCTCTTCTTCCGGCTACAAGCAAAGGGTCCAAATGAGCTATATGAGAATGTCAGAATAATGTGAAATAACTGACTCTTGTTTGGTGGTGGGGGAGGAGGGTGGAGGGAGCGGCGCACCGATAACGAGCTTAACCGTCTTAACCTCAAATCCTCGGAAACTCAGACTCATTGAGCATCCTGGTGCATCAACGCTCCCGTTGACACTATTACAATCCGCCGCCACAATGGACCGGCTGATTGTTAGCTCCTTTTCTTCATCTTCCAGCAGATTCGTAATGAACGCCTTAGAAACCGGTATGTGGCGCGCAACGTTAAGTTGGACTTTCCCGTGTCCACCGAACGCCTCATACAGTCTTAGAATGACCGTCACGGGCCCAGAGTCGGAGCCTGTAATGGACGCATCAAAGTCGTCGTATTCTCCACGTTTCACAGTTTCCAGAATAATGTTGCGCGCGCCTGAAATTGTGAATGGCGACTGGAAATGTGAGGCGAGAACCGACTCGCCGCCATTGCGCATCACACGAACTTGGGCTTACGTCAGACATCGAAGTACTACCAAATATGAAAATCCGCACCTCGTAGAGGAGAGTTGTACAGATATGCAGCTTGTGGGACATCAGACTCCAAGAAGGATCCTTCATGGGGAAGGACGGCGAAAGAGAAATGGTGGAGTCCTGTACAAAGGTCACTATACGTCATAAGCGGGGAAGTCATGTTGACACACCTTGATCTTGCTCTGCATCTGGAGCAGTCGCAGCCCGCAGGAGTGAAATACGCAGCATGTTTCCAATACAAGAGAATCCATACTTGGACTCGGAAAGAATAGCGACTCCATACCCGAATTCACTCAAGTCGGCATACTAAAGGAGAAATAGGAACCGTCAGCATGTGGATCGCCCGGCAGCGGACTAAGTTTCACCTTGTGGCCGCAAACTTCAAACTACGGCAGTGCAATAATGTTAGCAGGTTCTTACCACAAAGACCAACCTATCTCACCTTGGCAATGTCCCACGTTGTGTTCTTGTGTGTTGGTCTCTGCACATAACCAAATTGCGTCTCGTACGTGGCGTTCGGGTTGTGAATATCAAGGGGTAATTCGACTGCGGTGATTGGGGTGAGGAGTTGGCCCAGCAAGTGTACTGAGAGACGTACATTTGAGGAACTCGTGGCGTTGATGCCAGTCCACAACAGTATCAAAGTTGAACAGGGAACGCGAATTAGTCTTCGTCGTAGCTGGGACAGCATCAAGTGAAATCTACGACAGAAACCAATCGATTAGCTCGCCAATATCAGCCAGTGGAGTTAACGAGCTCACCGTGATAGTGACCAAGCTCTGACCATATCGGACTTCAGCCTTCACAGCAGCACGCAATGGGCCTTGAGCCAGGACCGTAACGTTGTTGAACTCGAGGGGACGAGCAGTCTCCAAGTGATGAATCTCGACGTCTGCAGGCCCGAAGCAATGGAATGAGGAGTGAGCTGACGTCGTAGCTGTGTTACGTACCCCAAGCATCCCAATAATTCGGACGATCTTCGAAAATCACTAATCCACCTGTCCGGCCCTCGGGGATGAGTTCGCGACTACGGATGAGGATGAGTATTCAGCGCGTGATCACATGGTGGGTACTCACTTGAGCTTGACATCAAACAGGCTGGTAATACGACCCTTGGAGATCGTCAATTGTAGGCTCGAGTTCCGGAGTACGAAATGGTCCGAGCCGTTGGTGTACACTGACCCTATTAGTTAAACCTCTCCCGATATGCGGGTGTCAAATAGCTCACCAGAGGCAGGTAACAATTGCGCATGTAACGCGCTACTTGGGGTTCTTAACATTCCGACCTGACTTCCAGCATTCGTCTGCATAACGGCATACCCCTCCTTTCCATCATCGCTTGCCTGCATAACTTGCGCTTTCAATGATGAACTAACTGAAGATAGTGGGATCTTAATAATGTCCCAGCGAGGGAAGAACGTCGTGTTGTACGCAATAATCTTGTTATAGCCTTTCAAGTTTTTAAGTCCAGAAGAGGCTGTAAAAGGGAGGGAATCGGGGAAGAGGACACCGAGCGCTTCGTCGAGGAGAGCTTCGCCCGAGTCCTTGACTTCGGCGTAGAGCTTTTCGGCGTCGTCATACACCATACCACTGAAGGGGGGGAATGAGCTGGAGGCGGAGAAGCGGAAACGGATGAAACTCACATTGCGGAGCCCGGGAGAACATCATGGACTGCCAACGTTCAATCAGGAGGAGCGGAATTGGAATGAGTGAAGAACACGTACATTGGTTGAGGAGAACCTTCTCCCAGTTTTCGTCGAGCTTTTCTTTGGGATAGGCATAATCATTCTTGTATAATGATGCCAATGTTGTGATATGCTCGACATCACGAAGTAAGATCTCCGAATGGCGGTTGCCCTTTTTGATTGAACCTTGATGGCATGTTAGCTATTAGAACAGGGCACCGAAAGTTAAAACGGGGACGGACCATGAGAGGTGTACGTCCCGCGATGGAACTGTTGGGTTTCATATCAGTTTCGGCCCAAAAGGTGCAATTACATTCTATTACCTCGAGGTAGAGTTCACCATGCCTTATCAAGCCATTAGTACGACAGCAACCTGTATTCTTGTGCATATGACACACCAGTTAGGCAAGGTTTTGCCTTCGTTCGTGGACTTTTCGATATCCTCAAAGAACTCATCCACGGAATGACCCATACTAACTGGAGGAAGTTCACGATGGGTGTTGGTCACAGCACGAATGCGGCGCAACTATATCCCTAGCTCAAACACGACTCTTCCATTAGTGAATGCAGATTGCGTACATTCTCCAGCATTTTCGGAAGTGGACCCCCTCCACCATCGCCATTTCCGAACACGAGTAAAGCGGTATCAGAGGATTCAAGGTTCTAACACAGCCTCAATACACACTCGAAACAGAGTGGAAGAACGGCTTACCTTGTGGTTAGTCAGTCCTTTGTTGACGTCACCAACAGTAGCCTGGGCAGTGTACGTGTCGACTGCATAAAGTGATATTAGTTCCAACAGAAGGGTCGCAGTGGGGGATGGTCCTACCGGGTGTCATATGGCAGAGCACCTGAGTGCCATCGATGCCGACCCAGTTGAATGTTGAGTGAGGGAAGACGTTGCTACCACACATTAGCTAACGATATCATCGATTCGATGGCGCCCTTACATATTGTTCCTAGTCCAATAACACCAAAGTCAGCCCATGTCGTGCAATGGTTAAACCGAGCATCGTACCATGATAACTTCTGAGTGAAGAAATACGTCATGCCTGATACACATTATCAAGCCCAGATGCAATAAGAAGTCCAAAGAGAATACTCACCAGCACCCCGAATCAACTGAGGCAACGCTCCCGTCAACCCAAACGAATCAGGCAACCACGCCGTCTCACACCTCTTCCCAAACCTCGTCTCAAAGTACCTCTGACCAAACAAAAACTGGCGGATCAATGCCTCTCCAGAAGGCATATTGGAGTCATTCTCCACCCAGGATCCTCCAACGGGTTGGAATTTCCCCTCCAACACCTTTTCCTTCACGCGTTCGAATAACGGAGGATATAGTTGCTCAAGCCATTTGTATTGTTGCGCCGAACTGCAGGTGAATCGATGCTCCGGGTACCGTTCCATGAGATCGACTTGGGTTGCCCATGAGCGGGCGACTTTTTGCTGGGTGACGGAGTAAGGCCAGAGCCAGGCCGTGTCGATGTGACAGCTGCATACGCGTGAGTCGGAAAACGTAAAACAGGTAGTGAGATTGCTTACTGTCCTATACCCCATATATTGGACTTCTGCGGTCCTTCCTTATAGATATCAGCGCCTTTCGCTTGCCATCCTATACCAAAGACCTCTTCTGCCTTTTTCCTCGCCGCTGTAACACCGGCAGCATCTCCTCGCTTGAAGACATTCATTATTTCGTTTGCGGCAACCAAAGCCTGGTTTTGCAACCTACCTTGCTTGTTAGTGACATGGGCTACGTATTACAGAGAGGACATACGGCGTGTTTCCAGGGAGCGTGTCTATGAGCTCGCGAAGGGTCTGGAAATCCCAGAGCAGACGCCAGGCTTCTTGGTTAGGAACTACGAGGTCGGCGGAAGCGAGGGTGAAATAGCGGTTCATCTAACAAGTGTTGGTCAGGGAAAGAATCAACCAGATATCGTTCTCTCGAAGACTCACATCGGGAGGTTGTATGGTATCTCCGTTCCACGGGACACCGAACATGCCATTGCAACTGGACTCGATCACAAATTCGTGGTATCCTTCCTCCCTTGCGTGGGGTGGGATGATGTATTCAACCCGACGATCTCCGCCAAAACCACCGGTGATGCCTGTAGTGTAGTTAAGCGCAATCCTAATGCGGAATATCATTCACCGTACCTTGAAGCGGGACTCCGTCGACGCTAAAAATCATGGCTTCGCATCCGGGGTCAAACTCAACTGAATTTGTTCAGAGTTGGATAAATAGGATGATAGGAGGGGAGGAAATCTTACATTGGACGCGCTCATATTGTTTGAAGTAGTCAGGAATGAAGACAGAAACCTTCCACCAATGGTTCGTCTACAACTCGATGAGGAACGGTCTTGCTCTGACACACGATCCAAACGTACCCCTAAACTGAACATCAGCAAGGATCGACTACGAATGCCAAGCTACACTTACAAGAGGGCCCAAACGATTCACCCTTCCCATCACTCAGCATCTCATGCATAAATAGAGACGCCCACAACCCACCTTTTTCGCTGTCCTGAACTTTTGCTTCATAGCCTCTTCGAACGAAGGCTTTGAGAGTCCCGGAGCGCTCCATCTTTCAGTAACTCAATCAATATACAAGATAGCCTCGATAGCAGCATGATAGCTCACACTTTCAGCTTGACAAACTCTGGAGCATCGAGACGATGCGTGAAGAGGACCGAAGAAAGGTTGACGTCGGAGAAATGGCCTCCCGTAAAGTTGTCCAGGCGCTGTCTTGTGAGACTTTTGATCCATTTTGCTCCTGCATCATAATTAAGCTCAGGATATGAGCTGGGCGAGTGATGACTGCAGCTCATGGTGCAAGTCGAGGACAAGTGTAGTAAAGGCTCGAAGAACGTTAACAACAATGTTGACGGTTATAGACACCGTGGGAAGCATATAGTCTGACCCTTGATGATGACGCGTTTCCACTCTGGACCCAGTGAACTGGAAACAAAACATATCTTTAATTCTGCTCTCTCGAGCACTGCCTAGCACATGCTCTCTTCCCCTATAGAAGCCCGGGTTTACGGAATACGCATTCTCCGAAAGTACCAATATTGCTGCATTGCACCCTATGCTTTTCTCTCATGTGACAAGCGAGATGCACTTGGCTCTGGACATGCGGCCTCTTTGGAAGCACACACGCACCGCAGGAGTGACTTGAACATGCTGCTCTCCTGCTTCCTGTCACTTACGACAAAGTTTGTTTCTTCAGCTCAGAATTCCCGCCCAGCCGGTGCAAGAAGGACAAATACAGAACTTTTAGAAGCCTCAGCCACTCTACGGAGTAAGATTCAGCGCCGGAAAGGACTGGGTCTAAATATACTGCGAGCCTGGCCACAGTCTTATTGACAACTCAGCTGATTTGTCCTGTCTCCATCCACTTCATTTTCCCTATAACACCACTTCAGAACTATGTATACATGGTTAGAGCGCTGGCACCAATCGAAATGACAATTGATAAGAATATGTGCGCTACAATGTTCCTCCAGAAGATCATTACCACAGTGAGCTCTTCTCTGTCTCTTGCTTCATTCTCCGCACCATTTTGCTGACTGGGAAGACGAGGTTGCTCCACCTTTCTTCCAAGACCACTAGTAGATCCGAACGCCTCCTATCTCTAGTGCGCTCCGACTCACCAGAGGACTGCTATGGATTCGTAGGGCTCGGCAGCATACGTCCACCTTCTGTCATATAGTTCGCCACCGTTACCCCTGAGTTCGATTCCCAGATATAACGAGTCCGCTCTCAACTGCGAGGTGGTTATACTCAGATTGATTGAGACTGCCGTCGATCTGAAGGACGGGAGTAATTGTGACTGCAGCGTACTCACACCATGTGATTCATGAATGACTTCTAATACGAATCCTGTTTATATCTAACGCAGTCATGCAGATATTGTCCCAGTGGGGAATGCGTCGGCCAAGGAAAAGAACGCTAAAACAATTGACGCCTTCTTCGACAATACTCGGTTGCCACAAAATGAAGCAATACCGCCGCAAGCGGTTTCGAGAAGCCCTTCGCCTCTCGGACACCCTCCTCGAACAACCCCGGCGACTACGCCGGCAAGTTACTTACGTTCCACCCCATATGCTCAAGCTTCTGACGAGTAAGTATTGTCGCATCGTCAATCCCTTCGTCATCGGTATTCAAATCCATCACCCTCCGTGCTGCAATTGGACACCGGTCCTCGTCTGATGACAGCCCCTATGTTGAGATAGCCCCAAAGATTGAACGTTCTCTCCCTGATCTCCCAGCCGACTCATTTGAATCCCCTATTTGCGATGTAGTTTATACAAGGCTTCTATGGAGCAGGCGCGTAATACATCCGTATTCTCAGCGCCTCCCTATGTATTTTCCGGGATATTCTTCGGAAGAGCGACAGTTCGGAATGCTCTGTTTGGAGGATATACCAACTTCTCGTTATCTGAAGGATGGGAGTATATGATAAGCGTAGGATCTCGCATAAATGACGCTTTGATTCTTAGTTCTAGACCTCAGGCCCGACTCGGGACAATACCTCCTTTCTCGTACCGACTGGGGCATTACGGGAACTAAGAGTCATCGGGCGAGCTCGGCAATGTACAAAGCGGCGGCGCCGTCCTATACTTCACCGTCGTGTGCACCTATCACACTTGACCAACTGGTAAAGATTTATCGGCTCCTTGTGCTTAGTTGTTCATCTTTATAATGACACTTCATCTCGGATATCAAGTACATGCACTGGTTTAGTTTGTATGTAATACGAACTTCCAAGGTTGGCAGTCGAGTGTTGGCTCTAGGTAAGGTGAAATGTTGAAGGGAGGAGTCGAAGTGAGGCCCACGCTAGATGCCGGGCTGTTACCAGAATCCTGTGTTAAATTGTTACGCTTTATTATTTCTCCCCGCGGGTTCCCTTGTGTGAGGTTTCGTAACGATTGAGCATCCTATCTATGAGGGAATGTTCAATTAGAAGGTAGTGCTCATATCTACCAATGCTCGATACGTCTTGACTAGGTCTCCGATTATAATCATGATATCCGTCACGGATCTCCAGTGGCGTCTCGATGAGTGAATCAGGTTTCCACGACCCATACACTCTCTAGCCCTCGCGATACCTCCCTAAGCAACGACAAGGCGCACTTTGGAGGCCTCGATCTCCGACTTCGCCTGTCTCTTTTGCTCCCCCTCCATAGTAGGGCCCTAATGACCATCAACGAACATGACATACGGTGGAAGAAACTTGCAGACATCTGCATCGGCTCTGATCAACCATGACGGGGAACCGGACTTTGCACGATGTGAAGAAAGTGATTGAGCCGGATGAGGAAGGGATTACATTGTGTTCAATTCGGTAACTAGGACTTCATGAATACATTTGATAAGCACAGAAGCAACACTTTGAAAGCGAGGAAGAGAAAAACAGGAGGACGCCATCGGATAGGTAAAGCCCGTCCCTATTAAAGGTAACAAGGTATGGTGGTGCCGAACGGGCGAGATCAACGCTCCGCAAGTCGACCAGACATAAAGTGCCTGGGACACGTAGCTCATCTCGTTGCACCAGCGGTTATCGTCATTGGCGTTTTTGAAACTGGAAGAATCAAGGAAACCAAAAAATTTCGCGTGGGGTTGAATAAGGATGCAGTCACGTGGATTATGCGATGTTCCCAGGGCACTGGCCCAAAGCCCTCTCACCATCAAGCTTTGTGGCGGCAGAATCTACTCCACCGAAAAAAAAAAAAACAGTAATTGGCTTATATCATGTTGCTAGAGTTGATAGATCGGAATGAAATAGGCGCTAGTTAGGCGTGTTCTACTTCTCCGGAGTGCTTTTTTTTTTTTTTTTTTTTTTTTTTTTTTAAATCGAAGTCTATTGCCATCATCGATCTACTACAAAGAGTATCTAGGCAAATGGGTGCATGGTAGCAGTCCCAATGATTAAAAGAGAAAAGGAAAAAAGGAAAACACAAACACAAAAAGATACAGGTGCCCCAAACAACATGAGTGAAAAGAAACGATCAGCGAAGGCGGTCCATAGCCACAGGAGAGTGAGCAGAGGAGGAGGGGGCATAGGGTGATGCATTAGCCCTTACAGCCCCCAGAGGGGGCTTTCTTGGCCTCTGCATCGCGTTGGTAGCAACCGTGAATCCAGTTGCGATCAAAGCGGTGGCGCCAGTAGGGGCACCAGCAGTCATTGGAGGAGTGGGCACCTGAACAGTTGAGGCACTGGGAAGGGTGAGGGCAAGCGGCGCCCTCAGGGGTGGGTGGAATAGGGGGGTTGGCCTTGGGGTTGCCTCAGCAGCACCCTGCCATGGAGCAGTGGGAGGCCTTGGAGTGTGGGCCCCCACAGAGAGGACACTTGGGTGCGCGAGCACGGCAAGCATCAGAAGGATGGCCCCAGTGCCAGCAGCACTGACACTGGGGTGTGCTGGTGTGGGTGCGAGCACCCTTGATGAGGCAGGACATGCCATTTATCATGACACGCCTGTTGATGAGGGAAGTGGCAAGGGTGCCACATTGGGAGTCAGCCAAGTCGATCCACACAGTGGCGGTATCGGACTTGGTGGAGTTGTGGACGACACGCATATGATGCACGTCGGAGGTGGGGAAGAAGGGGGAGGCCACGGCCTCAGTCTTGACCTGGTCAGCCGACAGAGTGAAACCGTCGGTGGAGAAGAAGGGGACGTCCACGATCTTGATAAAAGATCGGGACATGGGGAGGGTGATGGGGGCACTCTTGAGCATGGAGGGGAGCGAGGCAGCAACTGTTTGAAGGTCTGCCTGGGATGGGACACCACCTGTTGAGAAGGCGATGACTCTGGAGTGGAAGCGACCAGAGTCGACGACAAGCACTGACTTGGCCTGGGTGAGCGCTTGGTTAAAGTGCATGATGAGAGATTGAAGGGAGACACGAGTGCTAGCTAGGTCACTGGTGCTGGTGTCTAGGAAAAATTGCCGCCGGGTTGGGCCACAGGTGGCAAAGTACAGCTTGCGCCGGTTAGATGGGGGAGGGGCCAGAGGGCCAGTCTTGACCTCATGCAAGGGAGGTCTGGGCCTGTCATGTGGGAGGGCAGGGGCACGTGAGGGAGGTCTGGGCCTGTCACGTGGAGCAGGAGTCTGGGCCGGGGGCTGGGGAGGCACTGGGGCCTGGGTCGGGGGTTGGGAAGCAGGCGCTGGTTGAGCGTCTGCCATTGCTGAGTCAGCTGTTCCATGGAACGGCTCGTGGTAGGGGTGAGGCTGCTGCACCTGGAAAAGTAGGGCAGTAATACTGCCTGGAAGGGGGGGAGACCGACGGGTGGGGGGGGTACGGGTGGCGGACATGTTCTTTGCCTCCATTACAGCAATGAAGGCGGCGACAGTAGCAGAAAGGTGTGG